>CM051034.1:31876029-32278992 GCA_027627225.1 Congeria kusceri
AGGTAAAAATGTTTTTGTTGTTAATTGATTTATTTTATTTTGTTTATTTTATTTTCTCATATTTATTGATATTTGTATATAAATAATGAATGAATGAATTATTTTATTATTTGAAATTTATTCATTCATTCGTTCGTTTATTTATTTATTTACATTATTTAAAGTATTTATTTATTTATTTACATCATTTATACTATAAACTGTATTTGTTTTACTGTATTTTTTGTATATTATTTATGTTTATAACGTGGTATAAGTACTTGATCCCCTGTAAATGACATTAATAGACTGGGTCTGAGGACCATGTGGGTGGAAACACTGCAACTCTACAATTATGTGTAGGGCCTCTTAAACAAGTCAAAGAATTACATTTACTACAAGGCAGCTTACACATGAACAGACTGGGTCTCAGTACCATGTGCGTGGAAACACTGCAACTCTACAATTATGTGTAGGGCCTCTTAAACAAGTCAAAGAATTACATTTACTACAAGGCAGCTTACACATGAACATATTTTTCTGTGTGATCCAATGTGATTATCCTCAGTTAAGCGTTTGGTCAGATATTGAACAACGAGTCCAACAAACACTATCCTAAAATTTCAAGAACTCCCAAAACATCAAACTTAGCTTAATAACTTTGGCTTTAAGAAACATATTGCCTAAACTGTTCATATATTTCAACAAGAGCTCTGCTAATGCTTGTCTAATAAACTTTCACAAATCAAGTTACATAGCTCACATTAAAAAAAAAGTGTTAAAGTAGTTAACTTAAAATCTGAAGGTTGTTGTTCCAAAACATTAAAAGAAAAGTGCAACTAAATGAGAAGGAAGACCTTAGTTAAACACAAGTTGAAAATGGATCAAACAAAATCCATGAGAGAGTTATGGTTCCTGTCCTACACAGTCATCTTACCATACTGAATGAGAATATGTCTATGAAAATTAAATTCAGAGTTACGGTTGTGTTCTACATACTGGTTTATCTCATAATGTAGAACTAGGTAAAAATGTTGAATGTTAAACATTGAATTTGTCGAAGTTGACAAAAGCAACAAAGGCATTTTTTATAATGATGCATTAAACAGCACATCACAGAGTTCACACATTTGCACTCATCAAGTAATCTCTTGTCCACCCCATACACACCCCAATCCACCAATCTAAATGCTTAAATGTTACTATAGCGATTGAAATAGCAACAAGAATTTAAAGAAAAAGATTATTATTAAATAGGAATTGTGTTATTTGTTTTCATCACCCTCTGTCAGTTGTAAAATTTCATTGGGAATTATTAATATATCACATACACACAAATGCTTACTTTAAAAGAGTGAGCACCTAACACTGTCAGATAATTAAATTTCTTCAAACCCCATTTATACCTTTCCACTTATTTTCCTTAAGTAATGTAGGAAAAAAACGGACAGACATAGCGATTAGTGTACACCTCTGAAATAACTCTTCAGAAAATGTTGCAAGTTTCGGTACATAAAAAGCTGTTACTTTGCAATTAATATCATAGCTTAAAGTGTCAGTGAACAGTTTGCATATGTGTATGGTTATTTATTGTTACAGTTATGGTTTTACAAATAAAAATTGAGCTAGAAATACTTTTTTAAATAAAATGTACAACACTTAACAGTATTGATCACTGCCTGCACATCAAAATATTGAAATGTTATCAATGTTTTAATTTATGTGTATCTTCATATTCTTGAAGATACATGCAAATATTATTCAATAAAAAAAAAAGATCTTGACAGAAAACATAAAATAAATGGATGAATTAATGCTTTTCAGACACATCTAGTCAATGAAAGAATTTGTTAGTAGTTTTTTAGAAATCAATCAAAAAGTGTTGAGTTTCTAAATATTTCTATCAAAGCTTTATCACCTGACACATTAATAAACAAATCCTTTTCTTTTCAACTATATAATGAAGAAAATGTACCGTTAACTAGGCAGCTATCTGAACTGCAAAAAAGGGAGGCACTCTAAAGAAAATACATACGGGTAATTTGTAAATCTCACATAATTTTGAATTCAATTGATGTATTACCTTTATACACACTTCTCTTACAGAGACTCCTTGATTGTATTCGAAATACGTTTCATGCTTTAATTTGTTTGCAAAGCAGTTTGCAATAATCATGTTTTTTTTTTCAGTTGCTTGGTAGTAAAATAATGTCTCTTGCTTGGAATATCTTCATAAGAGGCAGTGAAGTGCACAGTGATGTGCAGTGAAGTGAGTGCTCCTAACGTGCAACTACTATGGCACCTAACAAATGACTACAGGGCCCACTACGCTACTCATCTCTGGGCTACCACTAGAATCTACATGGTGCAGCGTGAGGACCACTTCTGCAGACGTTCCAAGTGCACAAAGGTGAGTAATATTTAGGTCGGGATAAAATTAAAACAATCTATTAACATTTTGTTAGTGTGAAAAGACTTGTACAAAATTGATTTGCACTATAGCAAAGAACTAGTATATAACTTTTAAACAGTAGAAATCTTATATTCAAACAACAACACTGCCAGTGGACACTACCATTGTTCTGATAAGTGTCTTTAAATGTTGACAATAGTTCTTGTTATTCCCCCAAAAATCAGAAACTATGACAGAGCTTCCCATAAAGTATCATTGAATTCTAGCCAGTAGTTGCCGAGAAATAGTCTGGACAAGAAAAAGGGGCGAGAGGAAGGACAGACGAACAGACAAAGCAGCAACTATATGCTCCCCGAAACATTTTTCGGGGAGCATAAAAATCTGCATAAAGTATAACATGTCTGAAAGGTGTTGTTCCCTATCCCTTTTAAGAAATGTACACCCTAATGAAAAATTTAAGTAAATAAGAAATGACCATATGTAAATCAAATCCATGACAATTCTTGTTCTACAATATTCATCTCAAGTTAAAAAATGTCATTGTCAAATGAATCAAGCTTATGACAGAGTTATTGTTCTTGCTTATGACAGAGTTATTGTTCTTATTTTTAGCACTCCTATCGCTATACAGAATAAAAACACACAAAGTCTGAAGGCTCTTGTTTGTTTGTATTTTTCGCCGTTTTTAACAGTATTTTAGTCATATCACGGCAGTCAGTTAACCTACTCACACTTTTCCTGGGCAAGCTTAGCCGATCTAAGCGGTTTACCAGTACTAAGTGCACATACCTATGCCAGTAACTGACAATTGAATCAGTAGGGGGAAAATGCCATAGAAAAAATTTCATGACCAATCCCCACACAAGTTATGTGGCCGAATTGGGTTCGAACTCACGAACCCTGGATTGACAGTCCAGCGCTATACCAACTGAGCACCATACGCCTTCAGCGTCAAGATGCCAGGGGCATAAAAAAGAAACTTTGATAAAGTACATACCAAACTGTCATGGCTATGTAAAAGCTGTACACACATAAATACATGTGGTTATTGTAACATTGCTCTACTTTGCAAAATCAACCAATTAATCCCAGTAGATTCATAAGACAAACTTATACAACAAACACAAGATTTCTGTCAAATCTATTTAAATGTTAAAAAATATATACATTCAAACTTAGTGAACGTATCTTTTTTGGTTCAGTATATTTTAACACTCTTAAACTGTTCATGCTCAATTATAAGATACTAAAGAAATTCATATTAAACAACTTAACTAAGAGTTGTTTAATTTTGTTTTAGAACAAGATTTATCTGGGCGGGTGTCACAGGCGGCCATAGATGACATGCAAGAAGATTGGTACTTTTACTTGACAGTCATGCAAAAAGACAAATAGACAAAGCAGTGGAACAAATCATTGTTTTATTTATTTTTTGGTGGGGTGGGTGGGGCTGCAAAAAATGGTATAAAGGATTCCTGACCCAGATTGTTATTTTTTATTGTATTGCAATTTTTATCAATATATTTTGTGATTCAGACAAGAACATACTTGTGTGAATAGTGAAAATGCCACGAATTTATTAAACAATTGGTAATTAATGCTAAATAGTGCCTAATAGAAATACTGCAATACTGGCGATCTTGAGCTTTTCAGAGATATTCCAACATGTCCTCATTATAAAGCACACAACCATGTTTCATTTGTTTGTAACTGACTTAGTAGAAGAGATTACATTTGTCTTAATAAATATACAAAAATATTAAATTATTGATCAAAATTTTCAACTTAATTTATTTTATAAATGTTAGTACCAGTCATACAAACAGAAACCATCTATGTGTGTGCCAGCATTGACCACTTTAATAGTAATTTCAAACTCAAGAGCTGACAAAAAAGCTAACAACACGGGTAATTTTTGCAGTTATTGCTTAAACTAGTATTGTTGAGACACCAACAACAGACTCATTAAAGGTACCTGTTCACAGATTGACAAATTGAAAAAATTTCAACTTTTTGTCACCGATTCCAAAAAAAAAGAACAATGTACACAAGGGAGCAAAATAAAACACTACGAACCTAGAAATATACTGTAAAACCGTTTTTTGTTTATGAGTAATCATCAGTTGAAACTCAGGTAAAATTACAAGTCCCTTTAAACTGACTCATGGTTATGGTTAAATAAATGTAGAGCATAATTATGAAATGCCACCTTAAAGCTACAGTCCATAGAATATCATTCAAAACATCTTAAATTGGCATTAGTTCTAATGAACGTTAATGAAGTTTATTCGACTGAAACCTATTTTTTATTTATGAAAGACATTTTATATGTCTATGCTCGAAAACGCTTGGTACAAACTGAATATACACTAATGTACATGTTGATTATAATACTCCAGGGGCATCACCATATCGCAATCAGATAACTATATGATAAAAAGTTACCAAAACATTATTATTTTACTGACTTCAATGTAGTATTTGTATTTTGATTGGTAAGATGCTCATTAGAAATGATTACTGCAAATTTTACAGACGACTACATGGTACAAATGGTGAGCCCCCTTGCAGAGCGGAGCCCCCAAGCAGAGCGGCGCCCCCTAGCACAAGGGTGCCTCCTGACGCCACAGCATCCCCTGGTGCCGCTCAGCCCCGAGGACCTCCAGCAAAGAAATGATGCACCGAGGTATGAACATGCTAAACTTCTGGCACCATGACTAAGAAAGATGTCAGTTTCTTAACTATAAAATTGGTTGCTACGAACAGGCTTTGAATTTACATTGATAATTCCCTAATTCATTTTGTATTTTTGACAAATGTCATCTGATGTCTTAATTGCAATAAGTAAAGCACTTGGACTACAGAACTCAATCATTATATCAAGAAAAACATAATCATGAGAAAAGAACTGATGCTAACACTGGGGCTAGGAAAAAATCATATATACAGTCAGTAACCTCTATAATTTTAATTACCTTAATTTCCTTTCCTAAGGTATTCAAACTGTATACTACATTATGTATTATCAACTTGCACTTAATTTTACTGCATTAAGAAGACTAAATATAAATTCTGTTCCAGAACTGAGCTAGCAGCAGCTAACGTGGAAATTGAGCGCCTTAGACAGCTAGTAAGTCATACAAGTTGAAGAGACGTTAAACAAATATTACACCTAAAAAACATTGTATCTTCAGACAAAACATGATACTACTAATTGTGACATTGGACACTTGATTTGTTTGTAGTATTGCGTTTTTCGTAGTATCACATATTTCGGAAATGACGGTAGTAACGTAATACATTTTGTGTTAATTTGCGATTGTGAAGTCTCACACTGCAATGTCTTAAAATGGTAACTGAACTTGTTAACAACTATCTTTGCAAATAATCTGGCTAGGTGTCCAACTGGGCAGAGGTGTGAAATCTATGTTGAGGTGTGAAAAGTCTACGTGACAATATGATTTGTTGTATGGTGTTAATATTTTAATACAAATGTTATGATGGGAAATTTTTTCATAGTAACACATCTTTCTTAATATTGCTAATTCGTAGTATCGCCTCTTTTTGTAGTTAAATATAAGATGGAAAACAGATGGGACTGGCAGCCTTATTCGTAGTGTCCCGTCATTTTGTTGTATTGCATTCTTTGTGCGGGGAGGGCGTGCATTCTGCCAACTTAATAAAATACTCGATGGAGTGGGCATTCATTATCAAAACACACTCTCAAATACTCGAGGGAGTGGGCATTAATTATCATAACACACTCTCAAATACTCGAGGGAGTGGGCATTAATTATCATAACACACTCTCAAATACTCGAGGGAGTCGGCATTAATTATCATAACACACTCTCAAATACTCGAGGGAGTGGGCATTAATTATCATAACACTCAAATACTCGAGGGAGTCGGCATTCATTATCATAACACACTCTCAAATTAAGATATTAAAATAGGCAATTTATAATTATAAAATAAGGGAAAATGTAATGGAAAAAGGGTATAACCATACTTAGCTCATATACCGGTTCTCTTTGAAAGCAGAATAGAGCAGACGGTTATAGCTTTATTTTATTGACGTCTGACTCACTTTATACAATGATATGGTTTTTGTTATAATTCACTCATTATTGTATTAACATAATAATATATACAAACTGAAAAATATGCATGTTTGTTTTCATCCTGATGTGATGAAGATTTGATTTTTAGAATATAAAATGCATATTTAGAGTGATACAACAAAAACAAATACCAGGACTAAACTTGGGATGATGTTGGTGGATGGTCAATATCAAGTTAGGCATAAGTGCATGATAATTATATATATATATATATATTCTGGATACTTCATATTTGCATGTACTTGCGAAGATCTCGAAAATGAGCAACAGTATATGACAATGTCTCCCCAAATACTTGTATTACAACATTAATATGATTTGCTATAATGTATGTTATCACGATGGTGATTTGAATTGGCAGCTCAACACAACACTTGACCAACACGAGGCAGAGGTGCGTCAGCTGCAAGAAAGTACTACAAGCGTTGCGGTAAAGACCATGGCCTTTTGTTACTTTTTACTGTAATTTAAAATTGCAACATACAATCTTTAACAACTGTGATGTAAAACACATTTTATGTTTATATATAAAACTACTTAGTAATAAAAATAGCATACACAAAGGTGTAGGTTTAAATTGTTAACATATCTTTTATATACGGAGTTAGAGGTGGGAAAAAACAACAACAAAAAACAACACGGAGTTGAGTAAATTAATTACTAGAATTTCACAAATGGAAATGGGCATTGATTTTAAAATCTTAATGCATTATTACTTACAAAAATCATATTACACAACATTAACTTAATCACTACATGATAACCATGACATTAATATTTCTTGCATTTTGTGTAATAGGTTGAAACCCTTTACAAGGTAATTTTTATGATATGGGTTGCATTCTACAATTTTGTTAATTTTTTTGGGGGAAAAAAAAAGGGGTCAGCGGATCCGAGAACCAAGCGATAAAAAAACTCTTGCCTTAGCATGTAGAAATGTTTTATAACAGTGCACAAACTTTTACCAGAAAAATGCTCTTTGTGCAGTTAGCTGTTGAAGAGTTCTTAAAGCAAACTGCATAGAGTACTGAAAGCAGCAGTCCAGAAATATGTTAATAAAAATAAAATTTTGCAGAAAATGTTTCTTATAAACATCTTACCAATCAAAATACAAAAAAATGCATTGAAATTGGTGCAGTAATAACATTTTGGTAAGTTTTTATTGTAGATTTTCTGTATGCAATAACTGGTGATGCCTCGAGTAAATCAGCATGTAAATTATTGTATATTCCATTTGTACCTTGCGTTTTCAAATTTAGACAGAATAAATGCCTTTCGTAAAAATTTCAGTTAAATGAACACCATTAATGTTCGTAAGATATAGAGAATACTAGGTCAGTGTTGAATATAGAGAAGTTTATCTTGCGAGACTTAGAACACCAGAAGCGTGAGCCTTGGCAAGTTTCTCAGTTTCATCAGTTTCTGTCTTTCTTTTCAAAATAAACTAAAGAAAACACACTGTAAATATTACGAAAAACAAAATGAGATCACGAAAAAAAAAAAAAAAAAGACGTCATTAAACTGCACATGTTTGCTATATTTCAGTGTGGAAATACTCCTAAGTTTATTCCACAGGGTGTTGTTTCGTCAACCCCACTGTGATGATCGGATAACAGATAATTGCCAAATTATGATGTCTTGAATTAGATTCCATATACAGCAGCTTTAACTATATTTGAACAACTCCTAATCAATTAAGCTGCATTAATACAGGTACTGAGAAACATAATAAATTAATAAGGTAACAATTACATTTACTAACCATAATCAGACTTACATTTACTAACCAAGGCCATAATCAGATTTATTTTCATTTCAGACGGTTACTCAGACAATGACACAAAGGAACCAGCGGCTCTGCCAGAATTTAAATAGAACATTTAACAAACAAAATCAGGAACCAGCAACTCCATCAGGATTTCAGGAACCAGCGGCTCCGCCAGACTTTAAATTGAACATTTAACAAACAAAATCAGGAACCAGCGGCTCCGTCAGGATTTAAATTGAGCATTTAACAAACAAAATCAGGAACCAGTGGCTCCATCAGGATTTCAGGAACCAGCGGCTCCGTCAGGATTTAAATTGAACATTTAACAAACAAAATCAGGAACCAGCAACTCCATCAGGATTTCAGGAACCAGCGGCTCCGTCAGACTTTAAATTGAACATTTAACAAACAAAATCAGGAACCAGCAACTCCATCAGGATTTCAGGAACCAGCGGCTCCGCCAGGATTTCAATTAAACAAACATTTTACATAATTTAACTATATTTATTTGAGAACATTCTAATTTTGTTTTCAAGGCTTCATACTTGGTAATCCATTTTCAGCTGTTTTCATTTATTTAGTCCTTATAAATGTATATTTTGCGCATAGTAACCCTTTTCATCGGTATTTTGAAAAACGTGTATCACTTACATAGCGTTAAAAATACACAATCAAATGTATAAGTCTGAATGACCGAGTGGTTAGCGCACAAGATTTTTGACCTCAAAGGTCCCGGGTTCTAGTCCCCGCGAAGGCAAATTTTTTAATTTAACTTTTATTTATATATAATATTTGTTTTTGCAGTAAAGACTTTTAATGACAAATTTCAAAAAATATAAAAAATCTGTGAACAAGTTTTTGAGAAATGGACAAACAACTTAACCCAAAAACTTAACCAAATAAGATTTTGTGTTTGATAAACACACATGCACCGGGTTGGTGCTGGATATCCCATTTCTTAGTCCAAATAAGGTCAAGGTCAAAGTGAGGTTGGGTGATGTGGGTGGATTGGGGATGGTCATAAGCAACAACTGTGTAAGTATCCAAGTGTTATAGCAAGCGGCATTGGTGCTAGATGCAACTGTAAAATCTAGTTAATCAAGTAACAGCCCATTTGAATTATTCTAAGTGCAAATTAGGTCAAGGTCAAAGTGAGGTTGGGTGATATGGGTGGATAGGGAATGTTCATAAGCAACAACTGTGTAAGTATCCAAGAGTTGTAGTAGGCAGTGTTGGTGCTAGACAAAATGGTAAAAATCTACTTAACCTTGTCACGGAAGTACGGACAGACAGGACAATCACTTATGCCTCCCGCATAAAAATGCCGGGGGCATAAAAACATGTCTAAAAGAGTCCAAATATTTGAGAAATGGTGTTGTATTTCAGTGCATTTGACCCATTATTTTCTTGATTTCTCCCAGTAATCGTTTAAATAAATATAAGACGTTGTAATAAAGGTCAATTCACACCTAAACCAGCATACTGGACTGGACTTTCTGCAAGCCTGGACGATCTTCTTGGTGACTCCCGAGACTCTGTTAATAATGTTTTTTTAATTATTATATGATATTGTCACTGAAAAGTTTGTGTTGATGACAAACCATACAACTTCAGTATTTAAAGGAGCATATTACATTTTAGATTATCCAAGGACCATAACTCTACAATTACTGGGGCGATTTGGCTGATTATCGAACTTTACCTAGATATTATACCCTTTAACATTTGGTGAAGATCAGATGAAAACTTTTGAACTTCGAGAGCAGATATTAAAGTGGTCTACCGACCGACCAACGACATTAGCAAACCAATATACCCTGCCCTCTTCGATGGAGGCATTTATATTGGTTTTCTTTCCTAATACCAACTCTATGGTATGTCTGCAAGTAAAAATAGTGATTTACAAGACAGTAAAAACAATAGGCAGAGCTTGAACTTATTTGAATACTACATGGCATAATGACATGCTATGATTATTAGAATTTAATATTTGATTAAAAGACTTGTTGGAAAAAAAAGTATAATATACTTTTTTTCATGCTTGGTAAGTAAAAAGAGAAAATTGGACTTACGCTCTTACTCAGCGCCAGGGGGTGGTGTGCTTTGCCTTCTAGAAGGCCCAGGGTGTGGTGAGCCACGTGTAGGTGTCTTGGAGGGGCCAGCTTCTAGGATCAAAATAAAACACATAATAATACTATTATTTTTTAATGTACAAAAAGAACATGTCATGATATATTAAATGGGATTGCATTATTAAACAAGAGGGCCTCATGTCCATAAAGCTGGCCCTAAAGCACTCGCCTGAGTATGAAGATCAGGGCCTTGCGGTTTCAGAGATTTTTTAAGTCATTTTGCTGTTTAAGTGTATGTACACTTTACCCCCAAGGCATAATTTGAATAATCTGTGTCGAGGACCACTATACAATGTTTCACGCCAAATATGAAACCTCAGGGCCTTGCGGTTTCAGATAAGATTTTTAAAGCCCACTGTACAAGTCTATTGAAACAATATGACCCCCAGGGCATGGCCAATTTTACACGGGCATAATTTGAACAATCTCTGTAGAGGACCAATTTACAATGTTACATACCAAGTACAAAAGCTCTGGGCCTTGAGGTTTCAGGAGAAGATTTTTAAAGTCATTTTGCTATTTAAGTGCATATAAACCATGTGACTGATAGGGTGTGGCCAGGTTTAACCCCAGGGGCATAACTTGAACAATCTTTGTAGAGGACCTCTATACAATGTTACATAACCAATATGAAGCCTCTGGGCTTTGCCTTTGTATAGATTTTTAAAATCCACTTGCCATACAAGTGTTATTAACACCATGTGACCCTGGGGCGTGGCTTTTTACCCCAGGGGCATAATTTGAAAATCTTTGTAGCGGACCACTATATGATATGTTACATAACAAATACAAAACCACTGGGCCTTGCGGTTTCAGAGAAGCTTTTTAAAGTCATTTTGCAAATTAAGTCCATAAACCATGTGACCCCTGGGGCATGGCCAGTTTTGACATCAGGGCAACAATTTGAGCAATCTTTGTAGAGGACTACTAAAGGATGTCACATATCAAATATGAAAGCTCTGAGCCGGAGAAGATTTTTAAAGATCTCACTTTTTAAATCTATTTCTAGCTCTGGTGACCTACATATGCAGCGCATCGGAACGATTTCAACAATTTTTATTTAGAAAGAGGGTCACCCAAGGAACATTTTTGTAAAGTTCACTGAAAATCTGCCCAGCTGTTTAGGAGATGTTGTTTGAATGGAAATGCTGACGCAGGAAGGACAAAAGGCAGTCACAAAAGCTCACCATGAACACTGTGCTAAATTGAGCTAAAAACTAAGATCAGTTTGTTTATCAATCTTTGTGAAAGAAAATACCTAATTAATATTATAAATCAGTAATTGTAAACGGGTCAAATATGGTGATCATCCGGAAAAATAATTATTGTATTTTGATACTTATAGTTCAGTACTTTGTTTGGGCTATGACATTAAGGCTGGCACATGTGCTATTGATCTACACAAACTGATTAAGGAATATCTTTTAATCTCACTGTTTTATGGTTATTATTGTATTTCATTTTAATTATGATGGAGTAAGGGTATTAGCATGTTTAATTATAAACATGAACACAATTGTGATACCCTGTATATAACAAGAACTGCCAATGTCATGGCGCAGATACCCCCCGCACGATGCTTTGTCACAAGGATATTGATACAAGCACTTCATGAGGTGTAAAAATCTGTTCGTGTAACTGGGTATAAAAATTAACAAAGGGGAAGAACTCTGTCCATAATGTAGCTAGGTTATAATTATTGTGCACTGCAATACGACATGCTTTCCATATCTGAAGTTGTAGTTCAATCCCTTCAGCAGCTTTTGAGAAAATGGCCAGACAAGCAAATTTGACAAAGTAAAATATCTCTGTAAATAATGCAGCTAGAGTTATAATTCTTGTGGTCTGCACTTCACCTAAGAAAAATCTATCAGTGAATGAATATTGAGGTCTCCCTTCAGTAGTTTTTGAGCAAATGGCTGGACAAGACAAACTTGCAAAGAGGAATTACTCTGTAAAGAATGCAGCTAGAGTTTTGAATCTTGTGCATTGCACTCCGCCTAACAACCATCTATCCATGTTTGAAGTTTATATCTAAAAGGGTTTATGCTCTGGACAAATAAACAAGAGCTGTCGGAAGACAACGCGCTCGACTCTTCTTGCACTTGTCAGAGTTACTGGAATTTTTTTCTAAAACAAACTGTTTGGATAGTAGGGGCCAATGAAACAAAGTAAATTTCGTTCTCGAGTTACTGAGTGGAAAGAATTGATCTTGACCCCACCCACTCCATTCAGGGTTGCCACTCGAATTGAAAAGTCAGGGGAAAATGATTTTTTTTCAATGTTAGTGAATTGTCAGGGAAATCTGGAAAATGGTCAGTGAAAATAAAATTTTAGAAAAGTCAGGGAAAGTCAGGGCTGTTCCAGGAAAAAAGGTGATGGGGGGGTGGAACGCCAGTCCAAAAATGGGGTACCACCAACATAATTTTAATTTTTCATTGATAATCCGTTTTATCCCCACTATCACCCCCACCCACCAAATTTTAATACATCGGCGTTCCACCCCTTCGTCACCTTTTTTCCTAGAACAACCCGCAGGGAAAACTGGAATTCTGGGTTGATGTTTAAAATCTTCCACGCCTATATGGCAGTCTTTAATCAGAATTTATAAGTATTTCCAAACACATTTTGGTGTGATTGTTTATAAACATAATTTAAATGTGTTTGAATCGATTTGGTTTTTATGTTAACTTTAGACATTTGAAGACTAAACGCTTTTCAAAAACCCTTGCCTCCAGAGCGGACTAGTCCTAAACTTGTATTGCTTTGTAGAGGCGTCTGCAATGCAACTGCAGTCGCAGTGCTTTCATGCACTTAATATTTCAAAGATTTGTTTCAGAGGCAGTGCAATCAAATACTCACGCTTCTTAACTCTACAGTATATTAGTCAATAAGTTGATTAAATAGTTTTATATATTTTAAATCAAATACATAACTATATTATATATCAAACATGCATGCTTCTATTTTCAGGCTACACTTACTAATAGATTAATAGAAATAGATTTATAGATATGAGAAATTTTAGTTTCAAACGAGAGTAAACAAACAATATTTAATTATGTTTGGTTGACTGAGTTTGTAGCATGAGTATGAAAGGACTCAATAAATGTCATGAAACAAAATAAATATAAAAGTGTTAATTAGACGCATGTAGGGAGGAGGAGGCCGAACAGATATAGTGGTATTGGTCAATGAAAAGTCAGGGAATTTCATTTTCTCAACTAAGTGGCAACCCTGCCATTGCTCAAGTGACGTCTCGCTATACGGTATATATAAATTGAGTTTCACTAAAAATATTTCAGTTTGTTCTCAGGTTATTGAGCAGAAACTGTTGTTATAGCAAAAAAAAACGAACATCCATACAGACAGACAGACTGACGGACAGACAGACAAGCGGATTCCAGTATACCCCCCATTAGAACTTGATTGTGCCAGGGATATAAATATTGCATTAAATAGGTCATAATTTGTTTTCGACAACATTGTTTTTCATGGAATTATTTGCTGAATAGCAATTTCTGTATAAAATGCACTGAAGTGACTGTCAGGCTTTTCACATTGTTGCAATGAATATATATATATTAACATACAAATTGTACCCTGCAAACTTAGGCACTGGGGCCTGATGGGGGTGGCCTGTATGGGCAGTTCCGTGGCGATAGGCCTGGCCTGCCGGTCCTCACCCTCTGCTTCCATATCTACTGCAGAAAAGATGTTGGTACTGTTTTGTTTTCACAAGTTAAACAAGAGATGTTGTCCATAAAATACTAACCATAGCATACATGCATAGCTGACGAAAACCAACTGGAATTCATTTCAATCATCAAACAAGTCTCAAGACAGCAAGTACTGGTTCTTCCTATGAATTGGACTCAAAAGTGTTTTAATAAGCCTATGGCTTTCAGCACATTCTAGCTATATGTTTAAACTAATCTTAAGTCGTATCACCTTTTGGTGTTGCTAGACCCGATTTACATTGGTCACACAAGTTCATTTTTTACTCGATACTTACAAACTGGTTAATTGCAGTTTTATTGAAATACGTTACATGTGGTATTTTAAGCTAGCACATGCCGTGTGCTATTGTTCTTAACAAACGGGTTTGAATAGAATATTGGTACCTTTAAATATTGTATTAAATAAGCAAAAAAATTTGTTTCTACAACATTGTTTTTCATGGAATTATTTGCTGAACAGCAAGTTCTGCATAAAATGCATTGAAGTGTCGTGTTTTTCACATTGATACATTGTACGAGGGCTGTTTCATAAATTTGTGGAAATTGCTCTTTTTCTTCAACCTCAGGCCATTTATAAAAAAAACTAAATACATCTTCAGATACGTTTACTTGTGGCTGACTCAGTGATAAAAAAGTAAAGTGAAACATGGAACAGTTAATTTTATCTGAAACTTTAAACAGGACTACGTATAATTAACCTCGCCTAAACGGATGTCTCCAAATTAAAGAGTGTTGTTCGCTTTGTCGTTAACACAATCTGTGAGCAAACACTTTTTATGTAATGCAGGCCTACTTAATTGTCACATGTATCTTTAAACTAATCTTCATTAAATGATGAAATGATTGCTCTAGATATGTTGCGTAATTCTAACGATGTTACAATGTAACGCGGTTCCAACAGGCACTGTAGATATCGGAGGACCTGATCGTTTGTGATCAAACACTGAGTTTCTACTGTCCCTAAATCACGCTTGACATTTGTACACAATTGTCTTTCATATGTTGTAATATATTCAAATGTTTAATTTGTTTAAGTGTTTTGCTGGAGATATTTTGAGTTAAACACAACATTTTATAACGGAACGGAACTAAAACGTCCGTTGACGTCGAAAGATTTTTTGAAGTCATGGCGATAAAACGCTGCTTGGGGGTAACTGTTCAACACAATGTCTTCCAAATAACAGGAAATGACGTCGAGACATAACCCTAACATCAGGAGCTTTCGCACCAAAAATGAGTGTGTTTCAAATGTTTGAAAAATGGCGTGCTTTAAGTCTCTAAATAGTGGTTGCTATAGGTACCACTAAATCTTCAAGTAATTGAACAAAATTAAACCCCATTGTAAAATATTATAGGATATGTATCAAACTACCTGTGCATATGATTTCATGCAATTTGAACGAAAAATAACTTTTAATAATAGAACTCAGCGAATTTATCAAACAGCCCTCGTATTTATACAATGTTAACATTGAAATTGTACCATCTGCAGCGGGACGGGGCTGCAGTCCAAAAAACAACCTTGGGACACCTTCTGTTTCTTTCTCCTCTGTCACTTTTGCATGGCCTGCAATTCCTGGGCAACTGTAGAAACAAAGTTCATACTGTTTTATTTCAAAAGTTGAATGAGGGATTCTCAGTACATAATATTTCTGTAACCGTAAAGGTTTGGCTTGTTGCATTTTCTGGAACGTAAGTAAAAATAAAAGAATTTGGGCTTGCTTACCCATACTGCTCATTTAAATGACTGATGCATGAATATATTTTAATCTCACTAATAATGAAATACATTTCATATTTATTTAGGATTAACATGAACAGAATCTTGTATCACTAGAAATTGTGCATTAAATGAGTCTCAAATCTGTTTACATAACATTTTTTTCGTGGAATTATTTGCTGAACAATAATGTCTGTTTCAATAAATGTAGTGTGCATTCAGTTTCAGACAGTCCGGTGTTCACTCATGCTATCCAGTTCATGTATTTCTTGACAATTTATCAGCATCATGAGGTATGTATGTATTGATATTATACCCTGAAGCTCAAGCCTCGTCTGAGGTCGCCTCCCTTGTGGCCTTCCGAAGTACTGGAGGCCAGCCAGTTTACTCAGGCCTAGACGTTCCTCTGAAAACATTAACATTCTGGTAGTAAATCTGGTACCATTAAATGTTTCATGGGTATTTGATTAATTCATGTATTGTTTTTATTATATTAGATAATGGGACTTTGTCTATATATGAGTAGTGTTTCCGATCTCAGTTTACATGGTATTGCAGGGCTTTAGCTTTAACCTGAATTTTTTAAGTACAAAAAGGGGTATAATTCTGCTAAATTGCAAGTCAGAGTTATGAGCCTTGGTCAGTGACCTTACATAAGACATGTGTCACGGAGAACGGACATCGAAGTTGGAGAAAGGTAAACAATGAAAAACGGGGGATTGTTTCAAACGTTTTTGTGCAAATTAAAAAAGGCCAAGCAAAACACAAAAATAGTTGCCATTTTTTTAATTTTCAAGTGTGTTTACATTTAACCTGATTCTTCGGAGCTAGATATGCCAATCTCCCTAAGAATTTTTGGCATTTTGGTTTTCATGAAACGGTTGTACAAAAATTGATTCTCCCGTATCAATTCCGCCAAGGGCCTCCTCCGTCTCCTCGGTCGCTCCTGTGGTACTGCTACGTCCTCGTCAGATGAAGTTGAGATCAGGCTGGCCGCAACGTCATCTCTAAGGGCACCTGGCGCTTCAACAGCATTGGCCTGTGGACGTACTGCACGGTCAGGCTGTTCTATTGGTTGTATGTTTATCGCAGGTTGCTGTTGTCTGTTGTCATCGGCGGGACGATCTACATGTCGTGTCTCCACTGCACGCACTTGCCTAACGAGGTTCCTGGATATAAATATTTATCAGTTTGCAATAGTTAATTTACTTAATTTTATGTTTTTTATTCCGATATACTTTTATGTTCCAAAAAAACTTGACAGACGTTGATTTAATTGAAAATGTTAACAACTTGTGTTCTAACAAATAAAAGCATCAATATCATGCATTTATTGAGTCAGATATTTTTTTTGTAGTATTCTTCTTTGATTATCACACGATACCTTATGTCCACATTAGCGATAGTTTCCGGCGCCTTTGCCATCAATGCACTCAGCTTAGCGGACAGCCTGTCTCGCAACTGTCGAATAGTGCTATGTGCATACAGTTGCTTCGTTGGTTCATTCAAATGATTTAAGTTTTCTTTGATATCGTCAATAACGTCGCTCCACTTTGTTGGGTGGGCAATGTACGCCCTCAGCATACACACGATCTCCTCGTCGCTTACGCGCACGGTCCTGGTTTTTCGTTGAAGTATTGTTGCTGCAGCAAAAAACAAACACTCATTATAAAATGCACATAAGTACACGGGTTTATATGTCACGTGGCTTAAGTGTACGAAACAGAGAAACTAAATTACTATAGACTTAGCCTTAATGTAAATTATCCTCGTGCAAGATTGTGGACGTATCTATAGAAAAGTCGATAAACGGTACACGGTTTGATTTTGATTATCTAAACTAAAACATATTATATTTAATTAATTTGTATTTTATTTCATGTAAAATTGAAAAGATTACCTGGAAGTGCTTCCATCTCTAAATCGTTTATTCAGGTGAGAAAGAATTAGACAACAAATACACTTTTATTTTAGCGTACCATGTACAAATCGCAAATGCGCGAGATTTTCGTGCCTGTTTTCAGAAGCACTACAGTATACACATTTGATTTCGCGTTGATGTTTTTTTATAAAAATGTATATACGCTAATGCTTCAGATATGGACCCTCGAGCAAGACGTGCCTTACTCCAGTGTGTTGTGATACTTGCTCAGCCACCTCCTGATGTACGTCTGTATCAATACATGATCCTTAATAAAGTCGGTCTGTCGCCACCGGATCCATTACTGGATATTCGAAATAGATTGTTTTCAGACGATAATGTGAATTATCAAGGAAGAGATGTATTCGAAATGTTTGCTAACCAAAGATATTGCTTCTTTCAAATCACAGGGGAAACACCAGAAACATTCTTCAATTTTATACACCCAGTTCAAATGCAACACAGTGTTAACAATCTTTCAAAAATAAATAGATTTTTGATGGTGTTTATATGGCTTCGGTCCTATCCGTGTTACAGTGTTCTTTCTGCTATGTTTAACATTAGTGTGTCAACTATCAAACGCGAAGTTAGGCAGTTGTTATCTGTCTTAGACGATGTTTTACATGGATATTTACAATGGCCATCTCTCCAGGAATGGCTGGGTTTACGCGGCGCATGGAGGCGGATTCCAATGGCCGTAGGAGCGATTGACGGGACCAGTCACGAGATTTATCGGCCCGCACGCAACCAGGAGCAGTTTTACTCCGGACACAGACATTTCCATTGTTTGCACACCCAGATAGTTATCGACAATATAGGAATAATTAGGCATGTTGTAACAGGATTCCTTGGACACCTAAATGACGCACAACAGTACCGACTGATGGCACAAATAGGTGCGGAGCTGCCCTTTCCACAGGATTGTATTTTGTTAGCAGACAAAATATACAGAAATGGGCATCCACTAATGACACCCTATACAGGTGCTCAACTGAGGAGAAAAGGCGGGAATGACCGCCGTAATGCCTTACGTCTGAACAATTACATTCTAGACATAGGATTAGTGTAGAACACTCAATTGCTGAATTAAAAACCTACAGATGTGTGAGTTCTGTGTGGCGACATCCCAGGCAGATGCTGTCTCTGACAGTTCGAATTTGTGCTAAACTGGTTTGCCGGCGAAAGCAATTGGAGCTTATTCTTTAAAAGTCTCGTCGCAAACCGTTACGAGTGTACAGTAGTTCAACCTGTTATAAATTGCGTTTCATGATTATTTCGTGTATTGTATACACTTGTACAATGTTGAGATTTCCCCTGTATAATCCTCGCTTTCCGCTCTCGGTGTTGTTCTCCGTTCTCCGTGACACATCTCTATAATGACCCCGAAGTCGTGTGAAGCTTCAGTTGAATATCTGTAATAGTAACAGGTATATGTTCTTGTTCCATGCAAACCTTAACCTGAGCACGACGCAGATGAATGAGTGAGTAGTATAGTTTTAACTATTCGTTGAATAGTTGAGCTAAAAATCGAGGGTTGAGTGTCAAACTCTTGTGTCTGCTTAACATTTCTATATCAGATACAATAGTTTCACACTCAACCTTAGTAATACATATATATATGATGGATTGTAGTGGAGGGGTTGGCTATCGTCTTGTAAGTTGTAACATTGCTTTAAAAAGAATAATAACCTTGATCTTTTACCTTGTTCAGTATTTTGGCCTCTTTGCATCATTTGTCTTAACACGATGTTGCAAAGCAACCGTACGGCCTGAAATGATGAAAGAAATATTTTAAAGAAGGTGAAACAAAAGCTTAATTTAACAATTTGCTATTGCTTCATTTAGTTACTTTTTAGTTACTTTAACAGACTTTCCTGGCAGAATTGTTGGATGGGTGGTAGAAAAAATTCTCTCCTTACAATACCACTAAGTATTGTGGCAAAACTTCTCTGGAAAGAAACATCAAATAAGAGCACATAAATAGAAAGTTAATATTTGATACCAGCTTACATTTCAAGTTGACATTAAAACATTTCATTTTTAATTCCCCTGAGCACAACATGCTCATGGTGAGCTTTTGTGATCGTCTTTTGTCTGTCGTGCGTCGTCAACATTTACCTTGTGAATGCTCTAGAGGCCACATTAATTTTATTGCCAAATCTTCATGAAACTTGCTCTGAAGATTTGTCCCAATGATATTTCGGATGAGTTCAAAACTAGGTCACATTGGGTCAAAAACTAGGTCACCAGGCCAAATCTTTAACTGTTCAGTTCCTTTGCCTCTCAGGTGAGTGACCTAGAGCCTTATGACCCTCTTGTTTTATTATTTTGACATCATTTCTCAATTCTGTTATGTGATTTTGAGGCAGTAGCTTAAACTGCGTTGTTTACTTTGTTGCTAATCAAGCTTAATTTATCTGTGCATCTACATTTAAACGACACACAATGTCAGCTAAAGTACATATTTAATTTATTTTAAATATCAGTTGCTGGAGCAACTGTTGTTTTTATTCTGCTTTCTATCATTAAAAAAGTTAAAACAGTTACCAAAACTAGAAGGTATAATAAGTTTAAATATTATGGTTTTGATTACTGTATTTCCTATAATTGTATTGCGAAGGGTGATGTCCCTTTAAAGGGACATGTTCACAGAATGGCGAATCGACAATTTTCAAAGTTTTTGTATTAGATCCCACCCCCAAAATATACATTATACATAAACAATCGAAGTAACACTACTGACAAAGAAATATATTGAAAATATAGAGTGTTTAATGAACAATCATCATTTGAAGTAAAGCATTAATTTTGTAACGCTTTTCATCGGTGTTTCGGAAAACACGTGCATCACTTACATAGCATTAAAAATTCTTGATATAATATTTGTTTTTGGTAAGTCCAACTGCTTTAATTTTTGCAGTTAAGACATTAAACGACATTTTTCAAAAATATGAAAATCTGTGAACAAGTCCCTTTAAGGGCATTAGATAAACTGCATTAACTTTTGTCTGACCTTGGTTCCCTATGATCTGCTTCTACAGGTATTACATGTAGAGAGTCCCCCTGGCTTTCATCGTCCATGAGTTCCTCTGTGTCATCAAAGTCCCTGAAATAAGAAAAACCCATTTAATGCATTATTATTATTATTATTATTATTATTATTAGCAGTTTTTAACATGAACACACTAAATAAATCATTCATCTTTGATATAGTTTGCAATATTGCATTATAATTATAATAGAGCAAAGTGTCATTCTGAGTGTTTGTACACAGCAAGTGTCTGCTTCAGTGTATACATCAGAGTTAATACTGTAGCAAATAGATCTTGCTTAATGGGCCTATATTTTTATGTTATTCTTAACTTTATTTGTAAGAAATAATTTTCGAAATAATTTTTAATTTTAATAGGGTTGTGTATCAGCTAATAAACAATGATTTGGAGTTCTGATGCTTAGGAATTAAAAAACGAGGGCATCAGCCCGAGTGATTTAATATACTGCATCAGAACTTCCCTGCCTAATGAATTCCCTCGTTTTGCTTTAAATACTCATTGCAAATCCATACCCGTTTTTTTTTTTGGAAATCTTTGAAATAAATGTTTGCAAAGTGAGCTACTCCTAAAAATTATCATGTTTCTTTACACTAGTATATGACAGAATGCCAAGAACTGGACTATATTAAACACTCCCCTTGGGAAAATGTAATGCCCCCCCCAGGGGACGTTTAATAGGGAATATATGGTACTTTATAGTGTACTTTATTTTCATGGTCAGTTGCACCATGACCATTGCAGGCCACTAAATAAATATAAGGAATTTCACAGTTGAACAGAAACATTAAAGTGAATCATATGTTTAATTAATAAACAAAATATATTTTTGTCACAAATATTATATATTGTTAGGTTGAGGGTATAGCAGCTGATATTAAAGGTTGATACATGTACTTACTCCTCTAGATCCATCGCTGTTATCCACAGCACATTCAATAGACTGAAAATAGATCTACAATGATGGAAACCTCAGTATTGTGTGCTTTGACTTGTAATGTTCTTTTGTAGGCTAATCCAGAGGAAACCCTCGGGCCTGGTATGGTGACCACTAACCAAACACATGGACAATGTGACTCAAACCTGGCACCCATCTCTAGGTAAAGTGGTGCTGTACTTACACTTGAACTTATAGGTTCGCAGTGTGTTAATACATCAAGTTTTAGTTTCTGAACACACTGTTTCATAACTAGTAAGTTACACAGAAAGAACTTAGTCACTAAAGGTTGTGCACCTCAGTTCAAAAAACCTCGCCCTGAAAGCGAGAGGTCTCAGGGGTTTGAGTCACAATTTTCTCACCCTGTGACATAAAGATTAAAAATTCATTTAGATTTTACTGATGCATAAAATAAACATCAAGGGTTCACTCGGATTCTTGAAAGTGCCTTAATTTCAAATCGATCCTTGAAAAGTTCTAAGAAGGGACGCAGAGTGGTTAAAAGTGATTATATACACCTGGGGAATTTAACAAGAGCTGTCGGAGGACAGCGCGTTTTACTTTTCTTGTGCTTGTCAGAGTTTCTGGCAGTTTTTCTAAAACGAACGGAATAGTAGGGGCCAACAAAATCAATTTCTTTCTCGAGTTACTGAGTGGAAGCATTTTCCTAAATTTCAAAACAGTGACCTTGACCCAACTAACTCCATATGCAATCTCATGCAATGTCTGGTTATACAATATCTATCAATTGAATATTATTAAAATATTTCAATTTGTTCTCAATTTATAAAGCAGAAGATTTTTTATATAGTTTTAGTAACAGTGACCTTGACCTTTACCCGACCCAACCCACCACAAATGTATCCCGAGTAAAGTGTTGCTTTACGATATTTATGTATGAAGATTGATTCTCAAGTTAGAGAGTGGAAATCAAAAGTGGACGCCACCATTCCACCCACTTAAAATTTAAGTGTAAAAATGCCCATAATTTTTTTTTATTTTGACAAATTTCAAACTTGAGTTATCAAAATCGGCCTATGAGTTCATTTTAATATAGGGAATAAGCGTTCTAAGTTTGAATGACTTCCCTCAAGCCATTCTTGAGAAATCAGCTTACCGGAAAACTTAAACCTGTTCATGTAGCTTATATGTAAAATTTCTAAATACAGAAAGGCCCATAATTTTGACAAATTTCAAACTAGAGTATCAAAATTGGCCTATGATTTCATTTTAATATAGACAATAGGTGTTCTAAGTTTGAATGAAATCCCTCAAGCCATTCCTGAGAAACCAGCTTACCGAAAAACTTTAACCGGTCCATATAGCTTATATGTAAAATTTCTAAGTGTAAAAAGGCCCATAATTTTGACTTTTTTCAAACTAGAATTACCAAACTTGGTCTATAGGCTCATTTTAATGTGGGGAATAAATGTTTGAATGAAATCCCTCAAGCCATTCCTGAGAAACCAGCTTAACGAAAAACTTTAACCTAGCTCGGACGCCGACTCCGGGGCGAGTAGAATAGCTTGTCTTTTCTTAGAAAAGTCAAGCTAAAAATGATTGAAAAGTGCTAACCAGTAGTTTAGTTTAGGATTTCCACAACGCTAATTGGATACAGTAACACTTAGTTTCTGTTCTTCTTTTGGGGTCCTCTCATCATGGCCCGCCCCTGACCGTCTCCTCGATATTCTCTCAACTATATCAATGCTTCTCTGTCGGGTTCTCATCTAGAAAATATTAACGTTATCTGCTTTTAATTGACAGTGAGTTTAACGTTTTGTTGATACTTAGGATACAAACCATTTACTTACAAGAGCTGCCACCCCACCCACAGCAATGTTCAATTTCTAAATGTGAAAAGGCCCATAATTTTGACAAATTTCAAACTAGAGTTACCCAGTTGCCCTATGGGTTCATTGTAATATAAGGAATAAGTGTTTTAAGTTTGAATGAAATCCCTCAAGCCATTCCTCAGAAATTACCTTACCACTGAATAACTTTAACCTATCCCAATAGCTTATATGTTAAATTTCTAAATTAAAAACTAGAGTTACAAAACTTGGCCCATAGGTTCATTTTAGTATGGGGAATTAATTTGTTTTAATTTTGAATGCAATCTCTCAAGCCAATCGTAAGAAACTAGCTAACCAAAAACCTTAAATCTAGCCCAGACGCCGATGCTGGGGCGAATAGAAGAGCTTGCCTTTTCTACGAAAAATCTAGCTATATAGGGGGAATCATGGTTTTCTGTTTATAAATATGCTGCACTTGTCTGTATTTTACAAATAATCTGATTAACTTGTATCCATGTTTATAGGGGTTCTCACTTACTGTAGTAATGTAAGTATAATATACAACTTGTATTGAATGGTACTAAACACTAACAGACACAGCAGTTTTTTCCATAATTTTGGGAAGACTTGTTCAGTACCAATAAGTTTTGAAAACTGTATCATTAAATTTTGCTGAATGGGGAAAATTACAATCATTAAATTATTATAAATGGCATATCTGTTGAACTTTATTTTATGGATTTATGTTATTTTAACGGAAATTTATGCAAGTCATGTCAAAATTTACAACATTGATTCATATTTATACATGTATTAGGATGTATTGAAAATTTGGACTAAATCCTTCTTAATAAGTCTATGTTTGGATATGTAAGACAACAAGATAACAACGTTCACCTGAATATGTCTTGTGCAAAGTATTCATACATGTGTATAAACTTTCTAGTTGGCCGGGTGGCAAAGTGCACACTGACAAGCCTGGTAACAGAGTGGACACTGAAGATGTGACCTGGTAACATAGTGGACACAGAAGAGGGGGCCTGGTAACAGAGTGGACACAGAAGAGGTGACCAGGTAACATAGTGGACACAGAAGAGGGGGCCCGTTAACAGAGTGGACACAGAAGAAGTGGCCTGGTAACACAGTGGACACAGAAGAAGTGGTCTGGTAACAGAGTGTAAACAGAAGAGGTGACCTGGTAACATAGTGGACACAGATGAGGTGGCCTGGTAACAGAGTGGACACAGAATAGGTGACCTGGTAACAGAGTGGACAGAGAAGAGGTGGCCTGGAACTGATTGGACACAAGGTGGCCTGGAACAGAGTGGACACAAGGTGGCCTAGCAACATAGTGGACACAGAAGAGGTGGCCTGGAACAGAGTGGACACAAGGTGGCCTGATAGAAGAGTAGACACTAATGTATGAAATAGTTCCATTGCTAAATATTTCATTATGAAGCTTTTGTGAAGTATTGACAACGTCAAATGGTGCAAATATACCAATCTTAGTTAATTATACGAACCCAAAAACATATTACAGGCCGTCAACCAGTTCCTATGTTTCTATTTTGTCCTATATTTCACAGAATTTTCCTTAATTTAAAAACCTCCTTTATTTTCCTATATTTTTTATTATTTCCTATATTTTTTTTATAAAAAATGTTAGCATTGATAGAAAAATAAAATAGTCAAACTTACAAAAATATTTTTTTGTCAAAATTTCCAGGATGATTAGATTAAGATTAAATACACATAAGTTGTGGCCTTTTTGACACAGAGGTGTTGACATCTTGTGACTTTGTCTATTTATGGTCTAAGAAAAGCACCGTAGGCAAAAACTCGTGATTTTTACAAATAACATTCAGAAACTTTGGTATCTAGTTCTCCTGACTGCATTACTTTCTTCTGCACAAGAGTTAATTATTTATACCTAATTTGTTTGATAAAATGTTGGATAAATCTACAAGTTATTTTCAACCAAAGCATTGACAATTCATCTTAGTTTCATTAGGAAAGTACTACCTTTAGAAATACTGATCACATGCATAAGTGTTTAAATTTGTGCCTTTTTTGTAATGGAAATATACAATATACATTAACATATTCCTATAATCCTGCAAATTTATATATTCATTTTATCAAAAATCATTGTTTATTTCTCATTTAGAATAAGATTGCACTTTTTTTTGTGTTAGCATGTTTCTAGCTGGATATTTGGAACAACTTTTTGTGAGAAATAAAAATTCTTTGTTACTTTGGAACACATATCTGACACCCATTTATTAGCTTTGCAACAAGGAAAATACAGGCTAGTTATCTTTGAATTATTTAATGTAAATTATTGTGAACATGGAAATACAAATTCAATATAAGGAAATGCACTATGCTATGTTGTTGCCTATTTGACAGTTTGATAGACTGATATATCAATGTACTATCAAACCTACAGTGTATGTCACTGTTTCTTTAAAAGCTGTGATTAAAAGAGTGTTTTGTTTCATTTGTCTTTGTAGTAAGTTACATGTTTAATTAATTAGTGTTCTTTTTGAATCCTTCATTTTTCTATGCACATTTTGCTCTTTAGCATCCTTTCTTCCTAGCTATGGTAGGAACAATAACAGCCATTTCTTTCATAGTGCATTGACAAATATGCATGCACAAGTTGCGATATTAAGGTTAATCATTGTGTCTGTCTAACATCTGAGTACATCATGCATGTTAAATGTCAGAATATGTTTCATTATTAAGTATTGTGTTTCTGTAACAAATTTGACCCCATGAAGTAGTTGTACAAATATTTGCTAGGTATAACAATGCAACAATCAAGTTAAGAAGTAGGAACTTTCAAGCTAAACGAAGACTTAACTCCCATTAAATTCCTATATTTTGCTTGAAAAAGTGCTCAAAACTCCTATATTTTGTTTAAAAAAACTTCCGATATTGTTCCTGTATTTTCATAGCATTTGCAGGGGCTGCTCATTCTTATACTTTGACTGTTATCTCGCAAATGTATAATATTTCATGTTTTGTTGCAAGCTAAATAGGGTGTTTAATTGGCTAAGAACATAGGCAAATCATGATGCAATTAATTTTTGTGTAGACGTGCATTTATAATTTATTAACAAAAAATTATAGCACCTTTATTCTTGGTGTTATTTTTAGAAACAATTTAAGAGTGCTTCAAATGCAGACAAAACAGATATGCAGTAAACATAAAGATTTTAAAGTCTGTTATGTTGTACGCCAGTTAATTTGGAAAATGATTGGAACACCAACTTTTGTTGTAAGGACACCTCTAAATATCAAACTCCTGAGTTATGTCACTCCCTTAATTTTAATATTGATGTAAATTCCTGATGTTTGTATTGAAGGATATCCAAACGAATATGTAGCAACTGAAATTAAGTTTTTATATGCTCTGTGTATTGAAATTTTACAAGTATAGCTTAGTGCTGTACCTTGTGTATAAAGAACGTGTGTAAATTCTATTTTAACGGCTTTTCCTTGCCCAATATACCAACTTCTTGCTAGTAGAGCTGCAACGATTCTTTTCATGCATCGAAACTCACTTGTTATTGACCCTATTCTATTTCCGATACTAAACCAACCAATTTCGATTTGTTTTTTTTATAATATATTTACAGATGAATTGTCATAAAACTGTTAATTAAAATGACAGTGTTTGTGTAGATTAATCATGTAAATGATCATGGCTCATGGTTGGTGTTATATTAACTAGTTGTGAAACATATCATCAATTCTTACCATTGTTTTGATTTATATTATATAAGGCATTGATATTTGATTACCTAATACAATTGTATTAATATAATTATGTTATTAAATAAGTGATTTCATGCAGGCACTATTACTGTTGTGCACAATTCTTATCCATGCTATTTCTTAGCAACTACTGGCCAGATTTCAATGGAACAATATGGATTTTTGTTTAACAATTTTGTTTTAATATCTGCATGTCCATATGGTATATTTGTGTTATGCTGTATGCTCAAATGTTGTTTTGACAACAGATTTGGTCCACATTTCTATTTAGCTTATATAACATCTGCATGTGCGTAAAGTGTCGTCCCAGATTAGCCGACAATCGTGGGGTTTCTTTTTTCTACCGCGGCAAAATCACCGTGACCAATCACAATCAAAGTAAATCGCTGCGTTCTACTCAAGACTCGTTATCTCGTCTTATCTCGCGGTGGACCGCCGAGGACAATCACGTGGATTTTTTATATTAGGCATATTAGAGCAGTTTTCGCAATGTATGTGTACTTTTATGAATGGGCAAACTTATTGATGTAATAACAAGATCTGTCAGAGGACAGCGCGCTTGACTATTCGAAGTATTTCAGTTGGTACATATTTTGGACAGTGGAAGGGGCATACATTTGTTAAAATACAAAACTTTCAAGTGAAGCCTTGTATAGTTAATACACTTTTGGATCAAAATCTTTAACAACAAAGTCTGTGTAAAAAGTTGGCTAACTCTGTCAAAATACAAAACAGAGTTATGGGTAATGTTGCCCCTGATACTAGAGTTGATGACAAAGATTAGTTCCAAGTTTCAAGTGAATAACTTATGTAGTTTTGAAGTTACAAAACTTTTGAATATAAACTTTAACCAGAAAATCTATGTGATTAAGGTGCATAACTCTGTCAAAATAGAAAACAAGAGTTATGGGTAATGTTGACCCTGACACTAGAGTTGATGACAAAGGTTAGTTCCAAGTTTCAAGTGAATTACTACCTTAGTTTTGACTTTAACCAGAAAACTTAAGTGAAAAAGGGGCATAACTCTGTCAAAGTACAAAACAGAGTTATGGGGAATGTTGCCCCTGACACTGGAGTTGATGACTAAGGTACATTCCACGTTTCAAGTGAATAACTTTTGAATAAAAACTTGAACCAAATTCAGACGCCGACGCCGGGGGTAGTCAGAAAGCTCACATATTCTTTGAATAGTCGTGCTAAAAATGTGTCATTGCTTAATATTCGTTTGAAACCATGTCATAATATAGCAATGAAACATATTGTAGGTAAAACCCACATTAAATTGTTCTATCTTCTGCTACTGCTGTTATTAATATTTTTATTATTAGCAGTAGTAGTAGCATGTTGTAGTTTTATTTTTATTATTATCAATATGTCTCGATTGGTAATTCTTAAATTTTAGTTTAGTACACATGTACACTCACTGCAGCAGCTGATCTATATATTTAGAACATAGAGGCAACTATTCTATATCACAATAAATATACAGATAAAACAGCGAATTATTGTAAATTTATTAATTAAGTCAAGTATACTGAACCAAAAACTGTAGACAATTTTTAACACTTGAATGGATTTGACTGAAATTTTCCTTTTGTTGTTTGTTTTATGAATGTACTGGAATTAACTGGTTGTTTTTGCAAAGCAGAACACCCAAGTGGTTTAATTCCTATGCATCCCAACTCCAAATTGTTGTTTATTGGCAAATAAAAAACAATAAATCGAGCATTATTTTTTAGTTAACCATATACACACGTTTTGTAAAACTTTTGAGTAAACTATATGCATACAGTAAATAACAGTAGGATCACTTTAATAACTTAATTTTGTTTTAAAAATAGTCAGCCAACATAATGCAATAAACAATTTTGTGTCAGATATTAATATTCATGTACATGTAAATGTAAAACCATAACAATGTAAATTCCAAATATACGGTAGATCGTAACGATAAGATCGCGGTGGTAACGAAGCGGTTTGTCACCGCGAGTCACTGTGACTTTTTATCACAGCGGATGGTCACATCATCCTCGTGGACGGCGTATTGCGGCGTTCAGCGGCAATTTTCAGGTTGATAACGAGTCCGCGGCGACACTGTGGAAAAGGCAAAAAACTTGCAAGCCTTACTGTATGTTTAGAAGAGACTACCTCAAAACCGAAAATACCATACAAACACAGTGTCATCCAGGATTAGCCTGGGCGGACTGCACAGGCTAATCCGGGACGACACTTTACGCACATGCATTAAGCCCAGTTTTCCCACGCCAAGCCACAAATCTTTAGTTATATAAGCCCTGTAGTTAAATCATATCTGTGGGGGCAGAGTCAGGCCACACCTACTTTATATTGTTAGTCCCTACCAGTTGTTTCTGGTTTCCTCTTAAGACCGTTTCCATGGAAACTTTGCATGTTGCTTCATAAATAAATAAAAACATGGGGACCTAATGTCATATAACTGTGCCACCAATGATTTTCTTTTTTCAAACATATTATTTTATTTAAATATCCTATTTTGTGTTTAAGTCCTTGTGGAAAATCAAAACACTTGGATGCGCATAACTGTAAAACTGATGCTTTATTAAATATGATACACTTGCTCACAGGTTTATGTATATTGTTTGGTTCTGTGTGTAAGTCTTTGTTATAAATTATTGTTTCACTGCAGCTGATTAAGAAACATAATTGTTTATTTTTCTAAATTAAAAGTGAAATTATTTAATTGGATTGATGTAATAGACATATGTATCGTTCAGACCTTATTATCTGTTACTTAATTTCACTTCGAATTTACTAGCTCCATTGAATTACAGGTGTGGTTGCTATATTTAGTTGTTTGTTTATTTATTTAGATACTTTTTTATTCCACGTTGCTGTCTAAGATCACTTTTGACCTAGATTTCTTGTAAATGGGTACAAATGAAAAGCTAGAAATTTGGCATGATAAGTTAATTATGCAGTGGTGAAATTTAATACCATTATTCTATTGGGCAAATTTTTGGCACAACATTTGTTTAGGGAATGCAAACTTACAACAATGGTTTAATGTCTACCAATAATTGTTGCATAATTTTGGGAATTAAAATCTACAGAATTGTTTCATAAGCGGTTAAAATAAATGTGTAAACATATCCTTGCCAGACACTAGAACGGAGCATAATTATGAACAAATTTTCTCATTGTCAATAACGGAATGGTATATTCATTAACAGAATGAAATAACTATTTTGTTTAGCCTACATAGGCAGCACGCTCTCTAAATAGCAATTGTACTCCCACCACAGGAGCCTGTAACAATGTTTGTTTATGTTCCATATACATATATATATACACTTTTTACTCTGAATAACATGGTCTACGAACTGAGAATCAAGATTGTAACAGCATAAACAGCATGTATTTCTTGGAAAGAAATGCATGGAAAGAAATGCACTAGTAGATTGCCGTATATGAACCGATTGCCTTCCATGCATTATCCCTAAGAAACCAAAGAGCACACATATTTATTTTAAATGTTTCAAAAGTAACATAAAATAATATAACAATATGTTCTTAAAGAATTTATTTTGATTTAGTATGAGTGTAGTGTGTGCCGTACTTACCTAGTCTTACATGCGATAGATATGTAAATTATAAGTGAAAATCCATATGTTACACATATATCAGTTTTGAATATTTATGTAGCAAGTTCAATGGACAATCGTTATTTCAAACTTACCAAAGACACAGAATATCTTTTTATGCCCCTGAAGAAGGGCATATAGTCTGTTTGTCCATGGGTGCTTACGTGTGTGTGCGTGTATGTGTATGCGTGGGTGGGTCTAAGGTCAAGGACACAATTCAAGGTAAAAGGTCAAGGATTTTTGTTTCCGCTCCATAACTTCTAAACGCCTGGAATGATTTCAATATTGATTCAGATTATTATCTCCCAGGACCAGATGTGTTGCATAAAACACTCATGCTTGTTGGTCAAAGGTCAAGGTCACATTTCAAGTTCAAATGTCAAGGATTTTCATTTTTTCTCCATAGCGACTAAATGCCTGGAAGAATTTTCATATTACTGCAGATTATTATTCCCTATGACCAGATACTGTATTAGGGACATCACACATACTTGTCTGTCAAAGGTCAAGGTCACAATTCAAGTTCAAAGGTCAAATATTTGTCTGGAGCATAATTTTTCTGGTATGGTAGGATTTTCAAATAACTTAGATAAATTATTAGAATGATCACCATAATGAGTATGTTGCACCCAAGAACCAGCCTTTCAGTTTAGAGATCACACTTAACGGTCAAAGTCAAATATATGATTTAATATTTGTCTCTGGACCACGAAGTCTACATGCTTAAAGGAATTCTGCTATAAATTGGAGCAAATTAATCACCATCCTGAGAATTAAGATGTGTCCCGGACAAGAACATGTTTTGTGGGTCCAAGGTCACACTTAATGGTCAGATATTAGAATGAAGTTTTTGTAGGAAGCATACTTTTGGCCAACATGTATGAAATTTAAGGGAACTTGTTGGGAATGATCATTATGAGGCAATGTGTCAGTGTGTTGCTGAAATACCAAGATATTTGTCCAGGGCATATATTGTACTCCTTTCTGACATTGTGTTGCCTTCCTTGACAAGCATATGCTTCGGGGGCATACCTCACATCCTTTGACAAGCCTTGTTAAAGATATTTTTTTGTTTTAAATAATGAAGTTTGGTGTGAGATGAATGATACCCAAGGTCAAACTTGGGGGTTCTGGGATTAAAAAAAGAGCACGCTTAGGTGAACAGGATTGCATGTCATAATTACACAGCCATTGTAGTATAATCAATAAGATGTGCAACGAATTAAGTGTTGCTTTTTATGCAGGGCTAAATTTGCTGCAATTCTCGAGACAACATTGCCCATATAGAAAGTGACACAATATTGGCGACCATAGAATTGTAAGTAATGTTAACAGCAATTGTATCACTACAACATGTCATTATAACAATATCACACTAGCAACCTCATTAGCACGTGCATTATCAATGGTGCATGTTTCCCAATTTCTTATTATTTCTGTACAATATCATTGGTTGCTATACGAAAAAAAACATGCTAACATTAATATACATTACCCTTCAATGGCGATGAACACACTGGGTCCAATAAAATTCCCAAACTCGAATAACATTCTCAACAAATGCTACTAGTCTCGAAAAACGACGTGCAGCAAATGGGCAGAAAGATGGGTCACCACGCCTTTTATACGAGGGGCCCAGTCCTGACCACGTGACGTGTAAAACTACTAGCACAGAATGTCCCTGAAATACCAATAGCACGGGTTTCTCGTACTGTTTCTACCTCTACAGACAACGTATTGAGGGGCGTAACTAACCATAATCGTTTATCAACCAACGTGTATATAAACCGAAAGTTTCATACGAGTATAGACTGCATCTTGTTTACGTTAAATGAGTTTTATTTAAGAAATATTTTTCGATTTATCGTTGTTTATCGGCCAACAAACAACGATTTAGAGTTCTGAAGCGTAGGAATTCTAATATTATTTGACATGTATATTTTTGCTATTGTAATTGAAACTACTTTTTACTATGCTCCGCTCAGAATCAGAACTTCTTTTTACGTTGTTTACGGGTAGTTTTGTTCTTTATCTATAGAACAATTAGCGAGTATCATGTTAGAATTAAGAAATAATTTTCTATCTATCGCTGTTTATCGGCCAATTAACAACGATTTGGAGTTCTGATGCGAAGGAATTAAACCACTAGGGCGCATACCGAGTTGTTTAATAGCCACGCATCAGAACGACAACGAGTTGTTTATTGGCCGATAAGCAATGATAATGCGAAAATTATTTCGATTCTGACATGATTTGCATGATTTGACATCTAGTTTTCAATTGTTATTGAAACTACTTATTACTTTGCTCCGTTCAGAATCGGACCTTCTTTTTGCGTTGTTTATGGGTAGTTTTGTTCTTTGTCTATTGAACAATTAGCGAGTATCATGTTAGAATGGTTGATGAACAATAAGTATTAATACATAATAAATGATTCGCATTGAATTTATATAAAGAATATTTTTTTAAATCCAAAATTTATAACATAAAAGAATTTGTTTAAATTTGGCGTATACAATAAATGTTAATGAGGTTTAAAATAATGAGTCGAATAAAAAAAATAATGCGCAATATAGTTCTCTTCGAATTCTGCCAAGGTACGCCCCTGTCGTTCGTCGATTTAGAATTTATAATGTTGAGCTGTGTAACTAGAACCAAATCCTAACCGGGATTAGACCACATCTACCGTCAGCCAACCAATCAGCGACAAGAAAAAGTGATGGATCATACACTGCAAAAAAGTGTTGTATAAATAATTCCCGATTTCCTCGTGCGCTTGTAGCGGTGTGAAGGCCAAATAAACTCGTTTTTATGTTAAAAGTATTCAGTTTTCAGCAAAGTCAACGTAGTAATAGCAGTAGAAGTAGTAGTAGTATTGTAGTAGTGTAGTAGTAGCAGCAGCAGTAGTTGTAATAGTAGGAGTATAGTAGTAGTTGTTCGTGTTGTAGTAATTGTTGCTGTTGTTGTAATGACATTAATATTAATTGCATGTATTTAACGGCAGAAAGCGTGTTTACTTCTAAAATAGGAATCGTGTCCAAACTGCGGGCGAGTTGATTTTCAAAATGACCACAGAGAAGCATTTTGAAGGTGCTTTGCGAGCAGTTCTACGTCATGGGACAATAATTATTGTCTCTCGCAATTATACGGGTCTCTTGCATATGTTTTCTTATGCCGTCTCCGTGGCCTAGTGATTAAGCCGTTCGCTTACGGAGCGGGAGGTCGAAGGTTCGAGTCTCGCACAGGGCTTGACATTGGCCTTTTGCATACCCAGCAGCTAGTTAAATCGAAGGGTACCGATTGCCTTCCAGCTAAGCGCCCGGCATATATGATAGGAATCTGGAGTAAAGATGTTCATCAGTAAGGGTGTCCCATAAGTGATAACTGGCTGACCCTTAAACGCGAGGGGAACGCTATAATAAACAAATACTTTACTGTATACAGTAAACCAACAATTTATTATCTGTGGTCTAAATCTGATAGACCTCTCGTAGCGGCTGTATAGGAAATATATCCCTAGCGCATGTCGTACTACGGCGGCACAGAGCTGACATGCACTAGTCTTTTGATCTCGTTCTTACGAGATACTAACTCGTGCATGGGAACGAGATACTATGTCCAGGAAACGACATTACTAAGTCGAGAGAACGAAATAATTAGTCCAGGAAAGGAGATACTTAGTCGAGGGAACGAAATACTAACTCGTGGGAACAAGAAACTAACTCGTGGAAACGAGATACTATGAGGAGGGAACGAGATACTAAGTCGGGAGAACGATCATGTTGTAAGATGGTACTAAGTCGTACGCTCGAGTTAGTATCTCGTTCCCACCAAATAGTAAGTCGTTCCCTCGACATAGTTATTTCGTTCCCATGAGTTAGCATCTCGTTCCCACAAATTAGTATCTCGTTCTCTCATGTCAATATCTCGTGGGAAGGAGTTAAAAAATAGTAGTGCATGTCACCTCTGTGCCACCGCACATGTCGCTATTCGAGGTCTACTTCAGAAGAAACTCGTGAAGAGCAGGTTGTTGGCTTTTCAGAAACGCGAAGTATGCCCATATATACACTTCTGCTACTTATGGTTGTGTTTCGAAGTGCTTGCTCATGCTTTAAAATAACAGCAGTAGGCTGTATTGTACGAAGAACTGCCCATTTCACAGGCATTACACGTCTGTCTCCTCCTAAGGAAGAGGTTGGTTTTTACGAATAACAGAAGTAGTCCCCCAACCCCGGGCGAATCCCCTCGCTCATTTTTGCATACCAGACAAAATCACCCACTGTTTACAACAGGTTTTTGATCGTTATACCCCCGTTATATCCCCGCAAACAAAGTTTGAAGGGGGGTATACTGGTGTCACCATGGTTGGTTAGTTGGTTGGTTGGTTGGTTGGTTGGTTAGTTGGTTGGTTGGTTTGGTTTGGTTTGGTTGGTTGATTGGTTGGTTGGTTGGTTGGTTTGGTTTGGTTTAGTTCGGTTCGGTTTGGTTTGGTTGGTTGGTTGGTTGGGTTGGATGGGTTGGGTTGGTTGGTCAAAAGGAGTAGTAGTGCGTGACATAATTTCGCGTTGATTAGATTCAAGATGGCCGCCAGTTTGTTAAATTTTGTGGAGCGGTAGATTTCCATGAAACTTCATACAGTTGATGAACATAATGCGTAGTAGTGTTTAACATAAAAAAAATTTCGACAAAATTCAAAATGACCGACTTGAATAATATTCATTATAATTATATACATATATATTTATAATTGTGTTCTTTAACACAATCTATTCATTTCTTTATAATATTATAAATATGCTAATACTTATATTATCTACAGTTTGGTCAATGCGGCTTTCGAGGGTATTCATCACTCCTGTGATAGTTCTAGTATTGTTTATTAAATATGTTATTGATTTGTCGATGATAACAGTGTTATTCTCGTGAAAAATTAATGGCTTTTTTAAAGAGGCAATAACATGGGCGTTTGGTTGTTGGTTTCTGATTAAAAAAAACTAATCTGAAAATTTACAAAGAGTTAAATAGAAAATTTAAATGACAATTAAAGATTTTTATTGATTGTGTACATTTTTTATGTGTGATAAAACATTTATAAAGCATTTTTTTAAATCCCCGATATAGTAAAGACAAGGCGTTTCCAGCTTACACAATAGCTATTCCTAAGCACAAATAGCGTGACATTAATACAGTGCAAAAGAGCTCTTCATGCACGTGTAGAGTAACGTACACCAGGTATCTGCCCAATCTGAACACCATGTCATGCATGTGTAAAATAGCAAAGTGCATTTTATTCACGCCTGACATCTACATTTTTTTGTGAAATGTGCAGTTAATTATTAACATTATTAAACTCAAACAAGTTAACGTTCAAGTGGTCCGCCAATCCTAAATGATCATTATTTTACTACAAACGTCACAATCTCGTGATGTTTTCATCTGTGGCTATAAAAAAATCGGGCGTAGAGAAAAGACGGCGTTTATATAGTATCGGCGCGACGGTGCATCGTCTCGGCGTTTCGTTACACGGAGCACGATGTACGACTGTAATAATAATACATTTAATAATAATGATAATAATAAGACAACCCTCAATATGGTGTTACATTAATATATAATAAATCTGTAATTTTTTATTTGATTCTATTTTTCAACCCATACATATAACTTATAAATGAGAGCTCTACAATCACAATATACACAAACAAAGAGTACTTGTGGTATATTGTACACGTACATTTTCAGATACGTTGTAAATAAAATTTATCGTATAGTATATTAATATGTCATTAAATCCTCACAAGAAAAATATACATGATAAAATGTAATAATGTTTAGCAATTGTTCCACCAATATCAGATGTATACATTTGACACATACTGGCTATTATACTTTTACAATGTTTCAGGAACACAACCATTGAAGCGGAAAAGGAACAGCTATAACGAACTGTACGAGTAAGAGCTGTCTTTTTTAGTTCAATTGCTCTTACATATTAAGCACTAAGTGGAATCAATACATTTATGAAATGTGATATTATAAAATGTGATATATGATTTATTTTTCTTCAATAAATATATATGCAAATGATTTGCATGCTATTAATTTCTCTTGTATCATCAATTTTAATAATTCTAAATCCATTTTAATAATATCAAATTATACAATATTTACAATACAAACGGTAATTCAATAACATCAACAATTTCAGTCTATATACAATGCAATGTATTAATGTTTCATACAAAGGTCTCTTTGGCCAATGAAGTTAATTACACATTTCTTATGCTAGGAAAAGTTATAAATGGGCATTAATACTGAACTGATTCATATGCTCATTAAAAGTATAGTAAGGATAATGACAGATTCGATAAAAAAATAAATAAAGGGAATGCAAGTTTTTTTGTTAAATTGGGATGTAATGTCATCAGATATTCAAGGCATTGATTTCTCTCATTTGTGAAAGTTTTCACAAAACTAACTGAAAAAATTAGCACACAACAAGTCGTGAAAGTGCTGGCCAGTCACATCGTTATCCGACTGAACAGCTTCTGGCACATCATCAGGCTCAGTGACTGCTCTCCCAAACACGTCCAAGTTCACAAAACCAAAATTGTGAAGGATTACACATGCCACTACTATTTTGCATGCTTTTCTTGACTCAGTTCTTATTCCATATGCCAGGACGGGAAATCTTCTTTTGAGCATTCCAAAAGTTTGTTCAGTCAGAACTAATGTCTTACAAAGTGCTCTGTGGAATCTGCAATTTGATATAAAGTAAATTATATGTTAAAAAGTTAAAAGGTAAAGGACTATTAAAAAAATTTGATTGATAATGTGTGAAATAGGGACAGAAAATAAGAAAACTGCGTACCAGGGCCCATATCCACAAAGCTCCTTAGGCAAACTTAAGTTAGTTCCTTAAATTCATAAAATTACTTAAGTCTGTGGCTGGTTCATTTAAAGCAAATGTTGTATTAAATGGTTTTAATTTGGTAAATAATCATCAGTTACTTATTATTTTACCATATTTCAAATATAAAATAATGATTTTTACAAGGAAACTTGTATTTGAAATTTTTACGTTAATATGACTTAAGTTAAGATTGTCCTTAGGAGCTTTGTGGATACGGCCCCAGTACTAGAAGAGGTCACAATACTTTGTGCACAACACTATGTGCTCATGTGAGCTAATTCACCTATCAATATTGTCCCCCAGGGGGGAGGGGGAGTAGCGGGCAGACCTAGGGCAATTCGACAAATGTTATTTTTGGGGGTCTAATTTCCCACTCAAGAGCCAAGCAATTTGTCTAAATCCCCTAGTGGGAGATGCTATATATCTATCAAATGGCCCGGGGCGTATATTACCGGGATCTAAAGTCCGACTAAAGTCTATTTCCCCGGGACCCAGAATCATTCTGCTTGTCAAATTCCTGTCTGTCGGGAATCGCTTGCAGTCTAAAGTCCCCTATATGCCCGCCGCTCCCCCCCTGGGGGGAAACATCGATAGGTGCATAACAAGAGACACAGGTCCTCTCACCTGATTCACAGTGGATAGTACGCATTTAATAATGTGTTAAAGAGGTTTATTTAGGTTAAGTTCACAATGATGACACATGCAGACAACAAGTCATAATAATTTGAAGGAAATTCGTAAAGTAAGTCAAGAAAGTTTGTTTTAAAGTTTTCAATCAAATATACATATATCATCTGCAGACAGTTTATCGAACAGAACTAACATAACTAAATTTTCAATTAACTTATTAATGCTAACTTTTTGAGTTAGTGTATACATTCAATACATAAATTTTATTATGAGTGCAAAAATATTTGTTTTCCCAATGTAAGTAACAACCTTTCCTGTACAGGAAACCAATCAAAATAATTAGAAGTACATACAAATAATGAGGATACTTTATGATAAAAGAATGATTATCATATAGTTAAGTCTAATAAAAATTGTGTCTGTTTTAAAAAGCTTTTGCTGTTTGAGATTATTACCATCCTCAAATCTTCTGCATAAGGAACTGTCAGCAAACATACGACTATGGTGGACACTGCCAGGCCACTTAGCTATCACATTTGTAATGCGGAATTTACCATCACACATCATCTGAAGAAAAAACAAGAGCTGTCTCAGGACAGTGCGCTCGACTATTCATTCCTCTTTGACACGGTAGTGGTCCTTGGTCAGTGACCTTACACAATGACCCTAAAGACATGGGTTAAGTTTCAAATGAATATAATTATGAAGTAGTTACAGAGATATGCACTTGCTGCACACATACATTAACCAAATCATTACATTACACAATGACCCCGAAGACATGCATTAAGTTTCTATTGAATGTCAGCAGAGTTACAGAGATATGTTGTTGTTGCAAAATACATAATTAACCAAAGCATTATGCCGCCAACAAACGGGTGAGTAGTATAGCTGGGACTATTCGGTGATTAGTCGAGCTAATGATGAATTAAGTACATATCAAATTGCATTCAGACGTTTATTAATCTAAACTGTTACACATCTTGACCCATTTCTTATGCATATGATATATTTTCCCTTTACAAAAGTTAAACATAGTTAAATGTATGAAATGATTATGCATTTACCCGTACCACAACATATACAGAAAAGGAAATTCATTTTTAATGAACACAGTTAAGAATCCAAAAATAAGTCCTAACAATTTTGGGCAAGATAATTTTATGATACCTGGCATTTTATGAAATGAAAACCCTTCCCATTCACATAGTCTTCTTCATGTTGTGCTGGTGCTCGAATCCGAATATAAGTTCCGTCTACATACGCAATTACGTTAAGAAATTCTGAAAATCAGTAATGCAAATATCATTTATATCGATATACTACTAGACTGTTATTTACATTAGTAATGTTTCAAAATTTGGTACTGACATGATTACCATTATGTCAGATATTTAAGATCTGTTGAACAACATGTTAATTTCTTCAAACCCTTGTTTTCCTGGTAACACAAGTAGATATATTTTTTTAACTAAATGGTGTGCAATTACAAGAGTGATGACTTCATGTCCATCCCGCAGTTATCATGCATACATTTGTAAAAAACAAAACATAGTTATTGCGATACTTAAAAGTGCAAATCATAAATCATTTCAGTTACGATGCACAGTGCAAATCATAAATCATTTCAGTTACAATTCACTTTTAGGCTTTAAGACACAGTCACCTTAAAATGGAATTTAACTCAAAATTGTTATATTGTTTTACTTGTTGATGATGCCTTGGATTAAGTTGATAAAGTGCCAAATTATTCATTTGAATGCGGGTCAGGACGGCCCAAGTCGTTGACGGCCCAGACCATGACGGACCACTGTCTGTCTGTCTGTCTGTTTGTCAGCCATCAGTCCTCCCATTCGCCTGGAGGATACTGCTGCTTTGTGGCTATTAAGCGTGATGCTTACGTGGCGTGTGCCAGGTGGGCGTAGTATTAGCGTGACCGATGGGCCTAGTGCGAGCCTTGTTATAGAAAGGACGTAGTGAGGACCGCTTTGACGTAATACGAGCGTAGAAGGGACCTAGAACATGCGGGGTATCGACCTATATTGAGCCTTTTTGCCACGTTCTCACCACGTCCTTATGAAAAGTCAGGGCGTGGTCATGACGTGGTGAAGACTTGGAGATCCTCGGAGAACCTAGTACGGACGTGCTTATCAATCTGGTCTGATGGGGCTATTACATTTTTGGAATTTGGCTCAAATTAAAATTATTCCCCGAGGTGTGTTTATTGTTATCTATAACTTTATAAGCGAACAACTGGTGTAAATAACATAGTTTTTGCCGGCAGTCGAAATTGGAAGGTATACCTGTAACCCCTCCGTATTGGTGTTTTGTGTTTTACTCATTTTATGCTGTTTTCATGCAATACTCTCAACACGCACTGGTAAAACACAGTACATATTCAAAAACTTATTTCAGATGTAAAATATGTGTGGCTCAAGTCTGTCTGAAATTGCTTTCTTTCATTTTAGTTAACGTTTAAGCTTGTTAAAAAAATCCGCCATGCCGTTACATACCTGAGTCATGCCAATGTTCCGTGCATAATGTATTTTCAATCAATGTAGTATGTTTTGCATAATTGCATACACCAAAAACGTCTAGATTTAGCGGAGAGGGTGAATTTTAGGCTCTTTTTGACGGAGATGTTACCGATTCGTTTTAACAAAGTGATATAGTGGTGTTACCTTTCTTTTTCTTCGACGTTGCTAAGATCACTTGTGTACGGTGTACTGTTAATGCCATCGCGACTTCGACCTGTGCTTATAAAAGGGCGCCGACACGATACGCCGACGCGGAGACACGATACCCCAATCGTCGACACGATGCGCCGAAGCGATGTAAACCTCGCAATATCGTGTGTTTTTTCATATGTGGCTATAAGATTGGGCGAAGATACGACGAGACGACGTTTACAACGCTTCGGCGCATCGTGTAGGCGCTTCGACGTATCGTGTCGACGCTTCGGCTCCTTTTCATTTTCAAGTTGAAATCGAGCCGAGACTATACGCCGACGCGCCGAGACGATACGCCGACACGATGCGCCGACACGATACGCCGACGCGCCAACACGATAAGCCGAAGCGCTGAGACGATGCGCCGAAGCGATAGCAACGTCGCAATCTCGTGTTTTTTTTTTCATATTTGGCTATAAAATTGGGCGATGATACAAAGAGCTTCGGCGTATCGCTTCGACCCATCGTGTCGGCACTTCAGCGTATCGTGTCGGCGCTTCGGTGTAGTATGTCGGCGTATCGTGTCGGTGCGTCGGCGTATCGTATCGGCGCGTCGGCGCCCTTTCATTTCTGAGGTCGAAATCACGCGACGACACGAAACGCCGAAGCGCCGAGACGATGCGCCGAAGCGATATAAATGTCGCAATCTCGTGTGTTTTTTATCTGTGGCTATAAAATTATGCCGTAGTTTGAGTCAAAAGTAAATGTAAACACAACATCTATAAATAGATGGACATACACAATTGTACCTACAGTCGGTTTAAATTTTGTTGATAATGACGGTATGAACCATTTTCTGAAAATAGGGGGATATCGTCTGTATTGACAAGTTTACTGATTTACCTCTATAGATAAGTCCATGTTTATAACGGTTCTCACTTGCATTTTTACCGACTGTACAGGCATACTTTTGTACCTACAGGTATAAATTTATACCCGCTCTAAAATTGTACCTGTACGGGTATATATTCTGAGCCAAACCAAAACTAAGCAGACAGGTTTATTTTAAGAATTGTTGTTATTTTTAATGTAAAATACTTTAATGTGAATATTAAATACGTATATGAATAAGATAATTAAACAAGTAAACAAGTCTGTGTTTCATAACATTGTTTAATGTACATGTATATATCTGTAGGAATAATAATGTGCCAACAGTTATATAATTTGTACCTGTAGGTATAAATTGTACCTGTAGGTTTTATTTTTAATGTGCCTACGGGTATAAATTAAGACATTTAGGCACCTGTATGCACAATTTTATACCTGCCGGTATATATATAACAACTGTATTCGTACATATTTTGACTTTTGACAAAAAACGGTACGCCATATAAAATTGGGCAAAGATACCAAAAGACGACTCTTATATCGCTTCGGCGCATCGTGTCGGCGCTCAGTCGTACCGTGTCGGCGACTCGGCATATCGTCTCGGCGCGTCGGCGTATTGTCTCGGTGCGATTTTGATATCAGAAATAAAATGGCGCCGACACGATACGCCGACGCACCGACACGATACGCCGACGCGTTGAGACGATACGCCGAAACGCAGAGACGATGCGCCAACGCGCCGCCACGATGTGCCGAAGCGGTCTTAATGTCGACTCGTCGTATCTTCGTCCAATGTTAAAGCCACAGATGAAAAAAAAACACGAGATTGCGATGTTTATATCGCGTCGGCGCATCGTCTTAGATACGTTCTTACATAACATCTGTTGAATGTGTGCAATTCATTACACCATGCGAACTTGAGCTTGCCAAAATATCTATCAATGGAAACATGGCCATATACCCGGCATATTGGGACTTTGTTTATGCCATAACGGAACATTAAAGACCTTGACACTTTAAAGAAATCTTAATACCTACTTAATGAATGGAAAGCAAAAGATTTTATTTTATCTCGTGATTTCAACTGTTCAGATATTGACTGGGAACATTTGACTGTAAATCCTAAAAGACACACACGACAAAGCTATTCAACAACATTTACTTGATATATTACGTCTGAAAGAAACCAACGCGCTAAGGAAATCTCCTTGATCTAACGTTCACCACCAACACATCTACCATCAAGGTCACGTCAAATGTTCCATGAATCTCAGATCACTATGGTTGTTATAGATGCCGATATCAAACCCTACATTACAAACACCAAACCGATGAAAATCTACCAATTTAACAAAGGGGACTCGGAATCTATAAAAAAAAAAAATGCATAAAGATTTCATGTGAAATAAACCAAAGAACCCAAAGCAAAACCTCCATTAATGAATTCGCAAGTTCGGCTATATGCAGACGAGTGTTTATCGTTCCGCCCCTAAACCAATATCCACCTTCAAAACGACTTAAAGAACCTGGGAATCTGAGCAGAAAGGCAGGAAGATGGGGGATGAAGTTCAACGCCAAGAAATATTATATCCATGTACAATATACATGTACTAAGCATCAAAAGCAAAACAACCACTTCTGTGAAATCAATAACACCATCCGTCAACAAGTTAACTCAAACCCTTTCCTTAATTTCACAAGATCTCACTTGGTCAAACCATAACCAATAGACGAACTACATATGTAGCTCTAGTAAGATCCAAATTAGAATATGGTTCTTTTATATGGGACCACTATACAAACAAAGACATCGACAAGCTTGAAGGAAAAAAACAAAGACAAGAGGCAGAGTTCATCTTAAATGCCTACAGAAGTAGAGAAGAGGAATGTCACCAATATGCTCTCATCTCTGACACTCAACACCTTGAAAGCTTGCAAGAAAGAAGGCCCTACAACCGTTTGGTGATGATATAAAGATCTCGGAGGTGATGGTGCCGGCAGTGGACCCCAATACCTACTTGGCTAAAAACGCTAAAAGACGCATTGTGAAATCGAAAAACTATAGTGACTATATAGTGTCAAAGATTGTGAACAATAGAACTACTAACAAAGCTAAATCTTTTCAAGTACCATTGGCTCACACTAAACCATTTAAAAACTCTTTCGTCGTGCAAACACTGGTGCATTGGACCCATCGGGACGATTGGAAAGTGCATGCAGAGACATTTGAGGGCTTTAAAATCGTCCTCTTGCATGACTAATCTCCACCTCCAGCAGTATGCCAGTAGTGGCCATACTACGTATTACAACAGATACAGATCTTCCGGGGCACAGCTTATTCAACCACCGTGGCGTATAGAGACGTATGCCTGGCTATGTCCTTGGCATCCTACAGTATGCATAATTCTAACATGTGAGGATTATGCAGGACCTTTTATTTCTCATCAGAGGTCAAAGGTCACGTGACTGTTACTAAAAATAGAAATATGCTAAATACTGTTATAATTCGAAAAGTACATAAGATATGACCATGAAACTTGGTACAAAGATTGAACTATAGGTTTGCCATCCGTCTGTGTGTGTCTCTATCTGTTCGTCCGTATGTTTGTCCGTCCGTCTGTCTGTCCGTCCCCAAAATCTGGTTCCTGCAATAACTAAAAAGTACTGAACTTATTTCGATGAAACTGGGTATACATATAAACAGCAATGTGGCAATGTGAGGATTATGCGCGACCTTTTTTTCGGCGTAGCTGTCTAATATCACTTTTGACCTACATTTCTTGCGATAATTATGCAGCGGGAAAGTTGAATGCCAATAGAATTGGGCAAATGTTCTTATTTTAGGGAATGCAAACCTCAAACAATGGTTTAACGTATACCAATAACTGTTGCATACTTTTGGGGATTACAAATTTACATAATTGTTTACATAAGCGGTTAAAATGAATTTATAAACATATCCTCGACATATACTCTAGAACTGAGGCTAATTATGAACGTCATTTCTCATTGTATGCCATAAACAGAATGCTATATTCATTCACGTAACGAAATAACTATTTTGTTTAGCCTACATTTATATAAGCAGTACGCTCTATAAATAGCAATTGTGCAATGTTGCCATTCATAAATCTCATTCACAGAGTAACCATTCCATGTAGCCCATTGATTCTAGCGAGTTCATCACATTCCAGAAACAGTAGTGTCATTCTAAAAATAGCGCGCGTAGCTAGCAACAGTTGTATAGCTATGTTAATATACTCGTACATGCGTCAATAATAGCGTTCAGAGAATCATAAACCTAAAAATTTCAATAAATGGGGAATTTACTGGTGACCGAGTATTTGTCGGACAGTAGTATTATCCGGACGTTTTTAAATATTCGCGTTTCGTAACCGCTTTTCGTATTTTATTATCATAATACAAATAAATACTTATATGTTCAAGTACGTTTCGTTTTTCTTCGAAAATAGTGAGTTTATTTTTTGGCAAAACCCCAAATGTTTACGTTGATAGTCTGAAACGCATGCAACTGTCGTCTGGGGAAGTAAAATGACGTGCGCATGCGCGATAAAATCCCAATTTGGGGCCCAGACAGGGTTTGTGATAGTTATGGCAGAATATTATTTAACCGGCTACGACGTTAAGGACGTGCGTAGTAGCTACATAGATACGTAACGTCTAGTAAACTCTTTAAAACGTCATGCTTCCGTATTTGTTTAAACGCCTTACGTATATTCTCTAGTAATTACTAAATCATATGATAAAGTGGTATTATTTTGATATAAATTACGCATTTTATTATTTATTTTTTGTCTAATATAGATTAAATAAAATCATAAAGCATTTCTCCGTATATTTCACTGTTGAAAAAAAAACGTCCGGAAAATACTACTGTCAACGTGAAAAAGACCGTGTTTAATGTACCCCTTTCAGGGCCTCAATAGGTGGAACTTATTTTGTTTACATACGCAAACGGGTGTTACAAGCGAATTATCATCGTTGAGTTTGTTCATGAATTAAAACTGCCCCAAAATAAATGCCTACTTCGTTCGACAAATACTCGCTCACCAGTATATTTATAAACTTACTGTTAACTTGAATTAAAGTTGTGGTTACGATTTATTAACAATTATTTATAATTGCATCTTTCTATCAACTTCTCCAGTGTTATTTAATCTGTAAAAGATGCCACATTTTCTATAGATAAAATGTTATGAAAGAAGATTCGGAATACGTCGAATTGTTATTCGCGTAGCATGAAAACACAATTTGCAATACTAATTATACAAAGGAACCCTTGATATATCATATTTCTACTGATATAATTAAAATTGTCATAGTCTAATAAATTTTTATTTTTGCGTTATCAAAAATAAAGTCTTATCATTTCAAAAATCGCTGAATGTTCCCTGACTATTGCTTTTTATTGGGATACACAGTATAAATGCTTATTTGACTTCAAATCGTTATTATATTAGATAACTAACATGAATGGTATATTACCGGTACTATAAATAACTATATAGTCTCGTCGGATACATAATAATTTTAATTCATTCCCGAAATTATTTTCTTACATTGTTAATTTGTTAATTGGCTTGACACATTCAGATAACAATTATGTTAACCTAAATTATTTTGGTTATTCAAATATCACTGGTGGAAACATGGAGCTGTATGACTGGTTTATTCACGGCATAGATATTAAAGATAATTTTATTTAATTTTTAAATTAATAAATTTACCTCAAATTAACTTTTGGTCCGAGAAGTTTTCTTATAGTGTCCGAAAAATCTGGGGTCCAATAATTAGTCTCCTAATATTGGTGGGGACCAAAAAATCTGGGGTATGAGAAGTCACGTAACCGATCATCTTGGCCGTCTGTTTAGGTAATTTTTAAATGACATTTCAATATTAATTTCAACGCCGATTGTTTTTTTAAAAGACATTTCTTGTTTCACCAGAGGTCAAAGGTCACTGGACTGTTACTAAAAATAGAAATAAACTAAATACTGTAATAATTCGAAATGGACATAAGATATGACCATGAAACTTGGTACAGAGATTGAACTATAGGTTTGCCATCTGTCTGTGTGTCGTTCTGTCTGTTCGTCCGTATGTCTGTCTGTCCGTCCGTCCCCAAAACCTGGATCCTGTGATAACTCGGAAAGTACTGAAGACATTTTGATGAAACTTTGTATACGTAGCAAAAGCAATGTGAGAATTATGCACGACCTTTTATTTTTCACCAGAGGTCAAAGGTCACGTGACTGTTAATAGAAATAAACTTAATACTGTAATATTTTGAAAAGTGCATAAGATATGATCACGAAACTTCATGAAACTTGGTACACAGATTGGACTATGGGTTTGCCCTCCGTCTGTGTGCGTCTGTCTGTCTGTTCGCCCGTCGGTCTCACTCTGTCTGTCTGTCCCGTCCCCAAAACGTGGATCCTGCGATAACTCAAAAAGTACTGAAGATACTTTGATGAAACTTTGTATACACAGAAAGAGCAAGGTGAGGATTGTACACGACCCTTTGGTTTTCACCAGAGGTCAAAGGTCACGTGACTGTACTTAAAGACGTTCGCAACAAAAAGGAAATAATTGGGTTAATTTCTCTTTTTCCTTCATTTTTTCTTTATTATATATAGGTTACACTATACCAATTTCATCTCTAATGTCCATTCAAAATAAATATTTTAATAGTAAAAGTTCATAAAGCATATATAATAATCAAAAACACACTTGTGCAATGTATTTCCAAACAAATTAGTTCAGAATGATCCATTAAATATATTCATTCTATTGATACGTTGTTTTTGTATGTTAACACGAAACAGGAAAAAGGCTACACAGGTACCCTATATGAAATCCAATATTTCCCAAATAAGTTCGGTGAGCCATTCTTTTTTTTAATGTTTTGGTGTAAGTATACATTGATGCATGTATGTGCAAAATATTAAGAAAATCTGTCGTTTGGAACAAAATATGCATTTGATAAAAATGAAGTTGCAGAAAGCATTATTAGTTACCATTTGACACACTTAAATGTCCAGTCAAATTCATTATTTAAGCAGTAAATGTAGGTAAAACTTGTTTATTACCAACATACACTTGTGTATTGCCAAACAAAGCATGTACAAACATATCAGTTGAAAGAACCATAACCTTGTTTGAAAAAACAAACAAACTATCCTATATACTTAAAACATTGATAAAAATCCAAACTGAAAAAGGGGCTTCGACAGGTACCGTATTCAAAACCCAATATTTACGGAACAAGGCCGGTTACCCCTATTTTTTAAGACTGTTTTAGTGTCAATATACAATGACGTATGTATGTTGGATCTTTTAACAAAATCTGTAGTTTGGAAGAAAAGATATTCGTATATTTGATAAATTATTGATGTTTTTAGAGGCATACATAATGCAAAATTAACCTTGTTAAGTGTCCACTAAAAGTAATTTGTTAACTGGTAACCAGGGTTCCCCGCAGGATTTCTTGAAGGCATGTTGGAATCCCGGAAACCACCACCCGCGACAAAAATCGGCCTTTATCGCTTAGGCTGCATTTTTTATGGAATTAATTTTCAATCATACATATATTCAGATTCGTTGAAAAACCAAACTCTTTCCGCCTTAAAATTCTGTTATGACCGCTCGTTTTCTTCAAAACTGTTTTTTAGTTCATTAATTGTTTTCGGGTGCAAAAGAAATCAATAATTAATTATCAGTTATACGACATGCGAACATTAAAAAAAAAACCCAAATCACCGTTGTTTTTAAATACTTGAATATGCGGTTTCTAATTGACGTAAAATACGGGCTTGTATCGCCATGTAAAAAGCGTGTTTTGCTACAAAAGCGCGCGAAAATTGCCATGCACAAGGTTACGGATGCCTCATGAAAAACGTGTATGTACTGGTCACGTGCTTAATTGCAGTGTTTATGAGAACAAAGTTAATTTGACGACGTTAAATTATGTTTTAAAATGAGGCTCTCTATAACATTTTTCGTTTTCATAATTGTGATTTCCAATTTGTGAGATGGATAAGGAAATTACCGGGATAAAATAAAACGTTAACTATAATAATCAAATGTTTTAACATGCCTGTTGACTTTTGCCGTCAACGTTAGAATTTAATGTCAAACACGTTTTTAGTTGTTAGTACGGTTTAAACTCCGCCCTAAAAATCGCCATATTTGTTTGGGTAATGAGATCGTTGTGGGCGGAACTACACAAGTCAGTCACTTGTCAATAACACTTTTCAATACGGCGTTCGTTTATGGACCTGTGATTCAAGATTGGTGTAATAGATAAAGGGATTCAGGGTTGTCGCTTTGAAACTTAAAGCATGTCGGCGTTATTTAAGCATGTCGGCAAATGACTAACTTCTTTGAAGGCATGTCGGGCCCGACAAGCGAAACAGGCCTGCGGGAAACCCTGGTAACTGTAGGTAGATAAAGCACGTTTTATCATAAACTGCACTTGTATATTGCCAAACGAAACATCAAAAAGATGCATTTAAAAATCTCCGTCTTTGTTTGAATATAAACGATTTATATTATTCAACATTCTAAGTAACACAAACTAAAAAAAGGCTTCGACTGGTACCGTATTCAAAATTCAATATTTCCGGAAATATTTCCCCTATTTTTTAAGACTGTTATACTTTTAGGATACATTGATGCACGTTTGTGCCAATTTTTAAGAAAATCTGTCGTTGGAAAGAAATCGAAGGATATTGTTGCGAACGTCTTTAACTGCTATATATCTCATCCGATACATTGTCGCCTAGTGTTATGTCTTTCGTACGCGTCACTATCACAGTCATGCTCCGTTCTGTTATGTTGTGGTTTGTTGTATTGAAAATTCTGTTTATTTAATTAACACAGTAACTTTACAAAGCGCTCACAGACAAGCACTATTTCATCCAAAATGATTGCCAATTACGGACCGGATTTTATAAACGACTATAACTCAGTAGTTCTTAATCACTAAATATATGTCCCCCATACCGAGCATAACTTCGATAGGCAGTATATACCGGTACCAAGATATAGAGGATATTTTTTAGTTTTGGTGGAATATCGATTTTAATTCACTCGTGATTATAGAAATGTATATGTTCACGAGTGGCGCAACGGACTGGACAGGGCGTGTCCTCGGTGGATGTAACGAAAATCAAGCACAGCTTCAGCGCGACGTCATTGCTGCATGGGACGACCTTTCATTGTACAATTACGCAATGTCTGCATATAACTAATTTTATATATTATATACTTTTTGCTAATACATATATACAGTGATAAGTTTCCTTTAAATAATTTAATGTCTTATATAGATAATTTTTTTATTTATTAAAAGCTTTTGTATAATGCTGAAGTATTGTTTATATTTTACCTATTGTTTTTTTTAATTGTGAATTTTAATGTAATATCTTCCTATGTCATACAGCACTACATCTCAAGGACCACTATGGAAATAAGAGCTTGTTTTAACTCAAATTTTGTGTAATCCTTTACATATAATATTGATTGACATGGCAATATTAATGCATACTTATTTATTATATGTTGTATGTTTTAATATTTTACTTGCCATGTAAATTGTGCATTTCATGTTCAAATAGATGTATTTATTTAAAGTTATGATGAATGGTAATTAATAACAAACTTTTTGCTTTAATTTATACTAATTTTACAAGTGAAATATAAAAATGTGACTGAAAAAAAGTAAAAACAAAACAAAAAGCACTACAATTTATTAGCACAATATACCACATTTTAATCACATGTTTCTTTTACATTGACAACTTTGCTGTTTTTCTGTCTTATATGTCATTTTCAAAAATACATGGACAAAATAAGTAAAACCTATTTCAACAATAACATGTCAGCTTTAGATGGACAGGTATTAAGGGTTTGCACAAGTTAATCATCATTCATTAAAATGCATAACATTTAATTTATGATGTGTATCTGTTGCTGTTATCAAAACCTGTCTAAAAATGCTTAGTACCTGGTAATATATGGATTTTTGATTTTTTGTCTACCAAAAGAAGAAACAGACATAAATTAAGAATACTTTCTGCAGTATGACAAACGTTTAAAAAAGAATTGCTAAAGGATACTAATTATTATTGATGTTACAATGTTGGTGGTCTATACTAAGTTTGAAAATATTTTTTTATAAGTTGTAAGTAATAGTTTTTAGTGGTCTTATGTGCTTTAAATATCAATAGCACATTTAATAACAATTTCATCATTATAATTCAGCCTTTCCACGCCCCGACGGATGTCAACGCATATGAAGCTCTGCCTATTATGATACCCATCCCAGATACACGGCTCGATGGCAAGGACTGTGTTGTGGACTTTATACTGTGTTGTGGACTTTATACTGTGTTGTGGACTTGACTGAGTGTGTGATCTTCCAATGACTGCAGATGGCCTGCAGACATGCCACAGTGCCTCGACAGTTTCCCGAACCAGCTGCTACACAACATGACTGCCAGTAAGAGTTTGTTAATCTAAGTTACTGTTTAAGTACTGTTTGAATGACCTAGTCAAAGATTTTTTTGTTTAAAAACATTATACCGGTAAGCCATCTGGAAATCTGGAATTATCAAGTCAGTGAAATAAATGCTGCATTACAATAAGCATTCAATAGGAAGCTGTAATACTGGAGATGTTTCTATATAATTCATATATGATATTTCTGTCTTTTTTTTCGTTTTGTTTTCTTTTGTAACACAATAAATAAATTGGACATTGTCTGTGAACAGGTTCTGTTATAGTCTTTTAGTTTAGTATTCGTTAGATTAATTTCCTTAAAGCCGCAGTCCTTGGAATATTATTCATTACATCTTAAATTGGGATTAATTCTAATAAACGTTAATGACGTTTATTCGACTGAAAACTGTTTATTATTTATGAAAGGCATTATGAAAACGCTTGGTACGAATGGAATATACACTAATATACATGCCGATTTACTCATGAGGCATCACCAGCTATCGCATACAGATAACTAGACAATAAAAAGTTACCAAAATGTAATTTTTTTTACCGATTTCAATGCTTTTTTTTTTTTATTAACATATTTCTGAACTGCTGCTTTAATGTAGTGTATATTGTGTTTGAAAAGTACATTGAATTGCATAGTGCTACTTATTTCATTTGATTTAAAAAATGTAAATATTGGTTACATATTTTTAAATTATTTAATGTAATTGTATAAAACATAAACAATGCGCTATGACATATGTGTAAGTTATTATTATAAGATGATAATTTTTTTTATTATACCTCACTTTTGTCTACGACGATAAATTCCCATTTCCCTAGAAAGAGATATTTTTACTGTCAAAACATTTCAACCTTTTTGACACGCGACCAAGCGACAAGTAACTGTCAGGTCATGTGACCGCGCTGACATTTTGAATGTCATATAAGGGCAAGTAACTGCGTCAGTTTTTTAGCCGCATTATGTAAATATTGCCTCCCTTGTCAAAACGTAATATAGTCATGACATCACTATTCTATATTTAAACAAGCGATTCTCTTCAAAGTTAACTGTCAGAAAAAAAAGTTTGCAAGTGTCTCTGAAGATGAAAGAAGATTTAGGCATTATTCAATCTTGATGGGCAGAATTAAGCACACGTGTTTACTTTTTTTTACTCAATTTTGATCGGTATAACATAATAAATATCTTATGGCAGCGTGTGTGACATTGATATTGTCAACCCTCGAAACAGAACGTCACCACTCAGCATTCGCCTCGGGTGACATTCTGCCCTCGGGTTGACAATATCAATGTCACACATGCTGCCATATGATATTTACATAATGTACTTTATGACATACCTTACTATAAATAATAACAAAATTAAGTTGATTTCTTTCTGATATGATTTGAAAAATCCGAGCATACACAGAATTGTGCCGATATGTCTTTTCTACTTCCTGTTGTGCTTGATACTGGCTGGGACATGGCACACGATCGATTTCACGCGCTGTCGTTAACTGCGCTTGACGTCATTTGTAACGTCAAAATGGCTGCCGCGCAGCGTACTGTAAACGTTTTAGCAACTTATTTGTTGGAATTAGATGGCCATATTCAAGCCATATTCAAGACAATGAGCAAAAAATTGATATCCACAAATTTGTTGATTCCAGGAAAATACCAAAAGAAAAAACAAAATCAGAAGTTAATCAGGTAAAAAGCTGGCTTGAAAGAAATGTGGCAGAGAGAGAACTGTTTGAAATTACAACAGAAGTACTGAACGTATTTTAACGTAGTTGCTGTAATAAGTACAGTATGTTGGTTAAACAAATTGATATCACTTGGGTGGTCTGCTTTCACGAATTGGTCGAGTCGACATCTCCACTCGGGTCGTAACTTCAGGTTGGGATGGAACTTCATCCCTTGGATTTTCCACCTCCCCCGAATGGATTGGTAAACAAGTTTCATCAGATTTGCACACATCGTCTTCTATTCCGGCTCCATGTAACGACTCATTCAAAGGCTTGTTGTACTTCTTCAAAAATGTACTGTTCCTCTTGTACAAAACACCTTCATTGTTTCTTATCGTACAACTGTTCCCATTCTTTGATACAAGTTCATAAAGTGTTGCTTGAAATGGTGTGAAGAATTTGTTTACTTGTTTATGTTTAACTAACCTGCAAGTTAGATACTTTAGCTGAACATTTCTTATCAATGTACAGTTTGTTTTTGTACTTCTAGTATACATTCTGATCTCAGATCCCTTCCTCTGTGCTCCTTGCCGTTTCTTCAACTCGGAGTAACTTTGTTCTTAGTTTGCGTCCAAACATCAACTGTGCTAGAGTAACACCAATTGTACTATGCTGTGTTGAATGATATGCAAACAAATATGTTTGAATTTCTTGCTGCCATTTCTTCGTTTCAGCAACAGCTATTTTTTATACATTTCAACAACGACCGATTTTGTCTTTCCACTTCACCATTCGCCACTGAATGTAATGGTGTCACCCTTCTGTGGTCCATTGTCTGATGTTATTGACTAATGACTAATGCCTATGAGTACACATATATTACAACACAATATAGTCAAACGTGGTCAATGACGTACAGGCATATAAATAACTGTTTTATGCAATACCAATTTTAACATTTATATAGTATGAATAACAAAACGTAAATCGTATTAAGTTTTTAACATGCTAGTACAACAAATTTTTGAATATTTAGTTATAATGCTATGAAAAATAACATTGCGAACTGAGACATACAATGTATAATGTACTTACAATATTAATGAGTCTGAAATTGCACCCTGTCCATGTATAATATACTTACAATATTAAAGAGTCTAAAGTTGCACCCGGTTCCAGTATAAAGTACTTATAATATTAATGAGTCTGAAATTGCACCCTGTCCGAGAATAAAGTATTTAGAATATTAATGAGTCTGAAGTTGCACCCTGTCCGAATATAAAGTACTTATTATATTAATGAGTCTGAAGTTACACCCTGTCCGAGTATGATGTACTTACAATATTAATCAATCTGAAGTTGCACCCTGTCCGAGTATGATGTACGTACAATACAAATGAGTCTGACATTGCAACCTGTCCGATTATAAAGTACTTAGAATATTAATGAGTCTGAAGTTGCACCCTGTCCGAATATAAAGTACTTACAACATTAATGAGTCTCAAATTGCACCCTGTCCGAGTATAATGTACTTAGAATATTAATGAGTCTAAAGTCGCACCCTTTCCGAGTATGATGTACTTACACTATTAATGAATCTGAAGATGCACCCTGTCCGAGTATAATGTACGTACACTATTAATGAGTCTGAAATTGCACCCTGTCTGAGTATAAAATACCTAGAATATTAATGAGTCTGAAATTGCACCCTGTTCGTGTATAATGTATTTACAATATTAATGAGTCTGAAGTTGCACCCTGTCCAAGTGTAATGTACGTACAATATGACTGAGTCAGAAATTGCACCCCGTCCGAGTATAATGTACTTAGAATATTAATGAGTTTGAAGTCGCACGCTGTCCGACATATTAATGAGTTTGAAGTCGCACCCTGTCCGAGTTTAAAGTACTTAGAATATTAACGAGTCTGAAGTTGCACCCTGTCCGAGTATAAAGTACTTACAATGTTAATGAGTCTGAAATTGCACCCTGTCCATGTATAATGTACTAACAATATTAATGAGTCTGAAAATGCACCGTGTCCATGTATAATGTACTTACAATATTAAAGAGTGTGAAATTGCACCGTGTCCTAGTATAATGTACTTACAATATTAATGAGTCTGAAATTGCACAATATTAAAGAGTGTGAAATTGCACCGTGTCCTAGTATAATGTACTTACAATATTAATGAGTCTGAAATATGATGTAATTACAATATTAATGAGTCTGACATTGCACCCTGTCCATGTATAATGTACTTACAATATTAATGAATCTGAAGTGGCACCCTGTCCGATTATAATGTACTTACAATATATTTATGAGTGTAAGTGTCACCCTATCCGATTATAATGTAAGTATAATATTAATGAGTCTGAAATTGCACCCTGTCCAAGAATAAAGTACTTAGAATATTAATGAGTCTGAAATTGCACCCTGTCCAAACATAAAGTACTTGCAATATTAATGAGTTTCAAATTGCAACCTGTCCGAGTATAATGTACTTATAATATTAATGAGTCTGAAGTTGTACCCTGACCGAGTATAAAGTACTTAAAATATTAATGAGTCTCAAATTGCACCCCGTCCGAGTATAATGTACTTAGAATATTAATGAGTTTGAAGTCGCACCCTGTCCGAGTATGATGTACTTACAATATTAATGAGTCTCAAATTGCACCCTGTCCGAGTATAATGTACTTTTAATATTAATGAATCTGAAGTTGCACCCTGTCCGAGTATGATGTACGTACAATATTAATGAGTCTGAAATTGCACCCTGTCCGAATGTAATGTACTGATAATATGAAAAAGTCTGAAGTTGCACCCTGTCCGAGTAAAAAGTACTTACAATATTAATGAGTCTCAAGTTGCACACTGTCCGAGTATAATGTACTTAGAACATTAATGAGTCTGAAGTCACACCCTGTCCGAGTATGATGTACTTACAATAGTAATGAATCTGAAATTGCACCCTGTCCATGTATAATATACTTACAAAATTAATGAGTCTGAAATTGCACCCTGTTCGTGCAAATTGTATTTACAATATTAATGAGTCTGAAGTTGCACCCTGTCCAAGTGTAATGCACGTACAATATGAATGAGTCAGAAATTGCACCCTGTCCGAGTTTAAAGTACTTAGAATATTAATGAGTCTGAAGTTGCACCCTGTCCGAGTATAAAGTACTTACAATGTTAATGAGTCTCAAATTGCACCCTGTCCGAGGATAATGTACTTAAAATATTAATGAGTCTGAAGTTGCACCCTGTCCGTGTATAAAGTACTTACAATATTAATGAGTCTGAAATTGCACCCTGTCCGAGTATAAAGTTCTTAGAATAATAATAAATGTGAAGTTGCACCCTGTTCGTGTATAAAGTACTTAAAAATATAAATGAGTCTAAAATTGCACCCTGTCCGAGTATAAAGTACTTAAAAATATTAATGAGTCTACAATTGCACCCTGTCCGAGTATAATGTACTTACAATAGTAATGAGTCTGAAGTTGCATCCTGTCCATATATAATGTACTTACAATATTAATGAGTCTGGAATTGCACCCTGTCCATGTATAATGTACTAACAATATTAATGAGTCTGAAGTTGCACCCTGTCCATGTATAATGTACTTACAATATAAATGAGTCTGAAATTGCACCGTGTCCTAGTATAATGTACTTACAATATTAATGAGTGTGAAATTGCACCCTGTCCGTATATAATGTACTTAAATATTAATGAGTCTGAAATTGCACCCTTTCCATGAATGATGAAATTACAATATTAATGAGTCTGACATTGCACGCTGTCCATGTATCATGTACTTACAATATTAACGAATCTGAAGTTGCACCCTGTCCGATAATAATGTACTTACAATATTTATGAGTCTAAAGTGTCACCCTGTCCGAGTATAATGTAAGTATAATATTAATGAGTCTGAAATTGCACCCTGTCCATGTATAAAGTACTTAGAATATTAATGAGTCTGAAATTGCACCCTGTCCAAACATAAAGTACTTGCAATATTAATGATTTTCAAATTGCAACCTGTCCGAGTATAATGTACTTATAATATTAATGAGTCTGAAGTTGTACCCTGACCGAGTATAAAGTACTTAAAATATTAATGAGTCTCAAATTGCACCCCGTCCGAGTATAATGTACTTAGAATATTAATGAGTTTGAAGTCGCACCCTGTCCGAGTATGATGTACTTACAATATTAATGAGTCTCAAATTGCACCCTGTCCGAGTATAATGTACTTTTAATATTAATGAATCTGAAGTTGCACCCTGTCCGAGTATGATGTACGTACAATATTAATGAGTCTGAAATTGCACCCTATCCGAATGAAATGTACTGATAATATTAATGAGTCTGAAGTTGCACCCAATCCGAGTATAAAGTACTTACAATATTAATGAGTCTCAAGTTGCACCTTGTCCGAGTATAATGTACTTAGAACATTAATGAGTCTGAAGTCACACCCTGTACGAGTATGATGTACTTACAATAGTAATGAATCTGAAATTGCACCCTGTCCATGTATAATATACTTACAAAATTAATGAGTCTGAAATTGCACCCTGTCCATGTATAATGTACTTACAATATTAATGAGTCTGAAGTTGCACCCTGTTCGAGTATATAGTACTTAGAATATTAATGAGTCTGAAGTGTCAACCGGTCCGAATATGAAATACTTACCATATTAATGAGTCTAAAATTGCACCCTTTCCGTATACAATGTACTTACAATATTAATAAGTCTGAAAATGCACCCTGTCCATGTATAATGTACTTGCAATATTAATGAGTCTGAAATTGCACCCTGTCCGAGTATAAAGTACTTATAATATTAATGAGTCTGAAGTTGCACCCTGTCCGAGAATGATGTGGGTACAATATTAATGAGTCTGAAGTTGCACCCTGTCCGAGTATAATGTACGTACAATATTAACGTGTCTGAAATTGCACCCTGTCCATGTATAATGTACTTACAATATTAATGTATCTGAAGTTGCACCCTGTCCGATTATAATGTACTTACAATATTTATGAGTCTAAAGTGTCACCCTATCCGATTATAATGTAAGTATAATATTAATGAGTCTGAAATTGCACCCTGTCCATATATAAAGAACTTAGAATATTAATGAGTCTGAAATTGCACCATGTCCAAACATAAAGTACTTGCAATATTAATGAGTTTCAAATTGCAACCTGTCCGAGTATAATGTACTTATAATATTAATGAGTCTGAAGTTGTACCCTGACCGAGTATAAAGTACTTAAAATATTAATGAGTCTCAAATTGCACCCCGTCCGAGTATAATGTACTTAGCATATTAATGAGTTTGAATTCGCACCCTGTCCGAGTATGATGTACTAACAATATTAATGAGTCTCAAATTGCACCCTGTCCGAGTACAATGTACTTTTAATATTAATGAATCTGAAGTTGCACCATGTCCGGGTATGATGTACGTACAATATTAATGAGTCTGAAATTGCACCCTGTCCGAATGAAATGTACTGATAATATTAATGAGTCTGAAGTTGCACCCGGTCCAAGTATAAAGTACTTACAATATTAATGAAATCTCAAGTTGCACCTTGTCCGAGTATAATGTACTTAGAACATTAATGAGTCTGAAGTCACACCCTGTCCGAGTATGATGTACTTACAATAGTAATGAATCTGAAATTGCACCCTGTCCATGTATAATATACTTACAAAATTAATGAGTCTGAAATTGCACCCTGTCCATGTATAATGTACTTACAATATTAATGAGTCTGAAGTTGCACCCTGTTCGAGTATAAAGTACTTAGAATATTAATGAGTCTGAAGTGTCAACCGGTCCGAATATGAAATACTTACAATATTAATGAATCTAAAATTGCACCCTTTCCGTATACAATGTACTTACAATATTAATAAGTCTGAAAATGCACCCTGTCCATGTATAATGTACTTGCAATATTAATGAGTCTGAAATTGCACCCTGTCCGAGTATAAAGTACTTATAATATTAATGAGTCTGAAGTTGCACCCTGTCCGAGAATGATGTAGGTACAATATTAATGAGTCTGAAGTTGCACCCTGTCCGAGTATAATGTACGTACAATATTAATGAGTCTGAAATTGCACCCTGTCCGAGTATAAAATACTTAGAATAATAATGAGTCTGAAATTGCACCCTGTCCGAGTATAAGGTGCTTACAATATTAATGAGTCTCAAATTGCACCCTGTCCGAGTATAATGTACTTCGAATATTAATGAGTCTGAAGTCGCACTTTGTCCGAGTATGATGTACTTTCATTATTAATGAATCTGAAGTTGCACCTTGTCCGAGTATGATGTACTTACATTATTAATGAATCTAAAGTTGCACCCTGTCCGAGTATGATGTACGTACGATATTAATGAGTATGAAATTGCAACCTGTCTGAGTATAAAATACTTAGAATATTAATCAGTCTGAAGTTGCACCCTGTCCGTGTATAATGTACTTACAATATTAATGAGTCTGAAATTTTACACTGTCCGTAAATAATGTACTTACAATATTAATGAGTCTGAAATAGCACCTTGTCCGAGTATAATGTACTTACAATATTAATGAATCTGAAATTGCACCCTGTTCATGTATAATGTACTTACAATATTTATGCGTCCGAAAATGCACCCTGTCCGAGTATAAAGTACTTAGAATAATAATGAGTCTGAAGTTGCTCCCGGTCCCCTGTCAGTGTATAAAGTACTTACAAAGTTAATGAGTCTCAACTTGCACCCTGTCCAAGTATAATGTACTTATAATATTAATGAGTCTGAAGTTGCGCACTGTCCGAGTATAAAGTGCTTACAATATTAATGAGTCTCAAATTGCACCCTGTCCGAGTATAAAGTACTTAGAATAATAATAAATCTGAAGTTGCACCCTGTCCGTGTATAATGTACTTACAATATTAATGAGCCTGAAATTACACCTTGTCCGTGTATAATGTACTTACAATATTAATGAGTCTGAAATTGCACCCTGTCCGTGTATAATGTACTTACAATATTAATGAGTCTGAAATTGCACCCTGTCCGTGTATAATGTACTTACAATATTAATGAGCCTGAAATTACACCTTGTCCGTGTATAATGTACTTACAATATTAATGAGTCTGAAATTGCACCCTGTCCGTGTATAATGTACTTACAATATTAATGAGTCTGAAATTGCACCCTGTCCGTGTATAATGTACTTACAATATTAATGAGTCTGAAATTGCACCCTGTCCGTGTATAATGTACTTACATTATTAATGAGCCTGAAATTACACCCTGTCCGTGTATAATGTACTTACAATATTAATGAGTCTGAAATTGCACCCTGTCCGTGTATAATGTACTTACAATATTAAAGAGCCTGAAAGTACACCCTGTCCGTGTATAATGTACTTACAATATGAATGAGCCTGAAATTACACCCTGTCCGTGTATAATGTACTTACAATATTAATGAGTCTGAAATTACACCCTGTCCGTGTATAATGTACTTACAATATTAATGAGCCTGAAATTACACCCTGTCCGTGTATAATGTACTTACAATATTAATGAGTCTGAAGTTGCACCCTGTCCGTGTATAATGTACTTACAATATTAATGAGTCTGAAATTGCACCCTGTCCGTGTATAATGTACTTACAATATTAATGAGCCTGAAATTACACCTTGTCCGAGTATAATGTACTTACAATATTAATGAGTCTGAAATTACATTTGTCCGTGTATAATGTTCTTACAATATTAATGAGCCTGAAATTACACCCTGTCCGTGTATAATGTACTTACAATATTAATGAGTCTGAAATTACACCCTGTCCGTGTATAATGTACTTACAATATTTAATGAGTCTGAAATTACACCCTGTCCGTGTATAATGTACTTACAATATTAATGAGTCTGAAATTACACCTTGTCCGAGTATAATGTACTTACAATATTAATGAATCTGAAATTACACCTTGTCCGTGTATAATGTACTTACAATATTAATGAGCCAGAAATTACACCCTGTCCGTGTTTAATGTACTTACTGTATTAATGAGCCTGAAATTACACCCTGTCCGTGTATAATGTACTTACAATATTAATGAGTCTGAAATTGCACCCTGTCCGTGTATAATGTTCTTACAATATTAATGAGCCTGAAATTACACCCTGTCCGTGTATAATGTACTTACAATATTAATGAGCCTGAAATTACACCCTGTCCGTGTATAATGTACTTACAATATTAATGAGCCTGAAATTACACCCTGTCCGTGTATAATGTACTTACAATATTAATGAGCCTGAAATTACACCCTGTCCGTGTATAATGTACTTACAATATTAATGAGTCTGAAATTACACCTTGTCCGTGTATAATGTACTTACAATATTAATGAGCCTGAAATTACACCCTGTCCGTGTATAATGTACTTACAATATTAATGAGTCTGAAGTTGCACCCTGTCCGTGTATAATGTACTTACAATATTAATGAGCCTGAAATTACACCCTGTCCGTGTATAATGTACTTACAATATTAATGAGCCTGAAATTACACCCTGTCCGTGTATAATGTACTTACAATATTAATGAGCCTGAAATTACACCCTGTCCGTGTATAATGTACTTACAATGTTAATGAGTCTGAAATTGCACCCTGTCCGTGTATAATGTACTTACAATATTAATGAGCCTGAAATTACACCCTGTCCGTGTATAATGTACTTACAATATTAATGAGCCTGAAATTGCACCCTGTCCGAGTATAAAGTACTTAGAATAATAATAAATCTGAAGTTGCACCCTGTCCGTGTATAATGTACTTACAATATTAATGAGCCTGAAATTACACCCTGTCCGTGTATAATGTACTTACAATATTAATGAGTCTGAAATTGCACCCTGTCCGTGTATAATGTACTTACAATATTAATGAGCCTGAAATTACACCTTGTCCGAGTATAATGTACTTTCAATATTAATGAGTCTTATGTTGCATCCTGTCCGTATATAATGTACATACAATATTAATGGGTCTGAAATTGCAGCCTGTCCATGTATGATGTACTAATAATATTAATGAGTCTGAAATTGCACCCTGTCCATATATAACGTACTTACAATAATAATGAGTCTGAAATTCCACCGTGTCCTAGTATAATGTACTTACAATATTAATGAGTCTGAAATTGCACCCTGTCGGAGTATAATGTAGATACAATATTAATGAGTCTGAAATTGCACCCGTCCATGTATAATGTACTTACAATATTAATGCCTCTGAATATGCACCCTGTCAGGGTATAAAGTACTTATAATATTAATGAGTCTGAAGTTGCACCCTTTCCGAGTATAATGTACCTACAATATTTTATTATTTTTTTCCGTTCCGTATTGTTTATTATCCTCGTTGATAGATGTGTGGGGGCCGAGGGCATCCCCCTCCACACCGTACATAATACATTAAATGCATGCACAATTTTATTTACAAGATAAACAAGTGTCGTCCACAACACAGAAAATAGATATTCAGTGCTCAAGTGATGGTACACCCATTAAATATAAGAGTAACATGAGCGCATAATGTTACCATTGTTTTCAAAACATAGAGGAATTGATATACAGTATAAAATGTTACAAAAATTATTTATATAAGTCGCATAGCAGATTGTTCTACCGGAAAAGAGGTAGCAAACAGTCCCATTCTTTATTAGTAGTTAAATTATTAAAGTCGTTTATTTCTTTTAGAATATGATTGTGTACAGAAAAAAAATACTTTGCAGCCTTAACATAGGTAATGTTTGATTCATTTTACAATTATAAATAAACATTTTAGTGAGAAGGAAAGTTAGATTCAAAGGATCATTTGTATTTTTATGTCCTAATATAAAAGAAGGTGCGTTAATGAGATCTGCAAAAATGTTACATCCTTCAAACAATTCTGAAATGAATTTATTTTCGTATTTGCAGTCCTCAATTGTTTCGCACATGTTTTGACAAAAGGAGCATTCGGTTGACGTTTTGTAATGGATTTAAAAAAAAAAAGAATTTGTACCTATAATTCGGTGTATAATTCTATACTGTAACCATTGTAGATTAGAATTTTTAGTTATACAAAAGGGCATTTTAAAAATATGTTGCCAGTTCTTATTTTCAATATTTTGAAAAGTGCTCGCCCATTTTGATATACATGTTGGTAAAGTTTGATTCATTTTAATTATATTATACATGGGTCGAGTTCCTTTTGCATATGTCAAAAGTGAAGGGGGACAAATGGTTTAACAAAATCATATTCAAAACTCTGGTCTAGAACATATGTTTTATCAAATAAGCTAAACCTCTTCAAGTATTTTGTTACTGCCTTAACATACCTAGAAAAAGCAAGTAGTTTGGACAGAAATGATATATTTTAGAAAATTCTTCATACATATAAAATGTAAAAATTTCCAAAGAAATGTATGCCATTTTCAAACCATGATTTGGAGAATACACTTTTATTACCAATCGTAATGTCAGGGTTATAGAATATTGGATTTTGTAATATGTACTTTTTAAAAAATGTTTCCGCTTTGCGGAAATCAACAAAAGATTTTTGTGTATCTTTCCAAAAATCATTACCTATTTTATTGATTAGGTTTTCAGGATAATGTAGACCACAGTTATATAATTTGTCAAGGTCTATTATCTTGTTTACAATATTGATCCTGAAGTTGCACCCTGTCCAAGTTTAATGTACGTACAATATTAATGAGTCTGAAATTGCACCCTGTCCGAGTATAAAGTACTTAGAATATTAAGGAGTCTTTAGTTACACCCTGTCCGAGTATAAAGTACTTACAATGTTAATGTGTCTCAAATTGCACCCTGTCTGAGTATAATGTACTTATAATATTAATGAGTCTGAAGTTGCACCCTGTCCGAGTATAAAGTACTTAGAATATTAAGGAGTATTTAGTTACACCCTGTCCGAGTATAAAGTACTTACAATGTTAATGTGTCTCAAATTGCACCCTGTCTGAGTATAATGTACTTATAATATTAATGAGTCTGAAGTTGCACCCTGTCCGTGTATAAAATACTTACCACATTAATGAGTCTCAAAGTGCACCCTGTCCAAGTATAATGTACTTAGAATATTAATGAGTTTGAAGTCGCACACTGTCCGAGTATGATGTACTTACAATATTAATGAATCTGAAGTTCCACACTGTCCAAGTATGATGTATATACAATATTGATGACTCTGAAGTCGCACCCTGTCCGAGTATAAAGTACTTAGAATATTAATAAATTTGAAGTTGCATCCTGTCCGTGTATAATGTACTTACAATATTGATGTGTCTGAAATTGCAACCTGTCCGAGTATAATGTACTTACAATATTAATGAGTCTGAAATTGCATCCTGTCCGTACATGTAAAGTACTTAGAATATTAATGAGTCTGAAATTGCACCCTGTCCGAGTATAAAGTACTTACACTATTAATGAGTCTGAAATTGCACCCTGTCCATACATAATGTACTTAGAATAGTAACAAATCTGAAGTTGCACCCTGTCCATACATAAAGTACTAACAATATTGATGAGTCTGAAATTGCACCCTGTCCGAGTATGAAGTACTTAGAATCTTAATAAATCTGAAGTTGCACCATGTCCGTGTATAATGTACTTACAGTATTAATGAGTCTGAAATTGCATCATGTCCGTTTATAATGTACTTACAATGTTAATGAGTCTAAAATTGCACCCTGTCCATGTATAATGTTCTAACAATATTAATGAGTCTGAAGTTGCAACATGTCCAGGTATGATATACGTGGAATATTAATGAGTCTAATGTTGCACCCTGTCCGAGTATAATGTACGTACAATATTAATGAATCTGAAATTGCACCCTGTCCGAGTGTAAAGTACTTACATATTAATGAGTCTCAAATTCCACCCTGTCAAAGTGTAGTATATTTATAATATTAATGAGTCTGAAGTTGCACCCTGTCCGAGTATAATGTACTCACAATATTAATGAGTCTAAAATTGCACCCTGTCCATGTATAATGTACTTACAATATTAATGAGTCTGAAGTTGCACCCTGTCCGAGTATAAAGTACTTATAATATTAATGAGTCTGAAGTTGCACCCTGTCCAAGTAAAATGAATGTAGAATATTAATGATTCTGAAGTTGTGCCCTGTCTGAGTATAATGTACGTACAATATTAATGAGTCTGAAATTGCACACTGTCTGAGTATAAAGTACTTAGAATATTAATGCGTCTGAAGTTGCACCATGTCCGAGTATAAAGTACTTACAACAATATTAATGAGTCTCAAATTTCACCCTGTTCGATTATAATGTACTTATAATATTAATGAGTCTGAAGTAGCACCCTGTCCGAGAATAATGTACTTTGAATATTAAAGAGATCTGAAGACCGACCCTGTCCGAGTATGATGTACGTTCAATATTAATGAATATGAAGTTGCATCCTGTCCGGGTATGATGTACGTACAATATTAATGAGTCTGAAATGGCACCCTGTCCGAGTATAAAGTACTTAGAATATTAATGAGTCTGAAGATGCACCCTGTCCGTGTATAATTTATTTACAATATTAGTGAGTCTGAATTTGCACTGTGTCGGAGTAAAATGTACTTACCATATTAATGAGTCTGAAATTGCACCCTGTCCGTATTTAATTTACTTACAATATTAATGAGTCTGAAGTTGCACCCTGTCCGTGTATAATTTACTTAGAATATTAATGAGTCTGAAATTGCACTGTGTCGGAGTATAATGTACTTACAATATTAATGAGTCTGAAATTGCACTCTGTCCGTATTTAATGTACTTACAATATTAATGAGTCTGAAATTGCACCCTGTTCGAGTAAAAAGTACTTATAATATTAATGAGTCTGAAGTTGGGAAAACCCGCTCCGATGATAATGTACGAAAAATATTAAGGAGTCTAAAGTTGCACCCAGTCCGAGTATAATGTACATATAATATTAATGAGTCTGAAATTGCCATCTGTTCAAGTATAAAGTACTTACACTATTAATGAGTCTCAAATTGCACCCTGTCCTAGTATAATGAAATTAGAATATTAATGAGTTTGAAGTCGCACACTGTCCGAGTATGATGTACTTACAATATTAATGAGTCTCAAATTGCACCCTGTTCGAGTATAATGTGCTTATAATATTAATGAATCTGAAGTTGCACCCTGTCCGAGTATGGTGTACTTACAATATTAATGAGTCTGAACGTGCACCCTGTCCGAGTATAATGTGCTTATAATATTAATGAGTCTGAACTTGCACCCTGTCCGAGAATAATGTACGTAAAATATTAATGAGTCTGAAGTTGCACCCTGTCCGAGTATAATGTACGTACAATATTAATGAGTCTGAAATTGCACCCTGTCCGAGTATAAAATACTTAGAATAATAATTTGTCTGAAATTGCACCATGTCCGAGTATAAAGTGCTTACAATATTAATGAGTCTCAAATTGCACCCTGTCAGAGTATAGCGTACTTCGAATATTAATGAGTCTGAAGTCGCACTTTGTCCGAGTATGATGTACTTTCAACATTAATGAATCTGAAGTTGCACCTTGTCCGAGTATGATGTACTTACTATATTAATGAATCTGAAGTTGCACCCTGTCCCAGTATGATGTACGTACAATATTAATGAGTATGAAATTGCACCCTGTCTGAGTACAAAATACTTAGAATATTAATGCGTCTGAAGTTGCACCATGTCCGAGTATAAAGTACTTACAACAATATTAATGAGCTGAAATTGCACCCTGTCCATGTATAATGTACTTACAATATTAATGAGTCTGAAATTGCACCCTGTCCGTAAATAATGTACTTACAGTATTAATGAGTCTGAAATAGCACCTTGTCCGAGTATAATGTACTTACAATATTAATGAATCTGAAATTGCACCCTGTCCGAGTATAATGTACATACAATACTAATGAGTCTGAAGTTGCACCCTGTCAAAGTGTAATGTACGTACACTATTAATGAGTCCGAAATTGCACCCTGTCCGAGTATAAAGTACTTAGAATATTAATGAGTCTGAAGTTGCACCCTGTCCAAGTGTAATGCAAGTACTATATTAATGAGTCAGAAATTGCACCCTGTCCGAGTTTAAAGTACTTAGAATATCAATGAGTCTGAAGATGCACCCTGTCCGAGTTTAAAGTACTTACAATATTAATGAGTCTCAAATTGCACCATGACCGAGTATGAAGTACTTAGAATAATAATAAATCTGAAGTTGCACCCTGTCCGTGTATAATGTACTTACAATATTAATGAGTCTGAAATTGCACCGTGTCGTAGTATAATGTACTTACAATATTAATGAGTCTGAAATTGCACCCTGTCCGAGTATCATGTAGATACAATATTAATGAGTCTGAAATTGCACCCTGTCCATGTATAATGTACTTACAATATTAATGCCTCTGAATATGCACCCTGTCCGGGTATAAAGTACTTATAATATTAATGAGTCTGAAGTTGCTCCCTGTCCGAGTATAATGTACCTACAATATTTTTTTTTCCGTTCCGTATTGTTTATTATCCTCGTTGATAGATGTGTGGGGGCCGAGGGCATATCCCTCCACACCGTTCAGAATACATTAAATGCATGCACAAGTTTACATTTACAATATAAACAAGTGTCGTCCACAACACAGAAAATAGATATTCAGTTCTCAAGTGATGGTACACCCATTAAATATAAGAGTAACATGAGCGCATAATGTTACCATTGTTTTCAAAACATAGAGGAATTGATATACAGTATAAAATGTTACAAAAATTATTTATGTAAGTCGCATAGCACATTGTTCTACCGGAAAAGAGGTAGCAAACAGTCCCATTCTTTATTAGCAGTTAAATTATTAAAGTAGTTTATTTCTTTCAGAATATGATTGTGTACAGAAAAAAAAGACTTTGCAGCCTTAACATAGGTAATGTTTGATTCATTTTACAATTATAAATAAACATTTTAGTGAGAAGGAAAGTTAGATTCAAAGGATCATTTGTATTTTTATGTCCTAATATAAAAGAAGGTGCGTTAATGAGATCTGCAAAAATGTTACATCCTTCAAACAATTCTGAAATGAATTTATTTTCGTATTTGCAGTCCTCAATTGTTTCGCACATGTTTTGACAAAAGGAGCATTCGGCTGACGTTTTGTAATGGATTAAAAAAAAAAAAAAATTGTACCTATAATTCGGTGTATATTCTATACTGTAACCATTGTAGATTAGAATTTTTAGTTATACAACAGGGCATTTTAAAAATATGTTGCCAGTTCTTATTTTCAATATTTTGAAAAGTGCTCGCCCATTTTGATATACATGTTGGTAAAGTTTGATTCATTTTAATTATATTATACATGGGTCGAGTTCCTTTTGCATATGTTAAAATGGATCGCAAGTGAAGGGGGACAAATGGTTTAACAAAATCATATTCGAAACTCTGGTCTAGAACATATGTTTTATCAAATAAGCTAAACCTCTTCAAGTATTTTGTTACTGCCTTAACAATACCTAGAAAAAGCAAGTAGTTTGGACAGAAATTATATATTTTAGAAAATTCTTCATACATATCAAATGTCAAAATGTCCAAAGAAATGTATGCCATTTTCAAACCATGATTTGGAGGATACAATTTTATTACCAATTGTAATGTCAGGGTCATAGAATATTGGATTTTGTAATATGTACTTTTTTTTAAATGTTTCCGCTTTGCGGAAATCAACAAAAGATTTTTGTGTATCTTTCCAAAAATCATTACCTATTTTATTGATTAGGTTTTCAGGATAGTGTAGACCACAGTTATATAATTTGTCAAGGTCTATTATCTTTTTTACAATATTGATCCATTCACCATTTCCGGTGATAATTCTACAAATTCAAGAACTATATTAATGAGTCTGAAGTTGCACCCTGTCCAAGTTTAATGTACGTACAATATTAATGAGTCTGAAATTGCACCCTGTCCGAGTATAAAGTACTTAGAATATTAATGAATCTGAAGTTGCACCCTGTCCGTGTATTATTACTGAGTCTCAAATTGCACCCTGTCCAAGTATAATGTACTTAGAATATTAATGAGTTTGAAGTCGCACCCTGTCCGAGTATGATGTACTTACTATATTAATGAATCTGAAGTTCCACACTGTCCAAGTATGATGTATATACAATATTGATGACTCTGAAGTCGCACCCTGTCCGAGTATAAAGTACTTAGAATATTAATAAATTTGAAGTTGCACCCTGTCCGTGTATAATGTACTTACAATATTAATGTGTCTGATATTGCACCCTGTCCGAGTATAATGCACTTACAATATTAATGAGTCTGAAATTGCATCCTGTCCGTATATATAAAGTACTTAGAATATTAATGAGTCTGAAATTGCACCCTATCCGAGTATAAAGTACTTACACTATAAATGAGTCTGAAATTGCACCCTGTCCATATAGAATGTACTTAGAATATTAACAAATCTGAAGTTGCACACTGTCCATGCATAAAGTACTAACAATATTGATGATTCTGAAAATTGCACCCTGTCCGAGTATTAAGTACTTAGAATCTTAATAAATCTGAAGTTGCACCATGTCCGTGTATAATGTACTTACAATATTAATGAGTCTGAAATTGCATCACGTCCGTTTATAATGTACTTACAATGTTAATGAGTCTAAAATTGCACCCTGTGCATGTATAATGTACTAACAATATTAAGGTGTCTGAATTTGCATCCAGTCCATTATGATACACGTGAAATATTAATGAGTCTAATGTTGCACCCTGTCCGAGTATAATGTACGTACAATATTAATGAATCTGAAATTGCACCCTGTCCGAGTAAAAAGTACTTAGAATATTAATGAGTCTGAAGTTGCACCCTGTCCGAGTATAAAGTACTTACATATTAATGAGTCTCAAATTGCACCCTGTCAGAGTATAATCTATTTATAATATTAATGAGTCTGAAGTTGCACCCTGTCCGAGTATAATGTACTCACAATATTAATGAGTCTAAAATTGCACCCTGTCCGTATATAATGTACTTACCATATTAATGAGTCTGAAATTGCACCCTGTCCATGTATAATGTACTTACAATATTAATGAGTCTGATGTTGCACCCTGTCCGAGTATAAAGTACTTATAATATTAATGAATCTGAAGTTGCACCCTGTCCAAGTATAATGTACGTAGAATATTAATGATTCTGAAGTTGTGCCCTGTCAGAGTATAATGTACGTACAATATTAATGAGTCTGAAATTGCACCCTGTCTGAGTATAAAGTACTTAGAATATTAATGCATCTGAAGTTGCACCATGTCCGAGTATAAAGTACTTAAAACAATATTAATGAGTCTCAAATTGCACCCTGTTCGATTATAATGTACTTATAATATTAATGAGTCTGAAGTAGCACCCTGTCCGAGTATAACGTATTTACAATATTAATGAGTCTCAAATTGCACCCAGTCCGAGAATAATGTACTTAGAATATTAAGGAGCCTGAAGACGCACCCTGTCCGAGTATGATGTACGTTCAATATTAATGAATCTGAAGTTGCATCCTGTCCGAGTATGATGTACGTACAATATTAATGAGTCTGAAATTGCACCCTGTCCGAGTATAAAGTATTTAGAATATTAATGAGTCTGAAGTTGCACCCTGTCCGTGTATAATTTCCTTACAATATTAATGAGTCTGAAATTGCACTGTGTCGGAGTATAATGTACTCACAATATTAATGAGTCTAAAAAGTCCGTATCTAATGTACTTACAATATTAATGAGACTGAAATTGCACCCTGGCCATGTATAATATACTTACAATATAATGAGTCTGAAGTTGCACCCTGTCCGAGTATAATGTACGTCGAATATTAATGATTCTGAAGTTGTACCCTGTCCGAGTATAATTTACGTACAATATTAATCAGTCTGAAATTGCACCCTGTCCGAGTATAAAGTACTTAGAATATTAATGAGTCTGAAGTTGCACCCTGTCCGAGTATAAAGTACTTACCATATTAATGAGTCTTAAATTGCACCCTGTTCGATTATAATGTACTTATAATATTAATGAGTCTGAAGTTGCACCCTGTCCGAGTATAATGTACAATATTAATGAGTCTCAAATTGCACCCTGTCCGAGAATAATGTACTTAGAATATTAATGAGTCTAATATTGCACCCTGTCCGAGTTTAATGTACTTACAATATTAATGAGTCTGAAATTTCATCATGTCCGTTTATAATGTACTTACAATATTAATGAGTCTAAAATTGCACCCTGTCCATGTATAATGTAATAACAATATTAATAAGTCTGAAGTTGCATCCAGTCCGGTATCATATACGTGGAATATTAATGAGTCTAATGTTGCACCCTGTCCGAGCAAAATGAACGTACAATATTAATAAATCTGAAATTGCACCTGTCCGGGTAAAAAGTACGTAGAATATTAATGAGTCTTAAGTTGCACCCTGTCCGAGTACAAAGTACTTACATATTAATGAGTCTCAAATTGCACCCTGTCAGAGTATAATATATTTATAATATTAATGAGTCTGAAACTCCACCCTGTCCGAGTATAAAGTACTTAGAATATTAATGAGACTGAAGTCACACCCTGTCCGAGTGTGATGTATGTACAATATACATGAGTCTGAAATTGCACCATGTCGGTGTATAAAGTACTTAAAATTTAATGAATCTGATGTTGCACCCTATCCGTGTATAACTTAATTACAATATTAATGAGTCTGAAATTGCACACTGTCCGAGTATAATGTACTCACAATATTAATGAGTCTAAAATTGCACCCTGTCCGTATATAATGTTCTTACAATATTAATGAGTCTGAAATTGCACCCAGTCCACGTATAATGTACTTACAATATTAATGAGTCTGAAGTTGCACCCTGTCCGAGTATAAAGTAGTTATAATATTAATGAGTCTGAAGTTGCACCCTGTCCAAGAATAATGTACGTAGAATATTAACGATTCTGAAGTTATGCCATGTCCGAGAATAATGTACGTACAATATTAATTAGTCTGAAATTGCACACTGTCTGAGTATAAAGTACTTAGAATATTAATGTGTCTGATGTTGCACCCTGTCCGAGTATAGAGTACTTACAATATTAATGAGTCTCAAATTGCACCGTGTTCGATTATAATGTACTTATAATATTAATGAGTCTGAAGTTGCACCCTGTCCTAGTATAAAGTATTTACAATATTAATAAGTCTCAAATTGCACCCTGTCCTAGAATAATATACTTAGAATATTAATGAGTCTGAAGACGCACCCTGTCCGAGTATGATATACGTTCAATATTAATGAGTCTGAAATTGCACTGTGTCGGAGTATAATGTACTTACAATATTAATGAGTCTGAAATTGCACCTGTCCGTATTTAATGTACTTACAATATTAATGAGTCTGAAGTTGCACCCTGTCCGTGTGTAATTTGCTTACAATATTAATGAGTCTGAAATTGCACTGTGTCGGAGTATAATGTTCTTACTACATTAATGAGTCTGAAATTGCACCCTGTACGTATTTAATGTACTGACACTATTAATGAGTCTGAAATTCCCCCTGTCCGAGTATAATGTACTTACAATATTAATGAGTCTGAAATTGCATCATGTCCGTTTATAATGTACTGACTATATTAATGAGTCTAAAATTGCACCCTGTTCATGTATAATGTTCTAACAAAATTAATGAGTCTGAAATTGCATCCTGTCCGGGTATGATATTCGTGGAATATTAATGCGTCTAATGTTGCACCCTGTCCGAGTATAATGTACGTACAATATTAATGAATCTGAAATTGCACCCTGTCCGAGTAAAAAGTACTTAGAATATTAATGGGTCTGAAGTTGCACCCTGTCCGAGTATAAAGTACTTACATATTAGTGAGTCTCAAATTGCACCCTGTCAGAGTATAATATATTCATAATATTAATGAGTCTGAAGTTGCACCCTGTCCGAGTATAAAGTACTTAGAATATTAATGAGACTGAAGTCACACCCTGTCCGAGTGTGATGTATGTACCATATACATGAGTATGAAATTGCACCCTGTCGGAGTATAAAGTACTTAAAATTTAATGAGTCTGAAGTTGCACCCTATCCGTGTATAATTTAATTGGAATATTAATGAGTCTGAAATTGCACCCTGTCCGTATGAGTCTCAAATTGCACCTTGGTCGATCATAATGTACTTAAAATATTAATGAGTCTGAAGTTGCACCCTGTCCGAGTATAAAGTATTTACAATATTAATGAGTCCCAAATTGCACCCTGTCCGAGTATAATGTACTTAGAATTTTAATGAGCCTGAAGACGCACCCTGTCCGAGTATGATGTACGTTCAATATTAATGAATCTGAAGTTGCATCCTGTCCGAGAATGACGTACGCACAATATTAATGAGTCTGAAATTGCACCCTGTCCGAGTATAAAGTACTTAGAATATTAATGAGTCTGAAGTTGCACCCTGTCCGTGTATAATTTACTTACAATATTAATGAGTCTGAAATTGCACTGTGTCGGAATATAATGTACTTACACTATTAATGAATCTGAAATTGCACCCTGTCCGTATTTAATGTACTTACAATATTAATGAGTCTGATGTTGCACCCTGTCCGTGAATAATTTACTTACAATATTAATGAGTCTGAAATTGCACTGTGTCGGAGTATAATGTACTTACAATATTAATGAGTCTGAAATTGCACCCTTTCCGTATTTAATGCACTTACAATATTAATGAGTCTGAAATTGCACCCTGTCCATTTATAATGTACTTACAATATTAATGAGTCTGAACGTGCACCCTGTTCGAGTAAAAAGTACCTGTAATATTAATGAGTTTGAAGTTGGGAAAACCCTCTCCGATGATAATGTACGTACCATATTAATGCTTCTAAAGTTTCACCCAGTCCGATAATAATATGTACGTAAAATATTAATGAGTCTGAAATTGCACCCTGTCCAGGTATAAAGTACTTACACTATTAATGAGTCTCAAATTGCACCCTGGCCTAGTATAATGAACTTAGAATATTAATGAGATTGAAGTCGCACACTCTCCGAGTATGATGTACTTACAATATTAATGAGTCTCAAATTGCACCCAGTTCGAGTATAATGTGCTTATAATATTAATGAATCTGAAGTTGAACCCTGTAAGAGTATGATGTACTTACAATATTAATGAGTCTGAACGTGCACCCTGTCCTAGTATAATATACTTATAATATTAATGAGTCTGAAGTTGCTCCCTGTCCGAGTATAAAGTACTTACCATAGTAATGAGACTCAAATTGCACACTGTCCGATTATAATGTACTTAGAATATTAATGAGTCTGAAGTCGCGCCCTGTCCGAGTATGATGTACCTACAAATTTAATGAGTCTCATGTTGCACCCTGTCTGAGTATAATGTACGTACAATATTAATGAGTATCAAATTGCACCCTGTCAGAGTATAATAAACGTACAATATTTATGAGTATAAAATGGCGCCCTGTCCGACTATAAAGTACGTACAATATTAATGAGTTTGAAGTTGCACCCTGTCCGAGTATAAAGTACTTACAATTTTAATGAGTCTGAAGTTGCACCCTGTCCGAGTATAATGTTCGTACAATACTAATCAGTCTCATGTTGTACCCTGTCGAGTATAATGTATGTTCAATATTAATGAGTCTCACATTGCACGCTATTGGAGAATAGTAAACGTATAATATTAATGAGTCTCAAATGGCGCCCTATCCGAGTATAAAGTATGTACAATATTAATGTTTCTGAAGTTGAACCCTGTCCGAGTATAATGTACTTACAATATTAATGAGTCTGAAGTTGCACCCTGTCCGAGTATATTGTACGTACAACATTAATGAGTCTGAAGTTGCACCCTTTCCGAGTATAATGTACGTACAATATTAATGAGTCTCATGTTGCACCCTTTTCGAGTATAATGTACGTACGAGATTAATGAGTTTCAAATTGCACCCTGTCCGAGTATAATAAACGTACAATATTAATGAGTCTCAAGTTGCACCCTTTCCGAGTATAAAGTACGTATAGTATTAATGACTCTGAAGTTGCACCCTGTCCGAGCATAAAGTACTAAAAATATTAATGAGTCACAAGTTGCACCCTGTCCGAGTTTAATGTACATACAATATAAATGAGTCTGATGTTGCACCCTGTACGAGTACAATGTACGTACAATATTAATGGGTCTGACATTGCACCCTGTCCGAGTAAAAAGTACTTAGTATATTAATGAGTTTGAAGTTGCACCCTGTCCAATTACAATGTACGTACAATATTAATGAGTCTCAAATTGCACCCTCTCCGAGTATAATAAACCTATAATAGTAATGAGACTCAAACGGCGCCCTGTCCGGGTATAAAATACAGAGAATATTAATGAGTCTGAATTTGTACCCTGTCCGAGTGTAAAGTACTTACAATATTAATGAGTCTCTAGTTGCACCGTGTCCGAGTTTAATGTACGTACAACATTAATGAGTCTAAAGTTGCACCCTGTCCGAATATATTGTATGTACAATTTTAATGAGTTTCATGTTGCACCCTGTCCGAGTATAATGTACGTACAATATTAATGAGTCTCAAATTACATCCTGTCCGAGTATAATAAACGTACAATATTAATGAGTCTCAAGTGGCGCCCTGTCCGAGTATAAATTACGTAGTATATTAATGAGTCTCAAGTTGCACCCTGTCCGAGTACAAAGTACTTACAATATCAATGGGTCTCAAGTTGCACCCTGTCCGAGTATAATGTACATACAACATTAATGAGTCTGAAGTTGCACCCTGTCCGAGTATAATGTACGTACAATATTAATGAGTCTCGTGTTGCACCCTGTCCGAGTATAATGTACGTACAATATCAATGAGTCTCAAGTTGCACCCTGTCCGAGTATAATAGACATACAATATTAATGAGTCTCAAAAGGCGCCCTGTCCGAGTATCAAGTACGTACAGTATTAATGAGTCTGAAGTTGCACCCTGTCCGAGTATATAGTACTTAGAATATCAATGTGTCTCAAGTTGCATCCTGTCCGAGTATAATATATGTACAATACTAATGACTCTGAAGTTGCACCCTTTCTGAGTATAAAGTACTTTCAATATTAATCAGTCTGAAGTTTCACCCTGTCAGAGAATAATGCACGTACAATATTATTGAGTCTGAAGTTGCACCCTATCCGGTTATAATGTACGTACAATATTAATGAGTCACAAATTGCACCCTGTCCGAGTATAAAGTACGTACAATATTAATGAGTCGGAAGTTGCACACTGGCCGTGTATTAAGTACTTACGATATTAATGAGTCTCAAGTTGCACCCTGTCCGAGTATAATGTACGTACAACATTAATGAGCGTGAAGTTTCACCCTGTCCATCTATCAATTACTTACAATATTAATAAGTCTCAAGTTGCACCCTCTCCGAGTCTAATGTATGTACAACAATAATGAGTCAGAAGTTGCACCCTGTCCGAGTATAATGTACGTACAATAATAATGAGTCTGATGTTGCACCCTGTCCGAGTATAATGTACGTACGATATTAATGAGTCTCAAATGGTGCCCAGTCCGAGTATAAAGTACGTACAATATTACTGAGTCTGAAGTTGCACCCTGTTAATGAATCTATATTTTCAGCCTGTCTGAGTATAATGAGCGTTCAACATTAATGAGTCTGATGTTGCACCCTGTCCGAGCATAATGTACGTACACTATTAATGAGTCCCAGGTTGCACCCTGTCCGAGTATAAAGTACGTACAACTTTAATGAGTCTGAAGTTGCACCCTGAATTAGTATAATGTACGTACAGTATTAAGTTGTCGTATATTGCACCCTGTCCGAGTATAATGTATGTACAATATTAATGAGTCGCAAATTGCACCCTATCAGAGTATAATAAACGTACAATATTAATGAGTCTCAAATGGCGCCCTGTCCGAGTATAAAGTACGTACAATATTAATGAGTCTGAAGTTGAACCCTGTCCGAGTATAAAGTACTTACATTATTTATGAGTCTCAAGTTGCACCCTGTCCGAGTATAATGTACGTACAACATTAATGAGTCTGAAGTTGCATGCTAGTCCGAGTATAATGTACGTACAATATTAATGAGTCTCATTTTGCACTCTGTCCGAGTATAATGTACTTACGAGATTAATGAGTTTCACATTGCACACTGTCGGAGTATATTGTACGTACAATATTAACGAGTCTGACATTGCACCCTGTCTGAGTTTCAAGTACTTAGAATATTAATGAGTTTGATGTTGCATCCTGTCCTAATACAATGTACCTACAATATTAATGAGTCTCAAATTGCACCCTGTCCGAGTATATTATACGTACAATATTAATGAGTCTCAAATTGCACCCTGTCCGAGTATAAAGTACGAACAATATTAATGAGTCTGAAGTTGCACCCTGTCCGAGCACAAAGTACAAACAATATTAATGAGTCTCAAGATGAGACCTGTCCGATTATAACGTACGTACAACATTAATGCATCTGAAGTTGCACCCTGTCCGTGTATGATGTACGTACAATATATATGAGTCTCATGTTGCACCCTGTCCGAGCATAATGTGCGTACAATATTAATGAGTCTGACATTGCACCCTGTCCGAGTATAAAGTACTTAGTATATTAATGAGTTTGAAGTTTCACCCTGTCCTAGTACAATGTACGTACAATATTAATGAGTCTCAAATTGCACCCTGTCCGAGTCTAATAAACATGCAATATTAATGGGTCTCAAATGGCGCCCTGTCCTTGTATAAAGTTCGTACAATATTAATGATTCTGAAATTGCTCCCTGTCCGAGTATAAAGTACTTAGAATATTATAAGTCTAAAGTTGCAACTTGTCCGAGTATAATATATGTACAATATCAATGACTCTGAAGTTGCACCCTGTCTGAGTATAAAGTACTTTCAATATTAATGAATCTGAAGTTGCACCCTGTCAGAGAATAATGCACGTACAGTATTAATGAGTCTGAAGGTGCACCCTATCCGAGTATAATGTACGTACAATATTAATTAGTCTCAAAATGCTCCCTGTCCGAGTATAATATACGTACAATATTAATGAGTCTCAAATTGCACCCTGTCCGAGTATAAAGTACGCACAATATTAATGAGTCTGAAGTTGCATCTGGCCGAGTATAAAGTACTTACCATATTAATGAGTCTCAAGTTGCACCCTGTCCGAGTATAATGTACGTACAACATTAATGAGTCTCAAGTTGCACCCTCTCCGAGTCTAATGTTTGAACAACATTAATGAGTCAGAAGTTGCACCCTGTCCGAGCATAATGTACGTACAATATTAATGAGTCTCATATTGCACCCTGTCCGAGTAAAATGTACGTACGATATTAATGAGTCTGAAATTGCAACGTGTCCGAGTATAATATACGTACAATATTAATGCGTCTCAAATGGCGCCCTGGCCGAGTTTAAAGTACGAACAATATTAATGAGTCTGAAGTTGCACACTGTCCGAGTATAAAGTACTTAGAATATTAATGAGTCTAAAATTTGCACTGTGTCTGAGTATAATGTACGTAGAAATTGAACCTTGGCAGGGTGTTAGGGGTCACGGGGACGCACCGTTTGGCACCATTATCCACGTTAACAATTCAAACGTTATTGACGGAAGTATCAGAGATATCGCCACGAAACTTGGAAGTCCGTTAGGGCCAATGGGTCCGAGACTGCATGCACGATGTATACTTCCTGGTGACGTAATTGACGTCAAAAGGACGTCAAAAGCAGCCCTATTTAATGTGTACAGTACATCAATAGGCGTACATAGGAGCGCTTCAGGTCGCATAAGTCGTTTATAGTATTCTCACAAACATCAGATCGCGGATGAATTATTAACGTTGATAAAGGTGCCAAACAGTGCGCCCCCATGACCCCTAACAGCCTGCCAAGGTTCAATGATAAGTCGTTTATAGTATTCTCACAAACACGCATAAACGCGTATACGGACCTCAATATTTTTGGCCCAAAATTGCATTATACAGACTGGTAGAGAATCGGTTTTTGCATGTTATTGGCGAAAGTATAAGAGCTATCGCATCGAACCTTGGCAGTCTGTTAGGGTCCCTAGGGTCGAGACTGCCTGCACGAGGTGAGCTTCCTGGTGACGTAATTGACGTCGAAACGACGTCAGCGGCATCCCTATTTAACGTATAGTACAGCAATAGGCGTTCATCGGTGCGCTTCAGGTCGCGTTTAAATTGTTAACGTGGATAAAGGTGCCAATTAGTGCGTCCCCATGACCGCTAACACACTGCCAAGGTTCAATGATAAGTCTTTTATAGTATTCCCACAAACACGCAAAAACGCGAATACGGACATAGAACTCTTTGGCCCCAAAATGCCTTATAAAGGCCCGTAGAGAATCGGTTTTTGCATGTTATTGGCGAAACATAACAGCTATCGCCACGAGACTTTGCAATCTGTTAAATCCATGAGGCCGAGACTGCCTGCACGTGGTGAGCTTCCTGGTGACGTAATTGACCTCAAAACGACGTCAACGGCACCTCTATTTAACGTATGCAGTACAGCAATAGGCGTACATCGGTGCGCTTCAGGTCGCGTATGAAATGTTAACGTGGATAATGGCGCCAAACGGTGCGTCCCCATGACCCCTAACACCCTGCCAAGGTTCAATGATAAGTCATTTATAGTATTCTCACCAACACGCAAAAACGCGTATACGAACATAGAAATGTTCGGCCAAAAATTGCCTTACACATGCCCGTAGCGAATCGGTTTTTGCAAATCATTGGCGAAAGTATAACAGTTATCGCCACGAAACTTGGCAGTCTGTTAGGGTCCATGGGGCCGAGACTACCTGCGCGAGGTGAGCTTCCTGGTGACATAATTGACGTGAAAACGACTTCAACGACAGCCCTTTTTAACGTATACAGTGCAGCAATAGGCGTACATCGGTGTGCTTAGTTTAGTTTAAACCTATTTATTTTAGCTCGATTGCATCGAAAGCCTTAGGCTTATAGAGACACTCTCGAGTCCGTTTCCTGGGTAGAACCAGTACTTGGTGTCTTCGGGGGAGACACTGAGAACGCTCCCAGAGTGGGGATCGAACCCGGGACCTCCCGATCGCTAGGCGGACACGGTGTGCTTCAGGTCGCGCATGAATTATTAACGTTGATAAAGGTGCCAAACGGTGCGTCCCCATGACCCCTAACACCCTGCCAAGGTTCAATGATAAGTCGTTTATAGTATTCTCGCAAACACGAAAAACGCGTATACGGACATAGAAATGTTCGGCCCAAAATTGCCTTATACAGGCCCGTAGAGAATCGGTTTTTGTATATTATAGACGAAAGTATAAGAGCTATCGCCACGAAACTTGGTAGTCTGTTAGGGTTAATGGGGCCGAGACTGCCTGCACGAGGTGAGCTTCCTGGTGACGTAATTGACGTCGAAACGGCGTCAACATCGGCCCTATTTAACGTATACAGTACAGCAATAGGCGTACATTGGTGCGCTTCAGGTCGCGTATAAATTGTTAACGTGGATAAAGATGCCAAACGGTGCGTCCCCATGACCCCTAGCACCCTGCCAAAGTTCAATAATAAGTCGTTTATAGTATTCTCTCAAACACGCAAAAACGCGAATACGGACATCGTAATTTTCGACCCAAAAGTGCCGTATACAGGTCCGTAGAAAATCGGTTTTTGCATGTTTTTGGCGAAAGTTTAACAGCTATCGCCACGAAACTTGGCAGTCTGTTAGGGTCCTTGCGGTCGAGACCGCCTGCACGGGGTGAGCTTGATGGTGGCGTAATTGACGTCAAAACGACGTCAACGGCAGCCCTATTTAACGGATATAATACAGCAATAGGCGTACATCGGTGCGCTTCAGGTCTCGGATGCATTGTTAACGTGGATAAAGGTGTCAAACGGTGCGTCCCCATGACCCCTAACACCCTGCCAAAATTCAATGATAAGTCGTTTATAGTATTCTCACAAACACGCAAAAACGCGTATACGAACATAGAAATGTTGGGCCCAAAATTGCCTTATATAGGCCGGCAGAGAATCGGTTTTTGTATATTATAGACGAAAGTATAAGAGCAATCGCCACGAAACTTGGCAGTCTGTTAAGGTCCATAAGGTCGAGACTGTCTGCTTGAGGTGAGCTTCCTGGTGACGTAATTGACGTCGAAACGACGTCAATGGCTGCTCTATTTAACGTATATAGTTCAGCAATAGGCGTACATCGGTGCGCTTCAGGTCGCGTATGAATTGTTAACGTGGATAAAGGTGCCAAACGGTGCGTCCTCATGTCCCCTAACACCCCGCCAAAATTCAATGATAAGTCTTTTATAGTATTCTCACAAACACGCAAAAACGCGTATACGAACATAGAAATGTTCGGGCCAAAATTGCCTTATACAGACATGTGGAGAATCGGTTTTTGCATGTTATTGGCGAAAGTATAAGAGCAATCGCCACGAAACTTGGCAGCCTGTTAGGGTCCATTGGGCCGAGACTACTTGGACGAGTTGAGCTTCCTGGTGACGTAATTGACGTCAAAACGACGTCAACGGCAGCCCAATTTAACGAATACATTACATCAATAGGCGTACATCGGTGCGCTTCAGGTCGCGTATGAATTGTTAACGTGGGAAAAGGTACCAAACGGTGCGTCCCCATGACCACTAACACCCTGCCAAGGTTCAATGATAAGACGTTTATACTATTCTCACAAACACGCAAAAACGTGAATACGGACACAGAAATATTCGGCCCAAAATTGCGTTAAACAGACCCGTTGAGAATCGGTTTTTGCATGCTATTGGGGAAAGTATAAGAGCTATCGCCACGAGACTAGGCAGTCTTTTAAAGTCCATGAGGCCGAGACTGCCTGCACGAGGTGAGCTTCGTGGTGACGTACTTGACGTCAAAACGACGCCAACGGCAGCCCTATTTAACGAATACAGTACAGCAATAGGCGTACATTGGTGCGCTTCAGGTCACGTATGAATTTTTTAAAGTGGGTAAAGGTGCCAAACGGTGCGTCCCCATGACCCCTACCACCCTGCCAAAGTTCAATGATATGCCGTTTATAGTATTCTCACAAACACACAAAAACGCGAATACGAAGATAGAAATGTTGGGCCCAAAATTGCCTTGTTCAGGCCGTAGAGAATCGGTTTTTGCATGTTATAGGCGAAAGTATAAGAGCTATCGCCACGAAACTTGGCAGTCTATTAGGGTCCATGGGGCCGAGTCCGCCTGCACGAGGTGAGCTTCGTGGTGATGTAATTGACGTCAAAATGACGTCAACGGCAGCCCAATTTAACGAACACAGTACAGCAATAGGAGTACAACGGTGCGCTTGAGGTCGCGAATGAATTATTAACGTTGATAAAGGTGCCAAACGGTGCTTCCCCATGACCCCTAACACCCTGTCAAGGTTCAATGATAAGTCGTTTATAGTATTCTCACAAACACGCAAAAACGCGAATACGGACATGGAAATATTCGGCCCAAAATTGCCTTATACAGACCCGTAGAGAATCGGCTTTTGCATGTTATTGGCGAAAGTATAAGAGCTTTCGCCACGAAACTTCGCAGCCTGTTAGGGTCCATGGGGCCGAGACTGCCTGGCCGAGTTGAGCTTCCTGGTGACGTAGTTGACGTCAAAATGACGTGAACGGCAGCCCTATTTAACGTATACAATACAGCAATAGGCGTACATCGGTGCGCTTCAGGTCGCGTATGAATTGTTAACGTATATAAAGGTGCCAAACGGTGCGTCCGCATGACCACTAACACCCTGCCAAGGTTCAATGATAAGTCGTTTATACTATTCTCACAAACATGCAAAAACGCGTACACGGTCATAGAAATATTCGGCCCAAAATTGCCTTGTACAGGTCCGTGGAGAATCGGTTTTTGCATGCAATTGGCGAAAGTATAAGAGCTATCGCCACGAGACTTGGCAGTCTATTAAGGTCCATGAGGCCGAGACTGCCTGCACGAGGTGAGCTTCCTGGTGACGTACTTGACGTCAAAACGACGTCAACGGCAGCAGCCCTATTTAACGTATACAGTACAGCAATAGGCGTACATCGGTGCGCTTCAGGTCGCGTATGATTTGTTAACGTTGATGAAGGTGCCAAACGGTGCGTCCCCATGACACCTAACACCCTGCCAAGGTTCAATGATAAGTCGTTTATAGTATTCTCACAAACACGCAACAACGCGTATATGAACAAAGAAATGTTTGGCCCAAAATTGCCTTATACAGGACAATAGACAGTCGCTTTTTGCATGTTGTAGGCGAAAGTATAAGAACTGTCGCCACGAAACTTGGCAGCCTGTTAGGGTCCATTGCGCCCGGACTGCCAGCACGAGGTGAGCTTCCTGGTGACGTATTTGACGTCAAAACGACGTCAACGGCAGCCATATTTAACGTATACAGTACAGCAATAGGCGTACATTGGTGCACTTCAGGTCGCGTATAAATTGTTAACATGGATAAAGGTGCCAAACGGTGCGGACCCATAACCCCTATCATCCTGCCAAGGTTCAATGATAACTAGTTTATAGTATTCTCACAAACACGCAAAAACGCGTATCAGAACATAGAAATTTTTCGCCCAAAATTGCTTTATACAGGCCGGTGGAGAATCGGCTTTTGCGTGTTATAGGCGAAACTATAGGAGCTATCCCCACGAAACTTGGCAGTCTGTTAGGGCCCATAGGGGCGAGACTGCCTGCACGAGGTCAGCTTCCTGGTGCTGTTATTGACGTCAAAACGACGTCAAAAGCAGCCCTATTTAACGTATACAGTACAGCAATAGGCGTACATCGGTGCGCTTCAGGTAGCTGATGAACTATTAACATAGATAAAGGTGACAAACGGTACGTCCCCATGACCCCTAACACCCTGCCAAGGTTGAATGATAAGTCGTTTATAGTATTCTCACTAACACGCATAAACGCGTAGACGCACATGGACGTTATCGGCCCAAAATTGCCGAATACAGGCCCGTAGGGAATCGGTTTTTCCATGTTATTGGCAAAAGTATAAGAGCTATCGCCACGAAACTTGGCAGTCTGTTAGGGTCTATAGGGCCGAGACTGTCTGCACGAGGTGAGCTTCCTGGTGACGTAATTGGCGTCAAAATAACGTCAACGGCTGACCTATTTAAAGTATGCAGTACCGCAAAAGGCTACTTCAGGTCGCGTATTAATTGTTAACGTGGAAAAAGGTGCCAAACGGTGCGACTCCATCACCCCTAACACCCTGCCAAGGTTCAATGATAAGTCGTTTATAGTATTCTCACAAACACGCAAGAACGCGTATCCGAATATAGAAAAGTTCGGCCCAAAATTGCCATATACAGGCCCGTAATGAATCGGTTTCTGCATGTTATAGACGAAAGTATAAGTGCTATCGCCACGAAACTTGGCAGTCTGTTAGGGTCCATGGGGCCGAGACTACCTGCGCGAGGTGAGCTTCCTGGTGACATAATTGACGTGAAAACGACGTCAACGACCGCCCTTTTTAACGTATACAGTGCAGCAATAGGCGTACATCGGTGTGCTTCAGGTCGCGCATGAATTATTAACGTTGATAAAGGTGCCAAACGGTGCGTCCCCATGACCCCTAACACCCTGCCAAGGTTCAATGATAAGTCGTTTATAGTATTCTCGCAAACACGAAAAACGCGTATACGGACATAGAAATGTTCGGCCCAAAATTGCCTTATACAGGCCCGTAGAGAATCGGTTTTTGTATATTATAGACGAAAGTATAAGAGCTATCGCCACGAAACTTGGTAGTCTGTTAGGGTTAATGGGGCCGAGACTGCCTGCACGAGGTGAGCTTCCTGGTGACGTAATTGACGTCGAAACGGCGTCAACATCGGCCCTATTTAACGTATACAGTACAGCAATAGGCGTACATTGGTGCGCTTCAGGTCGCGTATAAATTGTTAACGTGGATAAAGATGCCAAACGGTGCGTCCCCATGACCCCTAGCACCCTGCCAAAGTTCAATAATAAGTCGTTTATAGTATTCTCTCAAACACGCAAAAACGCGAATACGGACATCGTAATTTTCGACCCAAAAGTGCCGTATACAGGCCCGTAGAAAATCGGTTTTTGCATGTTTTTGGCGAAAGTTTAACAGCTATCGCCACGAAACTTGGCAGTCTGTTAGGGTCCTTTCGGTCGAGACCGCCTGCACGGGGTGAGCTTGATGGTGGCGTAATTGACGTCAAAACGACGTCAACGGCAGCCCTATTTAACGGATATAATACAGCAATAGGCGTACATCGTTGCGCTTCAGGTCTCGGATGCATTGTTAACGTGGATAAAGGTGCCAAACGGTGCGTCCCCATGACCCCTAACACCCTGCCAAAATTCAATGATAAGTCGTTTATAGTATTCTCACAAACACGCAAAAACGCGTATACGAACATAGAAATGTTGGGCCCAAAATTGCCTTATACAGGCCGGCAGAGAATCGGTTTTTGTATATTATAGACGAAAGTATAAGAGCAATCGCCACGAAACTTGGCAGTCTGTTAAGGTCCATAAGGCCGAGACTGTCTGCTTGAGGTGAGCTTCCTGGTGACGTAATTGACGTCGAAACGACGTCAATGGCTGCCCTATTTAACGTATATAGTTCAGCAATAGGCGTACATCGGTGCGCTTCAGGTCGCGTATGAATTGTTAACGTGGATAAAGGTGCCAAACGGTGCGTCCTCATGTCCACTAACACCCCGCCAAAATTCAATGATAAGTCTTTTATAGTATTCTCACAAACACGCAAAAACGCGTATACGAACATAGAAATGTTCGGGCCAAAATTGCCTTATACAGACCTGTGGAGAATCGGTTTTTGCATGTTATTGGCGAAAGTATAAGAGCAATCGCCACGAAACTTGGCAGCCTGTTAGGGTCCATTGGGCCGAGACTACTTGGACGAGTTGAGCTTCCTGGTGACGTAATTGACGTCAAAACGACGTCAACGGCATCCCAATTTAACGAATACATTACATCAATAGGCGTACATCGGTGCGCTTCAGGTCGCGTATGAATTGTTAACGTGGGAAAATGTACCAAACGGTGCGTCCCCATGACCACTAACACCCTGCCAAGGTTCAATGATAAGACGTTTATACTATTCTCACAAACACGCAAAAACGTGAATACGGACACAGAAATATTCGGCCCAAAATTGCGTTATACAGACCCGTTGAGAATCGGTTTTTGCATGCTATTGGGGAAAGTATAAGAGCTATCGCCACGAGACTAGGCAGTCTTTTAAAGTCCATGAGGCCGAGACTGCCTGCACGAGGTGAGCTTCGTGGTGACGTACTTGACGTCAAAACGACGCCAACGGCAGCCCTATTTAACGAATACAGTACAGCAATAGGCGTACATTGGTGCGCTTCAGGTCACGTATGAATTTTTAAAGTGGGTAAAGGTGCCAAACGGTGCGTCCCCATGACCCCTACCACCCTGCCAAAGTTCAATGATATGCCGTTTATAGTATTCTCACAAACACACAAAAACGCGAATACGAAGATAGAAATGTTGGGCCCAAAATTGCCTTGTTCAGGCCGTAGAGAATCGGTTTTTGCATGTTATAGGCGAAAGTATAAGAGCTATCGCCACGAAACTTGGCAGTCTATTAGGGTCCATGGGGCCGAGTCCGCCTGCACGAGGTGAGCTTCGTGGTGATGTAATTGACGTCAAAATGACGTCAACGGCAGCCCAATTTAACGAACACAGTACAGCAATAGGAGTACAACGGTGCGCTTGAGGTCGCGAATGAATTATTAACGTTGATAAAGGTGCCAAACGGTGCTTCCCCATGACCCCTAACACCCTGTCAAGGTTCAATGATAAGTCGTTTATAGTATTCTCACAAACACGCAAAAACGCGAATACGGACATGGAAATATTCGGCCCAAAATTGCCTTATACAGACCCGTAGAGAATCGGCTTTTGCATGTTATTGGCGAAAGTATAAGAGCTTTCGCCACGAAACTTCGCAGCCTGTTAGGGTCCATGGGGCCGAGACTGCCTGGCCGAGTTGAGCTTCCTGGTGACGTAGTTGACGTCAAAATGACGTGAACGGCAGCCCTATTTAACGTATACAATACAGCAATAGGCGTACATCGGTGCGCTTCAGGTCGCGTATGAATTGTTAACGTATATAAAGGTGCCAAACGGTGCGTCCGCATGACCACTAACACCCTGCCAAGGTTCAATGATAAGTCGTTTATACTATTCTCACAAACATGCAAAAACGCGTACACGGTCATAGAAATATTCGGCCCAAAATTGCCTTGTACAGGTCCGTGGAGAATCGGTTTTTGCATGCAATTGGCGAAAGTATAAGAGCTATCGCCACGAGACTTGGCAGTCTATTAAGGTCCATGAGGCCGAGACTGCCTGCACGAGGTGAGCTTCCTGGTGACGTACTTGACGTCAAAACGACGTCAACGGCAGCAGCCCTATTTAACGTATACAGTACAGCAATAGGCGTACATCGGTGCGCTTCAGGTCGCGTATGATTTGTTAACGTTGATGAAGGTGCCAAACGGTGCGTCCCCATGACACCTAACACCCTGCCAAGGTTCAATGATAAGTCGTTTATAGTATTCTCACAAACACGCAACAACGCGTATATGAACAAAGAAATGTTTGGCCCAAAATTGCCTTATACAGGACAATAGACAGTCGCTTTTTGCATGTTGTAGGCGAAAGTATAAGAACTGTCGCCACGAAACTTGGCAGCCTGTTAGGGTCCATTGCGCCCGGACTGCCAGCACGAGGTGAGCTTCCTGGTGACGTATTTGACGTCAAAACGACGTCAACGGCAGCCATATTTAACGTATACAGTACAGCAATAGGCGTACATTGGTGCACTTCAGGTCGCGTATAAATTGTTAACATGGATAAAGGTGCCAAACGGTGCGGACCCATAACCCCTATCATCCTGCCAAGGTTCAATGATAACTAGTTTATAGTATTCTCACAAACACGCAAAAACGCGTATCAGAACATAGAAATTTTTCGCCCAAAATTGCTTTATACAGGCCGGTGGAGAATCGGCTTTTGCGTGTTATAGGCGAAACTATAGGAGCTATCCCCACGAAACTTGGCAGTCTGTTAGGGCCCATAGGGGCGAGACTGCCTGCACGAGGTCAGCTTCCTGGTGCTGTTATTGACGTCAAAACGACGTCAAAAGCAGCCCTATTTAACGTATACAGTACAGCAATAGGCGTACATCGGTGCGCTTCAGGTAGCTGATGAACTATTAACATAGATAAAGGTGACAAACGGTACGTCCCCATGACCCCTAACACCCTGCCAAGGTTGAATGATAAGTCGTTTATAGTATTCTCACTAACACGCATAAACGCGTAGACGCACATGGACGTTATCGGCCCAAAATTGCCGAATACAGGCCCGTAGGGAATCGGTTTTTCCATGTTATTGGCAAAAGTATAAAAGCTATCGCCACGAAACTTGGCAGTCTGTTAGGGTCTATAGGGCCGAGACTGTCTGCACGAGGTGAGCTTCCTGGTGACGTAATTGGCGTCAAAATAACGTCAACGGCTGACCTATTTAAAGTATGCAGTACCGCAAAAGGCTACTTCAGGTCGCGTATTAATTGTTAACGTGGAAAAAGGTGCCAAACGGTGCGACTCCATCACCCCTAACACCCTGCCAAGGTTCAATGATAAGTCGTTTATAGTATTCTCACAAACACGCAAGAACGCGTATCCGAATATAGAAAAGTTCGGCCCAAAATTGCCTTATACAGGCCCGTAATGAATCGGTTTCTGCATGTTATAGACGAAAGTATAAGTGCTATCGCCACGAAACTTGGCAGGCGGTTAGGGTCCATGGGACCGAGACAGCCTGCATGAGGTGAGCGTCCAGGTGCCGTAATTGACGTCAAAACGACTTCAACGGCAGCCCTATTTAACGTATACAGTACAGCAAAAGGCGTACATCGGTGCGCTTCAGGTCGCTGATGAATTATTAACGTGGATAAGGGTGCCAAACGGAGCGTCCCCATGACCCCTAACACCTTGCCAAGGTTCAATGATAAGTCTTTTATAGTATTATCACAAACACGCACAAACGCGTATACGGACATGGACATTTTCGGCCCAAAATTGCATTATACTGTCCCCTAGTGATTCGGTTTTTGCATGTTATTGGCGAAAGTATAAGAGCTATCGCCACGAAACTTGGCAGACTGTGGCCGAGACTATCTGCACGAGGTGAGCTTCCTGGTGACGTAACTGACGTCAAAACGACGTCAACGGAAGCCCTATTTAAGGTATACAGTGCAGCAATAGGCGTTCATTGGTGCGCTTCAGGTCGGGTATGAATTGATAACGTGGATACAGGTGCAAACGGTGCGTCCCCATGACCCCTAACACCCTACCAAGGTTCAATGATAAGTCTTTTAAAGAATTGGCACAAACACGCAAAAACGCGTATACGGACATAGAAATTTTCGCCCCAAAATAGACTTATACAGGCCCGTTGAGAGTCGGCTTTTGCATGTTATTGGCGAAAGCATAAGAGCTATCGCCACGAAAATTGGCAGTCTGTTAGGGTCCATGGGGCCGAGACTGCCTGCAGCAGGTGAGCTTCCTGGTGACGTAACTGACGTAAAAACGACGAAAACGGTAGCCCTATTTAACGTATACAGTACAGCAGGAGGCGTACATTGGTGCGCTTCAGGTTACGTATGAATTGTTAACGTGGATACCGGTGCCAAACGGTGCGTCCCCATGACCCCTAACACCCTGCCAAGGTTCAATGATAAGTCGTTTATTGTATTTTCACAAACACGCAAAACTGCGTATACGAACATAGAAATGTTCGGCCCAAAATTGCCTTATCCAGGCCCGTAGAGAATCGGTTTTTGCATGTTATTGGCGAAAGTATAAGAGCTATCGCCACGAAACTTGGCAGTCTGTTAGGGTCCTCGGGGCCGAGACTGAATGCAGGAGGTGAGCTTCCTGGTGATGTAACTGACGTCAAAACGACGTCAACGGCAGCCCTATTTAACGTTTGCAGTAGATCAATAGGCGTACATTGGTGCGCTTCAGGTCGCGTATGAATTGTTAACGAGGATACCGGTGCCAAACGGTGTGTCCCCATGACCCCTAACACCCTGTCAAGGTTCAATGATAAGTCGTTTATAGTATTCTCATAAACACGCAAAACACGTAATCGGACATACAAATTTTCGGCCCAAAATTGCCTAATACATTCCCGTAGAGAATCGGTTTTTGCATGTTATTGTCGAAAATATAAGAGCTATCGCCACGAAACTTGGCAAACTGTTAGGGTCCATGGGGCCGAGACTGCCAGCACGAGCTGAGCTTCCTGGTGACGTAACTGACGTCAAAACGACGTCAAGGGCAGCCCAATTTAACGTATACAGTAGAGCAATAGGCGTACATTGGTGCGCTTCAGGTCGCGTATGAATTGTTAACGTGGATACAGGTGCCAAACGGTGCGACCGTATGACCCCTAACACCCTGCCAAGGTTGAATGAAAAGTCGTTTATAGTATTCTCACAAACACGCAAAAACGCGTTTACGGACATGGAAATTTTCGACCCAAAATTGCCTTATACAGCTCGTAGCGAATCGGTTTGTGCATGTTATTGACGAAAGTATAAAAGCTATCGCCACGAAACTTGGCAGTCTGTTAGAATCCATAGAGCCGTGACTGCCTGCACGAGGTGAGCTTCCTGGTGACGTAACTGACGTCAAAACGACGTCAAAGGCAGCCCTATTTAAGGTATACAGTGCAGCAATACGCGTACATTGGTGCGCTTCAGGTCGCGCATGAATTGTTAACGTGCATAGAGGTGCCAAACGGTGAGACCCCATGACCCTTAACACACTGCCAAGGTTCAATGATAAATCGTTTATAGTATTGTCACAAACACGCAAAAACGCGTATACGGACATAGAAATGTTCGGCCCCAAATAGCCTTATACAGGCCCGTAGAGAATCGCTTTTTGCATGTTATTGGCGAAAGTATAAGAGCTATCGCCACTAAACTTGGCAGTCTGTTAGGGTCCATGGGGCCGAGACTGCCTGAACGATTTGAGCTTCCTGGTAACGTAACTGACGTCAAAACGTCGTCAACGGCAGCCCTATTTAACGTATACAGTACAGCAATAGGCGTACATTGGTGAGCTTCAGGTCGCGTATGAATTGTTAACGAGGATACAGGTGCCAAACGGTGCGTCCCCATAACCCCTATCACCAGGTCAAGGTTCAATGATAAGTCGTTTATAGTATTTTCACAAACACGCAAAAACGCGTAAACGGACATGGAAATTTTCGGCCCAAAATTTCCTTATACAGGCCCGTACAGAATCGGTTTTTGCATGTTATTGGCGAAAGTATAAGAGCTATTGCCACGAAACTTTGCAGTCTGTTAGGGTCCAGGGGCCCGAGACTGCCTGAACGACATGAGCTTCCTGATGACGTAATTGACGTCAAAACGACGTCAACGGCCTCCCTATTTAACCTTTACAGTACAGCAATAGGCGTGCATCGGTGCGCTTCAGGTCGCGTATAAATTGTTAACGTGGATAAAGGTGCCAAACGGTGTGTCCCTAGGACCGCTAACACGCTGGCAAGGTTCAATGATAAATCGTTTATTGTATTCTTACAAACACGCAAAAACGCGTATACGGACAATGAAATTACGGCCCAAAATTGCCTTATACAGGCCCGTAGAGAATCGGTTTTTGCATGTTATTGGCGAAAGTATAAGAGCTATCGAAACAAAACATGGCAGTCTGTTAGGGTCCATAGGGCCGAGACTGTCTGCATGAGGTGAGCTTCCTGGTGACATAATTGACGTCAAAACGACGTCAACGTCAGCCCTATTTAACGTATTCAGTACAGCAATAGGCGTTCATCGGTGCGCTTCAGGTCGCGAATGAATTGTTAACGTGGATAATGGTTCCAAACGGTGCCTCCCCATGACCCCTAACACCCTGCCAAGGCTCAATGATATGTCGTTTATATTATTCTTACAAAGAAGCAAAAACGCGTTTACGGACATAGAAATTTTCGGCCCAAAATTGCCTTATACAGGCTCGTAGAGAATCGGTTTTTGCATGTTATTTGCGACAGTTTAAGAGCTATCGCCACGAATCTTCGCAGTCTGTTAGGGTCTATGGGGCCGAGACTGCCTGCACGAGGTGAGCTTCCTGGTGATGTAATGGACGTCAAAACGAAGTAGACGGTTGCCCTATTTAACGAATACAGTACAGTAATAGTCGTCGCGTATATATTTTTTGCCATACGGTGCGGCCCCATGTTATTGGCGAAAGTATAAGAGCTATCGCCACGGAACTTGGCGGTCTTTTAGAGTCCATGGGGCCGAGACTGCCTGCATGAGGTGAACTTCCTGTGACGTAATTCACGTCAAAACGACGTCAACGGCAAACCTATTTAACGTATACAGTACAGCAATCGGCGTACATTGGTGCGCTTCAGTTCGCGTATGAATTGTTAACAAGGATAACGGTGCCAAACGGTGCGGCCCCAAAACCCCTATTATCCTGCCAAGGTTCAATGATAAGTCGTTTATAGTATTCTGACAAATAAGCAAAAACGCGTATCCGAACATAGAAATTTTGGGCCCAAAAATTGCCTTATACAGGACCGTAGAGAATCGGCTATGGCGTGTTACAGGCGAAAGTATAAGATAGCTATCCCCACGAAACTTGGCAGTCTGTTAGGGTCCATGGGGGCGAGACTGCCTGCACGAGGTGAGCTTCCTGGTGACGTAATTGACGTCAAAACGACGTCAAAGGCAGCCCTAATTAACGTATACAGTACAGCAATAGGCGTACATTGGTGCGCTTCAGGTCGCGTATGAATTGTTAACGTGGATCAGGTGCCAAACGGTGCGTCCCCGTAACCCCTAACACCCTGTCAAGGTTCAATGATAAGTCGTTTATAGTATTGTCACAAACTCGCAAAAACGCTTATAGGGACATTAAAAATTTCGGCAAAAAAATTGCCTTATACAGGACCGTTGTGAATCGGTTTTTTCATGTTATTGGCGAAAGTGTAAGAGCTATTGCCACAAATCTTGGCAGTCTGTTAGGGTCCATAGGGCCGAGACTGCCTGCACGAGGTGAGCATCCTGGTGACGTAATTGACGTCAAAACAACGTCAACGGCAGGCCTATTTAACGTATACAGTACAGCAATTGACGTACATCTGTGCGCTTCATTTTCGCGCATGCATTGTTGACGTGGATAAAGGTGCCAAACGTTGCGTCCCCATGACCCCTAACACCCTGCCAAGGTTTAATGAAAAGTCGTTTATATTATTGTCACAAACACCCCAAAACGCCTATACGGACATAGAAATGTTTGGCCCAAAATGCCTTATTCAGGCCCGTCGAGAATCGGTCTTTGCATGTTATTGGCGAAAGTATAAGAGCTATCGCCACGAAACTTGCCAGGCTGTTAGGGTCCATGGGGCCGAGACTGCCTGCACGAGGTGAACTTCCAGGTGACGTAACTGAGGTCAAAACGACGTCAACGGCAGCCCGGTTGAACGTATACTGAACAGCAATTGGCGTACATTGGTGCGCTTCAGGTCGCGTATGAATTCTTAACGTGGATACAGGTGCCAAACGGTGCGTCCCCATGACCCCTAACAATCTGTCTACGTTCAATGATAATTCGTTTATAGTATTCTCACAAACACGCAAAAACGCGTATACGGACATAGAAAATTTCGGCCCAAAATTTCCTATACAGGCCCGTGGAAAATCGGTTTGTGCATGTTATTGGCGAAACTATAACAGCTATCGCCACGAAAACTTGGCATTCTGTTAGGGTCCATGGGGCCGAGACTGCCTTCAGGAGGTGAGCTTCCTGGTGACGTAACTGACGTCAAAACGACGTCAACGGGAGCCCATTTAACGTATACAGTACAGCTATAGACGTACATTGGTGCGCTTCAGGTCGCGTAAGAATTGTTAATGTGGATACAGGTGCCAAACGGTGCGTCCCCATAACCGATAACACCCTGTCAAGTTTCAATGATACGTCGTTTGTAGTTTTCTCACAAACACGCAAAAACGCGAATACGGACATAGTCATTTTCGGCCCAAAATTGCCTCATGCAGGCCCGTAGAGAATCGGTTTTTGCATATTATTGGCGAAATTATAAGAGCTATCGCCACGAAAGTTGGCAGTCTGTTAGGGTCCATGGGGCCGAGACTGCCTGCACGAGGTGAGCTTCCTGGTGACGTAAATGACGTCAAAACGACGTCAACGGCAGCCCTATTTAACGCATACAGATCAGCAAAATAGGCGTACATAAGTGCGCTTTAGGTCGCGTATGAATTGTTAACGTGGATACAGATGCCAAACGGTGCGTCCCTATGACCCCTAACACCCTGTCAAGGTTCAATGATAAGTCGTTTATAGTATTCTCACAAACACGCAAATCCGCGCATACGGACATTGAAATTTTCTGCCCAAAATTGCCTTACACAGACCTATGGAGAATCGGTTTTTGCATATTATTGGCGAAATTATAAGACCTTTCGCCACGAAACTTGGCAGTCTGTTAGGGTCCATGGGGCCGTGACTGCCTGCACAAGGTGAGCTTCCTGGTGACGTAACTGACGTCAAAACGACGTCAACGGCAGCCCTATTTACCTTTCACAGAACAGCAATAGGCGTACATTGGTGCGCTTCAGGTCGCGTATGAATTGTTAACGTGGATACATGTGCCAAACGGTGCGTCCCTATGACCCCTAACACCCTGTCAAGGTTCAGAGATAAGTCGTTTATAGTATTCTCACAAACACGCTAAAACGCGTATACGGACATAGAAATTTTCGGCCCAAAATTGCCTTATTCAGGCCCGTTGAGAATCGGTTTTTGCATGTTATTGGCGAAAGTATAAGAGCTGTCGCCACGAAACTTGGCAGTCTGTTAGGGTCCATGGGTCTGAGACTGCGTGCAGGAGGTGAGCTTCCTGGTGACGTAACTGACGTCAAAACGACGTCAAAGGCAGCCCGATTTAAAGTATACAGAACAGCAATAGGCGTACATTGGTGCGCTTCAGATTACGTATGAATTGATAACGTGGATACAGGTGCCAAACGTTGCGACCCCATGACCCCTAACACCCTGCCAAGGTTCAATGATAAGTCGTTTATTGCATTCTCACAAACACACAAAAATGCCTATACGGACATGGAAATTTTCGGCCCAAAATTGTCATATGCAGGCCCGTAGAGAATCGGTTTTTGCAGGTTATTGGCGAAAGTATAGGAGCTATCGCCACGAAAGTTGGCAGTCTGTTAGGGTCCATGGGGCCGAGACTGCCTGCACGGGGTGAGCTTCCTGGTGACGTAACTGACGTCAAAACGACTTCAACGGCAACCCTATTTAACGTGAACAGTTCAGCAATAGGCGTACATTGGTGCGCTTCAGGTCGAGTATGAATTGTTAACGTGGATGCAGGTGCCAAACGGTGCGTCCCCATGACCCCTAACACCCTGCCAAGGTTCAATGATAAGTCGTTGATAGTATTCTCATAAACACGCAAAAACGCGCATACGGACACAGAAATGTTCGGCCCAAAATTGCTTTATACAGGACCGTTGAGAATCGGTTTTTGCATGTTATTGGCCAAAGTATAAGAGCTATCGCCTGGAAACTTGGCAGTCTGTTAGGGTCCATGGGGCCGAGACTGCCTGCAGGAGGTGAATTTCCTGGTGACGTAACTGACGTGAAAACGACGTCAACGGCAGCCCAATTTAACGTATACAGTACAGCAATAGGTGTACATTGGTGCGCTTCAGGTTACGTATGAATTGTTAACGTGGATACAGGTGATAAACGGTGCGTCCCTCTGTCCCCTAACACCCGGTCAAGGTTCAATGATAAGTCGTTTATAGTATTATCACAAACACGCAAAACCGCGCAAACGGACATATACATTTTCGGCCCAACATTGCCTGATACCGGCCCGTAGAGAATCGGTTTGTGCATGTTATTGGCGAAAGTATAAGAGCTATCGCCACGAAACTTGGCAGTCTGTTAGGGTCGGTGGGGCCGAGCCTGACTGCATGAGGAGATCCTCCTGGTGACGTAACTGACGTCATAACGACGTCAAAGGAAGCCCGATTTAACGTATACTGTTCAGCAATCGGCAAACATTGGTGCGCTTCAGGTCGCGTATGAATTGTTAACGTGGATACAGGTGCCAAACGGTGCGTACCCTTGACCCCTAACGCCCTGTCAAGGTTCAATGATAAGTCGTTTATAGTATTCTCACAAACACGCAAAAACGCATATACGGACATGGACATTTTCGGCCCAAAATTGCCTTATACAGGCACGTGGAGAATCGGTTTTTGCATATTATTGGCGAAAGTATAAGAGCTATCGCCACGAAAGTTGGCAGTCTGTTAGAGTCCATGGGGCCGAGACTACCTGCACGAGGTGAGCTTCCTGTTGCGTAACTGACGTCAAAACGCCGTCAAAGGCTGCCCTGTTTGACGTATACAGAACAGAAATAGGCATACATAAGTGCGCTTCAGGTCACGAATGAATATTTAACGTGGATACAGGTGCCAAACGTTTCCACTAACACCCTGTCAAGGTTCAATGATAAGTCGTTTATAGTATTCTCCCGAACACGCAAAAACGCGTATACGGACATAGACATTTTCGGCCCAAAATAGCCGTATACAGGCCCGTAGAGAAACGGTTTTTGCATGTTATTGGCGAAAGTATAAGAGCTATCGCCACGAAACTTGGCTGTCTGTTAGGGTCCATGAGGCCGACACTGCCTGCACGAGGTGAGCTTCATGGTGACGTAACTGACGTCAAAACGACGTCAACGGCAGACCTATTTAAGGTATACTGTACATCAATAGGCTTGCATTGGTGCGCTTCAGGTCGCGTATGAATTGTTAAAGTGGATGTAGATGCCAAACGGTGCTTCCCCATGACCCCTAACACCTGTCAAGGTTCAATGACAAGTCTTTTATAGTATTCTCAAAATCGCACAAAAACGCGTATACTATATACTAATTTTCGGCCCAAAATTGCCTTATACAGGCCCGTTGAGGATTGGTTTTTTCATGTTATTGTCTAAAGTATAAGAGCTATCGCCACGAAACTTGGCAGTCTGTTAGAGTCCTTGTGGCCGAGACTGTCTGCACGAGGTGAGCTTCCTGGTGACGTAACTGACGTCAAAACGACGTCAACGGCAGCCATATTTAACGTATACAGTAGAGCAATAGGCGTACATTGGTGCGCTTCAGGTCACGTATGAATTGTTAATGTGGATACAGGTGCCAAACGGTGCGTCCCCATGACCCCTAACACCCTGTCAAGGTTCAATGATAAGTGGTTTATAGTATTGTCTTAAACACGCAAAAACGCGTACACGGACTTTGAAATTTTCGGCCCAAAATTGCCTTATAAAGGCCCGTAAAAAATCGGTTTTTGCATGTTATTCGCGAAAGCATATGACCTAACGCCACGAAACTTGGCAGTCTGTTAGGGTCCATGGGGCCGAGACTGCCTGCACGAGGTGAGCTTCCTGGTGACGTAACTGACGTCAAAACGACGTCAACGGCAGCCCTATTTAACGCATACAGTACAGCGATCGGCGTACATTGGTGCGCATTAGGTTGCGTTGCGTATGAATTGTTAACGTGGATACAAGTGCCAAACGATGCGTCCCTATGACCCCAAACACCCTGTCAAGGTTCAATGATAAGTCGTTTATAGTATTCCCACAAACACGCAAAAACGCGTATATGGACATGGAAATTTTCGGCCCAAAATTGCCTTATACAGGCCCGTTGCGAATCGGTTTATGCATATTATTGGCGAAAGTATTAGAGCTATCGCCACGAAACTTGGCAGTCTGTTAGGGTCCACGGGGTCGAGGCTGCCTGCAGGATATGAGCGTCCTGCTGACGTAACTGACGTCAAACCGACGTCAACGGCAGCCCTATTTAACGTATACAGTACAGCAATAGGCGTACATTGGTGCGTTTCAGGTTACGTATGAATTGCCAACGTGGATACAAGTGCCAAACGGTGCGTCCCCATGACCCTTAACACCCTGTCAAAGTTCAATGATAAGTCCTTTATACTATTCTCATAAACACGCAAAAACGCGTATACGGACATAGAAATTTTCGGCCCAAAATTGCCTTATACAGGTCCGTAGAGAATCGGTTTTTGCATGTTATTGGCGAAAGTATAAGAGCTATCGCCACGAAACTAGGCAGTCTGTTAGGGTCCATGGGGCCGAGGCTGCCTGCACGAGGTGAGCTTCCTGGTAACGTAACTGACGTCAAAACGACGTCTTAGGCAGCCCTATTTAACGTATACAGTACAGCAATCGGCGTGCATTGGTGCGCCTCAGGTCGCGTATAAATTGTTAACGTGGATACAGGTGCTAAACGGTGCGACCCAATGACCACTAACACCCTGCCAAGGTTCAATGATAAGTCGTTTATAGTATTCTCACAAACACGCAAAAACGCGTATACGGACATAAAAATGTTCGGCCCAAATTGCATTATACAGGCCCGAAGACAATCGGTTTTTGCATGTTATTGGCGAAAGTGTAAGAGCTATCGCCACGAAACTTGGCAGTCTGTTAGGGTCCATAGGGCCGAGACTGCTTGCAGGGGGTGAACTTCCTAGTGACGTAACTGACGTCAAAACGACGTCAACGGCAGCCCTATTTAACGTATACAGTTCAGCAATGGGGTTGCATTGGTGCGCTTCAGGTCGCGTATAAATTGTTACCGTGGATACAGGTGCCAAACGGTGCGACCCAAGGACCCCTAACACCCTGCCAAGGTTCAATGATAAGTCGTTTATTGTATTCTCACAAACATGCAAAAACGCGTAAACGGACATAGACATTTTCGGCCCAATACTGCGTTATAGATGCCCGAAGAGAATCGGTTTTTGCATGTTATTGGCGAAAGTATAAGAGCTATCGCCACGAAACTTGGCAGTCTGTTAGGGTCCATGGGCCCGAGAATGCCTGCACGAGGTGAGATTCCTGGTGACGTAACTGACGTCAAAACGACGTCAACGGCAGCCCTATTTAACGTATACAGTACAGCAATAGGCGTACATTGGTGCGCTTCAGGTTACGTATGAATTGTTAACGTGGATACAGATACCAAACGGTGCGACCCAATGGCCCCTAACACCCTGTCAAGGTTCAATGATAAGTCGTTTATAGTATTCTCACAGTGACTCAAAAACGCGTATACGGACATATAAATGTTAGGCCCAAAATTGCCTTATACGGGCCCGTAGAGAATCGGTTTTTGCATGTTATTGGCGAAAGAATAAGAGCTATCGCCACGAAACTTGGCAGTCTGTTAGGGTCCATGGGGCCGAGATTGCCTGCACGAGGGGAGTTTCCTAGTGAAGTAACTGACGTCAAAACGACGTCAAAGGCAGAACTATTTAAAATATACAGTACAGCAATAGGCGTACATTGGTGCGCTTCAGGTCGCGTATGAATTGTTGACGTGGATACAGATGCCAAACGGTGCGTCCCCATGACCCCTAACACCCTGCCAAGGTTCAATGATAAGTCGTAAATAGTATTCTCACAAACACGCAAAAACGCGTATATGGACATTGAAATTTTCGGCCCAAAATTGACTTATACAGGCCAGTAGGAAATCGGTTTTTGCATGTTATTGGCGAAGTATAAGAGCTATCGCCACGAAACTTGGCAGTCTGTTAGGGTCCATAGGGCCGAGACTGCCTCCACGAGGTGAGATTCCTGGCGACGTAGCAGACGTCAAAACTACGTCAACGGCAGCCCTATTTAACGTATACAGTACAGCAAATATGCGTACATTGGTGCGCTTCAGGTCGCGTATGAATTGTTAACGTGGATACACGTGCCAAACGGTGCGTCCCCATGACCCCTAACACCCTGTCAAGGTTCAATGATAAGTCGTTTATAGTATTCTCACAAACACGCAAAAACTCGTATACGGACATAGAAATTTTCGGCGCAAAATTGACTTATACAGGCCAGTAGAGAATCCGTTTTTGCATGTTATTGGCGAAAGTATAAGAGCTTTCGCCACGAAACTTGGCAGTCTGTTAGGGTCCATGGGGCTGAGACTGCCTGCACGAGGTGAGATTCCTGGTGACGTAGCAGACGTCAAAACTGCGTAAAGGCATCCCTATTTAACGTATACAGTACAGCAATAGGCGTACATTGGTGCGCTTGAAGTCGCGAATGAATTGCTAACGTGGATACAGGTGCCAAACGGTGCGTCCTCATGACCCCTACACCCTGCCAAGGTTCAATGATAAGTCGTTTATAGTATTCTCACAAACACGCAAAAACGTGTATACGGACAAAGAAATTTTCGGCCCAAAATTGCCTTATTCAGGCCCGTAAAGAATCGGTTTTTGCATGTTATTGGCGAAAGTATAAGATATATCGCCACGAAACTTGGCAGTCTGTTAGGGTCCGTGGGGCAGAGACTGACTACAGGGGGTAAGCTTCCTGGTGACGTAACTGACGTCAAAACGACGTCTTAGGCAGCCCTATTTAACGTATACAGTACAGCAATCGGCGTGCATTGGTGCGCCTCAGGTCGCGTATAAATTGTTAACGTGGATACAGGTGCTAAACGGTGCGACCCAATGACCACTAACACCCTGCCAAGGTTCAATGATAAGTCGTTTATAGTATTCTCACAAACACGCAAAAACGCGAATACGGACATAAAAATGTTCGGCCCAAATTGCCTTATACAGGCCCGAAGACAATCGGTTTTTGCATGTTATTGGCGAAAGTGTAAGAGCTATCGCCACGAAATTTGGCAGTCTGTTAGGGTCCATAGGGCCGAGACTGCTTAGGGGGTGAACTTCCTAGTGACGTAACTGACATCAAAACGACGTCAACGGCAGCCCTATTTAACGTATACAGTTCAGCAATGGGGTTGCATTGGTGCGCTTCAGGTCGCGTATAAATTGTTACCGTGGATACAGGTGCCAAACGGTGCGACCCAAGGACCCCTAACACCCTGCCAAGGTTCAATGATAAGTCGTTTATTGTATTCTCACAAACACGCAAAAACGCGTAAACGGACATACAAATTTTCGGCCCAATACTGCGTTATAGATGCCCGAAGAGAATCGGTTTTTGCATGTTATTGGCGAAAGTATAAGAGCTATCGCCACGAAACTTGGCAGTCTGTTAGGGTCCATGGGCCCGAGAATGCCTGCACGAGGTGAGATTCCTGGTGACGTAACTGACGTCAAAACGACTTCAACGGCAGCCCTATTTAACGTATACAGTACAGCAATAGGCGTACATTGGTGCGCTTCAGGTTACGTATGAATTGCTAACCTGGATACAGGTAATAAAAACGGTGCGTCCCCATGACCCCTAACACCCTGTCAAGGTTCAATGATAAGTCGTTTATAGTATTCTCACAAACACGCAAAAACGAGTTTTTGGACATAGAAATTTTCGGCCCAAAATTGCCTTATACAGGCCCGTAGAGAATCGGTTTTTGCATATTATTGGCGAAAGTATAAGAGCTATCGCCACAAAACTTGGCAGTCTGTTAGGGTCCATGGGGCCGAGACTGCCTGCAGGAGGTGAGCTTCCTGGTGACGTAACTGACGTCAAAACGACGTCAAAGGCAGCCCTTTTAAACGTATTCAGTATAGCTATAGGAGTTCATTGGTGCGCTTCAGGTCTCGTATGAATTGTTAACGTGGATACAGATGCCAAACGGTGCGACCCAATGGCCCCTAACACCCTGTCAAGGTTCAATGATAAGTCGTTTATAGTATTCTCACAGAGACTCAAAAACGCGTATACGGACATAGAAATGTTCGGCCCAAAATTGCCTTAAACGGGCCCGTAGAGAATCGGTTTTTGCATGTTATTGGCGAAAGAATAAGAGCTATCGCCACGAAACTTGGCAGTCTGTTAGGGTCCATGGGGCCGAGATTGCCTGTACGAGGGGAGTTTCCTAGTGACGTAACTGACGTCAAACCGACGTCAAAGGCAGCCCTATTTTAAATGTCCAGTATAGCAATAGGCGTACATTGGTGCGCTTTAAGGTCGCGTATGAATTGTTAACGTGGATACAGATGCCAAACGGTGCGTCCCCATGACCCCTAACACCCTGCCAAGGTTCAATGATAAGTCGTATATAGTATTCTCAGAAACACGCAAAAACGCGAATATGGACATTGAAATTTTCGGCGCAAAATTGACTTATACATGCCAGTAGAGAATCGGTTTTTGCATGTTATTGGCGAAAGTATAAGAGCTATCGCCACGAAACGTGGGAGTCTATTAGGGCCGATGGGACCGAGACTGCCTGCACGATGTGAGATTCCTGGTGGCGTAGCAGACGTCAAAACTACGTCAACGGCAGCCCTATTTAACGTATACAGTACATCAATAGGCGTACATTGGTGCGTTTCAGGTCGAGTATGAATTGTTAACGTGGATACACGTGCCAAACGGTGCGTTCCCATGACCACTAACACCCTGTCAAGGTACAATGATAAGTCGTTTATAGTATTCTCACAAACACGAAAAAACGCGTATACGGACATAGACATTTTCCGCCCAAAATTGCCTTATACGGGCCCGTAGAGAATCGGTTTTTGCATGTTATTGGCGAAAGTATAAGAGCTATCGCCACGAAACTTGGCAGTCTGTTAGGGTCCTTGGGGCCGAGACTGCCTGCACGAGGTGAGCTTTATGGTGACGTAACTGACGTCAAAACGACGTCAACGGCAGCCCTATTTAACGTATTCAGTATAGCTATAGGCGTACATTGGTGCGCTTCAGGTCGCGTATAAATTGTTAACGTGGATACAGGTGCCAAACTGTGCGACCCCATCACCCCTAAAACCCTGTCAAGGTTCAATGATAAGTCGTTTATAGTATTCTCACAAACACGCAAAAACGCGTATTCGGACGTAGAAATTTTCGGCCAAAAATTGCCTTATTCAGACCCGTAAAAAATCGGTTTGTGCATGTTATTGGCGAAAGTATAAGAGCTACCGCCACGAAACTTGGCAGTCTGTTAGGGTCCATGGGGCCGAAACTGCCTGCACGATGTGAGCTTCCTGGTGACGTAACTGTCGTCAAAACGACGTCAACGGCAGCCCTATTTAACGTGTACAGTTCAGCAACATGTGTACATTGGTGCGCTTCCGGTTACGTTTGAATTGCTAACGTGGATACAGGTGCTAAACGGTGCGTCCCCATGACCCCTAACACCCTGCCAAGCTTCAATGATAAGTCGTTTATAGTATTCTCACAAACACGCAAAAACGCGAATACGGACATAGAAATTTTCGGCCCAAAATTGCCTTATACAGGCCCGTAGAGAATCGGTTTTTGCATGTTATTGGAGAAAGTATAAGAGCTATCACTACTAAACTTGGCAGTCTGTTAGGGTCCATGGGGCCGAGACTGCTTGCACGAGGTGAGTTTCCTGGTGACGTAACATACGTCAGAACGACGTCAAAGGCAGCCCTATTTAACGTGAACAGTACAGAAATAGGTGTACATTGGTGCGCTTCAGGTTACGTATGAATTGGTAACGTGGATACAGGTGCCAAACGGTGCGTCCCCATGACCCCTACACCCTGCCAAGGTTCAATGATAAGTCGTTTATAGTATTCTCACAAACACGCAAAAATGCGTATACGGACATAGACATTTTCCGCCCAAAATTGCCTTATACGGGCCCGTAGAGAATCGGTTTTTGCATGTTATTGGCGAAAGTATAAGAGCTATCGCCACGAAACTTGGCAGTCTGTTAGGGTCCTTGGGGCCGAGACTGCCTGCACGAGGTGAGCTTTATGGTGACGTAACTGACGTCAAAACGACGTCAACGGCAGCCCTATTTAACGTATTCAGTATAGCTATAGGTGTACATTGGTGCGCTTCAGGTCGCGTATAAATTGTTAACGTGGATACAGGTGCCAAACTGTGCGACCCCATGACCCCTAAAACCCTGTCAAGGTTCAATGATAAGTCGTTTATAGTATTCTCACAAACACGCAAAAACGCGTATTCGAACGAAGAAATTTTCGGCCAAAAATTGCCTTATACAGGCCCGTAGAGAATCGGTTTTTGCATGTTATTGGAGAAAGTATAAGAGCTATCACTACTAAACTTGGCAGTCTGTTAGGGTCCATGGGGCCGAGTCTATCTGCACGAGGTGATGTTCCTGGTGACGTAACTGACGTCAAAACGACATCAACGGCAGCCCTATTTAACGTATACAGTACAGCAATAGGCGTACATTGGTGCGCTTCATGTCACGTATGAATTGTTAGCGTGGATACAGGATCCAAACGGTGCGTCCCCATGACCCCTAAAATCCTGCCAAGGTTCAATGATAAGCCGTTTATAGTATTCTCAAAAACACGCAAAAACGCGTTTACGGACCGCGAAATTTTCGGCCCAATCATCGACTTATACAGGCCCGTACAGAATCGGTTTTTGCATGTTATTGGCGAAAGTATAACAGCTATCGCCACGAAACTTGGCAGTCTATTAGGGTCCATGGGGCCGAGACTGCCTGCACGAGGTGAGCTTCCTGGTGACGTAACTGACGTCAAAACGACATCAACGGCAGCCCTATTTAACCTGTACAGAACAGCAATACGTGTACATTGGTGCGCTTCAGGTTACGTATGAATTCGTAACGTGGATGCAGCTTCCAAACGGTGCTGCCCCATGACCCCTAACACACTGCGAAGGTTAAATGATAAGTCGTTTATAGTATTGTCACCAACACGCAAAAACGCGTATACGGACGTAGAAATGTTCGGCCAAAAATTGCCTTATACAGGCCCGTAGAGAATCGGTTTTCGCATGTTAATGTCGAAAGTATAAGAGCTATCGCCACGTAACTTGGCAGTCTGTTAGGGTCCATAAGTTTGAGACTGCCTGCACGAGGTGAGCTTCCTGGTGACTTAACTGACGTCAAAACAACGTCAAAGGCAGCCCTATTTAACGTATCCAGTACAGCAATAGGCATACATTGGTTCGCTTCAGGTCGCGTATGAATTGTTAACGTGGATACAGGGGCTAACGGTGCGTCCCTATGACCCCTAACTCCCTGTCAAGGTTCAACGATAAATCGTTTATAGTATTCTCACAAACTCGCAAAAACGCGTATACGGACATAAAAATGTTCGGCACAAAATTGCCTTATACATGCCCATAGAGAATCGGTTTTTGCATGTTATTGGCAAAAGTTTAACAGCTATCGCCACGAAACTTGGCAGTCTATTAGGGTCCATGGGGCCGAGACTGCCTACATGAGGTGAGTTTCCTGGTGACGTAAGTGACCTCAAAACGACGTCAACGGCAGCCCCATTTAACGATTACAGTACGGCAATTGGCGTGCATTGGTGCGCTTCAGGTCTCGTATAAATTGTTAACGTGGATACAGTTGCCAAACGGCGCGTCCCCATGACCCCTAACACCCTGCCAAGGTTCAATGATAAGTCGTTTATAGTATTCTCACAAACACGCAAAAACGCGTATACGGACGTAAAAAATTTCGGCCCAGAATTGCCTTATACAGGCCCGTAGAGAATCGGTTTTTCCATGTTATTGGCGGAAGTATAACAGCTATCGCCACGAAACTTGGCAGTCTGTTAGGGTCCATAGGGCAGTGATTGCGTGCACGAGGTGAGCTTCCTGGCAACGTAACTGACGTCAAAACGACGTCAACGGCAGCCCTATGTAACGTATACAGTACAGCAATAGGCGTAAATCGGTGCACTTCAGGTCGCGTATGAATTGTTAACGTGGATACAGGTGCCAAACGGTGCGTCCCCATGACCCCTAACACCCTGCCAAGGTTCAATGATAAGTCGTTTATAGTATTCTCATAAACACGCAAAAACGAATATTCGGACATAGACATTTTTGGCCCAAAATTGCCATATACAGGCCCGTAGAGAATCGGTTTTTGCATGTTATTGGCGAAAGTATAAGAGCTATCGCCACGAAACTTGGCAGTCTGTTAGGGTCCATGGGGCCGAGACTACCTGCACGAGGTGAGCTTCCTGTTGCGTAACTGACGTCAAAACGCCGTCAAAGGCTGCCCTGTTTGACGTATACAGTACAGAAATAGGCGTACATAAGTGCGCTTCAGGTCACGAATGAATATTTAACGTGGATACAGGTGCCAAACGTTTCCACTAACACCCTGTCAAGGTTCAATGAAAAGTCCTTTATAGTATTCTCACGAACACGCAAAAACGCGTATACGGACATAGACATTTTCGGCCCAAAATAGCCGTATACAGGCCCGTAGAGAAACGGTTTTTGCATGTTATTGGCGAAAGTATAAGAGCTATCGCCACGAAACTTGGCTGTCTGTTAGGGTCCATGAGGCCGACACTGCCTGCACGAGGTGAGCTTCATGGTGACGTAACTGACGTCAAAACGACGTCAACGGCAGACCTATTTAAGGTATACTGTACATCAATAGGCTTGCATTGGTGTGCTTCAGGTCGCGTATGAATTGTTAAAGTGGATGTAGATGCCAAACGGTGCTTCCCCATGACCCCTAACACCTGTCAAGGTTCAATGACAAGTCTTTTATAGTATTCTCAAAAGCGCACAAAAACGCGTATAGTATATACTAATTTTCGGCCCAAAATTGCCTTATACAGGCCAGTTGAGGATCGGTTTTTTCATGTTATTGTCTAAAGTATAAGAGCTATCGCCACGAAACTTGGCAGTCTGTTAGAGTCCTTGTGGCCGAGACTGTCTGCACGAGGTGAGCTTCCTGGTGACGTAACTGACGTCAAAACGACGTCAACGGCAGCCATATTTAACGTATACAGTAGAGCAATAGGCGTACATTGGTGCGCTTCAGGTGACGTATGAATTGTTAACGTGGATACAGGTGCCAAACGGTGCGTCCCCATGACCCCTAACACCCTGTCAAGGTTCAATGATAAGTGGTTTATAGTATTGTCTTAAACACGCAAAAACGCGTACACGGACTTTGAAATTTTTGACCCAAAATTGCCTTATAAAGGCCCGTAAAAAGTCGGTTTTTGCATGTTATTCGCGAAAGCATATGAGCTATCGCCACGAAACTTGGCAGTCTGTTAGGGTCCATGGGGCCGAGACTGCCTGCACGAGGTGAGCTTCCTGGTGACGTAACTAACGTCAAAACGACGTCCACGGCAGCCATTTTTAAGGTATACAGTACAGCAATAGGCGTGCATTGGAGCGCTTCAGGTCGCGTATGAATTGTTAACGTGGATACATGTGCCAACTGGTGCGTCCCTATGACCCATAACACCCTGCCAAGGTTCAATGTTCTCACAAACACGGAAAAACACATATACGGACATAGACATTTTCGGCGCAAAATTGCATAATACAGGCCCGTAGAGAATCGGTTTATGCATGTTATTGGAGAAAGTATAAGAGCTATCGCCACGAAACTTGACAGTCTGTTAGGGTCCATGGGTCCGAGACTGCCTGCAGGAGATGAGCTTCCTGGTGACGTAACTGACATCAAAACGACGTCAACGGCAGCCCTATTTAACGCATACAGTACAGCGATAGGCGTACATTGGTGCGCATTAGATTGCGTTGCGTATGAATTGTTAACGTGGATACAGGTGCCAAACGATGCGTCCCTAAGACCCCTAACACCCTGTCAAGGTTCAATGATAAGTCGTTTATAGTATTCCCACAAACACGCAAAAACGCGTAAACGGACATGGAAATTTTCGGCCCAAAATTGCCTTATACAGGCCCGTAGAGAATCGGTTTATGCATGTTATTGGCGAAAGTATTAGAGCTATCGCCACGAAACTTGGCAGTCTGTTAGGGTCCACGGGGTCGAGGCTGCCTGCAGGATATGAGCGTCCTGGTGACGTAACTGACGTCAAAACGATGTCAACGGCAGCCCTATTTAACGTATACAGTACAGCAATAGGCGTACATTGGTGCGCTTCAGGTTACGTATGAATTGCCAACGTGGATACAAGTGCCAAACGGTGCGTCCCCATGACCCTTAACACCCTGTCAAAGTTCAATGATAAATCCTTTATACTATTCTCATAAACACGCAAAAACGCGTTTACGGACATAGAAATTTTCGGCCCAAAATTGCCTTATACAGGTCCGTAGAGAATCGGTTTTTGCATGTTATTGGCGAAAGTATAAGAGCTATCGCCACGAAACTAGGCAGTCTGTTAGGGTCCATGGGGCCGAGGCTGCCTGCACGAGGTGAGCTTCCTGGTAACGTAACTGACGTCAAAACGACGTCAAAGGCAGCCCTATTTAACGTGTACAGTACAGCAATAGGCGTACATTGGTGCGATTCAGGTCGCGTATGAATTGTTAACGTGGATACAGGTGCCAAACCGTTCGTCCCCATGACCCCTAACACCCTGCCAAGGTTCAATGATAAGTCGTTTATAGTATTCTCACAAACACGCAAAAACGCGTATACGGACACAGACAATTTCGGCTCAAAATTGCCTTATACGGTCCCGTAGAGAATCGGCTTTTCCATGTTATTGGCAAAAGTATAAGAGCTATCGCCACGAAACTTGGCAGTCTGTTAGGATCCATGGGGCCGAGACTGCCTGCACGAGGTGACCTTCCTGGGGACGTAACTGACGTCAAAAACGACGTCAACGGCAGAACGATTTGACGTATACAGGACAGCAATAGGCGAACATTGGTGCGCTTCAGGTCGCCTATGAATTGTTAACGTGGATGCAGGTGCCAAACGGAGCGTCCCCATGACCCCTAACAACCTGTCAAGGTTCAATGATAGGTCGTTTATACTATTCTCATAAACACGCAAAAACGCGTGTACGGACATAGAAATTTTCGTTGAAAAATTGCCTTATGCAGGCCCGTTGAGAATCGGTTTATGCATCTAATTGGCGAAAGTATAAGAGCTATTGCCACGAAAGATGTCAATCTGTTAGGGCCCATGGGGCCGAGACTGCCTGCACGAGGTGAGCTTCCTGGTGACGTAACTGACGTCAAAACGACGTCAACGGCAGCCCTATTTAACGTATACAGTACAGCAATAGGCGTACATTGGTGCGCTTCAGGTCGCGTATGAATTGTTAACGTGGATACAGGTGAGAAAACGGTGCGTCCCCATAATCACTAAAACCCTGTCAAGGTTCAACGATAAATCGTTTATAATATTCTCACAAACACGCAAAAACGCGTATACGGACATAGAAATTTTCGGCCCAAAATTGCATTATACAGGCCCGTTGCGAATCGGTTTATGCATGTTATTGGCGAAAGAATTAGAGATATCGCCACGAAACTTGGCAGTCTGTTAGGGTCCGTGGGGCCTAGACTGCCTGCAGGATATGAGCTTCCTGGTGACGTAACTGAGGTCAAAACGACGTCAAAGGCAGCACTATTTAATGCATTCAGTACAGCAATGGGCGTGCATTGGTGCGCTTCAGGTCGCGTATGAATTGTTAACGTGGATACAGATGCCAAACGGTGCGTCCCCATGACCCCTAACACCCTGTCAAGGTTCAACGATAAGTCGTTTATAGTATCTCACAAACACGCAAAAACGCGTATACGGACATAGAAATATTCGTCACCAAATTGCCTTATACAGGCCCGTAGAGAATCGGTTTTTGCAAGTTATTGGCGAAAGTATAAGAGCTGTCGCCACGAAACTTGGCAGTCTGTTAGGGTCCATAAGTCCGATACTGCCTGCACGGGGTGATCTTCCTGGTGACGTAACTGACGTCAAAACGACGTCAACGGCAGCCCTATTGAACGTATACAGTACAGCTATAGGCGTACATTGGTGCGCTTCAGGTCACGTATGAATTGTTAACGTTGATACAGGTGCAAAACGGTGCGTCCCCATGACCCCTAACACCCTGTCAAGGTTCAATGATAAGTCGTTTATAGTATTCTCACAAACACGGAAAAAAGCGTATTCGGACATAGAAATGTTCGGCCGAAAATTGACTTATACAGGCCCGTAGAGAATCGGTTTTTGCAGGTTATTGGCGAAAGTATAAGAGCTATCGCCACGAAACTTGGCAGTCTGTTAGGGTCCATGGGGCCGAGACTGTGTGCACGAGGTGAGCTTCCTGGTGACGTATCTGACGTCAAAACGACGTCAACGGCTGCCCTATTTTGCGTACACACTACAGCAATGGGGGTGCATTGGTTCGCTTCCTGTCGCGTACAAATTGTTAACGTGGATACAGGTGCCAAACGGTGCGTCCCCATGATCCCTAACACCCTGCCAAGGTTCAATGATTAGTCGTTTATAGTATTCTCACAAACACGCAAAAACGCGTATACGGACAAAGAAATGTTCGGCCCAAAATTGCCTTATACAGGCAGGTTGAGAATCGGATTTTGCAAGTTATTGGCGAAAGTATAAGAGCTATCGCCACGAAACTTGGCAGTCTGTTAGGGTCCATGGGGCTGAAACTGTGCGCATGAGGTGAGCTTCCTGGTGAAGTAACTGTCGTCAAAACGACGTCAACGGCAGCCCAATTTAACGGGTACCGTACAGCAATAGGCGTACATTGGTGCGCTTCAGGTCGCGCATGAATTGTTAACGTGGATACATGTGCCAAACGGTGCGTCCCCATGAGCCCTAACACCCTGCCAAGGTTCAACGATAAGTCGTTTATAGTATTGTCACAAACACGCAAAAACGCTAATACGGACATAGAAATTTTCGGCCCAAAATTGCCTTATACACACCCGTAGAGAATCGGTTTTTGCACGTTATTGGCGAAAGTATAAGAGCTATCGCCACGAAACTTGGCAGGCTGTTAGGGTCCATGGGGCCGAGACTGCCAGCACGGGGTGAGCTTCCAGGTGACGTAACTGACGTGAAAACGACTTCAACGGCAGGCCTATTTAACGTATACAGTACAGCAATAGGGGTTCATTCGTGCGCTTCAGGTCACGTATGAATTGTTAATGTAGATACAGATGCCCAACGGTGCGTCCCCATGACCCCTAACACCCTGTCAAGGTTCAATAATAATTCGTTTATAGTATTCTCACAAACACGCAAAAACGCGTATTCTGACATAGAAATTTTCCGCCCAAAATTGAATTATACAGGCCCGTAGAGAATCGGTTTTTGCATGTTATTGGCGAAAGTATAAGAGCTATCGCCACGAAACTTTGCAGTCTGTTACGGTCCATGGGGCCGAGACTGCCTGCACGAGGTGAGCTTTCTGGCGACGTAACTGACGTCAAAACGACGTCAACGGCATCCCTATTTAACGTATACAGTTCAGCAATAGGCGTACATTGGTGCGCTTCAGGTCACGAATGAATTGTTAACGTGTATACCGGTGCCAAACGGTGAGTTCCCATGACCCCTAACACCCTGCCAAGGTTCAATTATAAGTCGTTTATAGTATTCTCACAAACACGCAAAAACGCGTATACGGGCATAGAAATTTTCGGCCCAAAATCGCCTTATACGGGTCCGTAGAAAATCGGTTTTTGCATGTTATTGGCCAAAGCATAAGAGCTATCGCCACGAAACTTGGCATTCTGTTAGGGTCCATGGGGCCAAGACTGCCTGCACGAGGTGAGATTTCTGGTGACGTAACTGACGTCAAAACGACGTCAACGGCAGCCCTATTTAACGTATACAGGACAGCAATAGGCGTGCATTGGTGCGCTTCCTGGCGTATATATTGTTAACGTGGATACAGGTGCCAAACGGTGCGTCCCCATGACCCCTAACACGCTGTCAAGGTTCAATGATAAGTCGTTCATAGTATTCTCACAAACACGCAAACACGCATATACGGACATATAAATTTTCGGCCCAAAATTGAGTTATTCAGGCCCGTAGAGAATCGGTTTTTGCATGTTATTGGCGAAAGTGTAAGAGCAATCGCCACGAAACTTGACAGTCTGTTAGGGTCAATAGGGTCGAGACTGCCTGCACGAGGTGAGCTTCCTGGTGAGGTAACTGACTTAAAAACGACGGCAACGGCAGCCCTATTTAACGCATACAGTACAGCAATAGGTGTACATTGGTGCGCTTCAGGTCGCGTATGAATTGTTAACGTGGATACAGGTGCCAAACGGTATTCTCAAAATGACGCAAAAACGCGTATACGGACATTGAAATTTTCGGCCCAAAATTGCTTTTTTTTACAGGCCCTTAGGGAATCGGTTTTTGCATGTTATTGGCGAAAGTATAAGAGCTATCGCCACCAAGCTTGGCAGTCTGTTAGGGTCCATAGGGCCGAGACTGCCTGCACGTGGTGAGCTTCATGGCGACGTAACTGAAGTCAAAACGACGTCAACGGCAGCCCCATTTAAGGTATACAGTACAGCAATTGGCGTACATTGGTGTGCTTCAGGTGCGTCCCCATGACCCCTAACACCCTGTCAAGGTTCAATGATAAGTCGTTTATAGTATTCTCACAAACACGCAAAAACGTGCATACGGACATAGAAATATTCGGCCCCAAAATTGCCTTATTCAGGCCCGTAGAGAATCGGTTTTTGCATGTTATTGGTGAAAGTATAAGAGCTATCGACACGAAACTTGGCAGTCTGTTAGGATCCATGGGGCCGAGACTGCCTGCAGGGGGTGAGCTTCCTGGTGACGTACCTGACGTCAAAACGACGTCAACGGCAGACCTATTTAACGTATACAGTACAGCAATAGGCGTGCATTGGTGCGCTTCAGGTCGCGTATAAATTGTTAACGTGCCAAGGTTCAATGATAAGTCGTTTATAGTATTCGCACAAACACGCAAAAACACGTACACGTACATAGAAATGTTCGGCCCAATATTGCCGTATAGATGCCTGTCGAGAATCGGTTTTTGCATGTTATTGGCGAAAGTATAAGAGCTATCGCCACGAAATTTGCCAGCCTGTTAGGAACCATGGGGCCGAGACTGCCTCCACGAGGTGAGCTTCCTGGTGACGTAACTGACGTCAAAACGACGTCAACGGCAGCCCTATTATCGTATACAGTACAGCTATAGGCGTGCATTGGTGCGCTTCCTGTCGCGTATAAATTGTTAACGTGGATACATGTGCCAAACGGTGCGTCCCCATGACCCCTAACACCCTGTCAAGGTTCAATGATAAGTCGTTTATAGTATTCTCATCAACGCGGAAAAACGCGTATACGGACAAAGACATTTTCGGCCCAAAATTGCCCCATACAGGCGCGTAGGTAACTGACGTCAAAACGACGTCAAAGGCAGCCCAATTTAGCGAATACAGTACAGCAATAGGAGTACATTGGTGCGCTTCAGGTCGCGCATGAATTGTTAACGTGGATATAGATGCCAAACGGTGCGTCCCCATGACCACTAACACCCTTTCAAGGTTGAATGATAAGACGTTTATAGTATTCTCATAAACACGCAAAAACGCGGACACGGTCATAGAAAATTTCGGGCCAATATTGCTTTATTCAGGCCCGTAGAAAATCGGGTTTTGCATGTTACTGGCGAAAGTAGAAGAGCTATCGCCACGAAACTTGGCAGTCTGTTTCGGTCCATGGGGCCGAGACTGCCTGCACGAGGTGAGCTTTCTGGCGACGTAACTGACGTCAAAACGACATCAACGGCAGCCCTATTTAATGTATACAGTACAGCAATAGGCGTACATTGGTGCGCTTCAGGTCACGAATGAATTGTTAACGTGGATACAGGTGCCAAACGGTGAGTTCCCATGACCCCTAACACCCTGTCAATGTTTAATGATAAGTCATTTATAGTATTCTCACAAACACGCAAAAACGCGTATACGGGCATAAAATTTTTCGGACGAAAATGTCCTTATACAGGCACGTTTGGAATCGGTTTATGCATGTTATTGGCGAAAGAATAAGAGCTATCGCCACGAAACTTGGCAGGCTATTAGCGTCCATGCGGCCGAGATTGCCTGCAGGAGGTGAGCTTCCTGGTGACGTAACTGACGTCAAAACGACGTCAAGGGCAGCCCTATTTAACGTATATAGTACAGCAATAGGAGTACATTGCTGCGATTCAGGCTTCGTATGAATTGTTAACGTGGATACAGGTGCCAAACGGTGCGTCCCCATGACCCCTAACACCCAGCCAAGATTCAATGATAAGTCTTATATAGTATTCTCACAAACACGCAAAAACGCGTATACGGACATAGAAATTTTCGGCCCAAAATTGCCTCATTGATGCCCGTAGAGAATCGGTTTTGGCTTGTTATTGGCGAAAGTATAAGAGCTATCGCCACGAAACTTGGCAGTCTGTTAGAGTCCATAGGGCCGAGACTGCCTGCACGAGGTGAGCTTCATGGTGACGTAACTGACGTCAAAACGACGTCATCGGCAGCCCTATTTAAGGTATACAGTTCAGCAATAGGGGTACATTGGTGCGCTTCAGGTCACGTATGAATTGTTAAAAACGTGGATACAGGTGCCAAACGGTGTATCCCCATGACCCCTAACACGCTGCGAAGGTTCAATGATAAGTCGTTTATTGTATTCTCACAAACACGCAAAAACGCGTATACTGACATAGAAATATTCGGCCCAAAATTGCCTTATACTGGCCCGTAGACAATTGGTTTTTGCATGTTATTGGCGAAAGTACAAGAGTTATCGCCACGAAACTTGGCAGTCTGTTAGGGTCCATGGGGCCGAGACTGCCTGCACGGGGGGAGCTTCCTGGTGACGTAACTGACGTCAAAACGCCGCAAAGGCAGACCTATTTAACGTTTTCAGTACAGCAATAAGCGTACATTGTTGCGCTTCAGGTCGCGTATGAATTGTTAACGTGGATACATGTGCCAAAACGTGCGTCCCCATGACCCCCTAACGCTCTGTCAAGGTTCAATGATAAGTCGTTTATCGTATTCTCACAAACACGCAAAAACTCGTATACGGACACAGAATTTTCGGCCCAAAATTGACTTATACAGGCCTGTTGTGAATCGGTTTATGCATGTTATTGGCGAAAGTATAAGAGCTATCGCCACCAAACTTGGCAGTCTGTTAGGGTCCATGGGGCCGAGACTGCCTGCACGTGGTAAGCTTCCTGGGGACGTAACTGACGTCAAAACGACGTCAACTGCTGCACTATTTAATGTATACTGTACAGCAATAGGCGTACATTGGTGCGCTTCAGGTCGCGCATGAACTGTTCACGTGGACACAGATGCCAAACGGTGCGTCCCCATGTCCCCTAACACCCTGTCAAGGTTCAATGTTAAGTCTTTTAAAGAATTCTCTCAAACACGCAAAAACGCGTACACGGACATACATATTTTCGGCCCAAAATTGCCTTATTCGGAACCGTAGAGAATCGGTTTGTGCATGTTATTGGCGAAAGTACAAGAGCTATCGCCACGAAACTTGGCAGTCTGTTAGGGTCCATGGGGCCGAGACTACCTGCACGAGGTGAGCTTCCTGGTCACGTAACTTTTGTCAAAACGACGTCAACGGCAGCCCTATTTAACGTATACAGTACAGCAATAGGCGTGCATTGGTGCGCTTCCTGTCGCGTATAAATTGTTAACGTGGATACCGGTGCCAAACGGTGCGTCCCCATGACCCCTAACACGCTGTCAAGGTTCAATGATAAGTCGTTCATAGTATTCTCACAAACACGCAAAAACGCATATACGGACATATAAATTTTCGGCCCAAAATTGCCTTATTCAGGCCCGTAGAGAATCGGTTTTTGCATGTTATTGGCGAAAGTGTAAGAGCTATCGCCAGGAAACTTGACAGTCTGTTAGGGTCCATAGGGCCGAGACTGCCTGCAGGAGGTGAGCTTCCTGGTGAGGTAACTGACGTCAAAACGACGTCAAAGGCAACCCAATTTAGCGTATACAGTACAGCAATAGGAGTACATTGGTGCGCTTCAGGTCGCGCATGAATTGTTAACGTGGATATAGATGCCAAACGGTGCGTCCCCATGACCACTAACACCCTTTCAAGGTTCAATGATAAGACGTTTATAGTATTCTCATAAACACGCAAAAACGCGGACACGGTCATAGAAAATTTCGGCCCAATATTGCTTTATTCAGGCCCGTAGAAAATCGGGTTTTGCATGTTACTGGCGAAAGTAGAAGAGCTATCGCCACGAAACTTGGCAGTCTGTTTCGGTCCATGGGGCCGAGACTGCCTGCACGAGGTGAGCTTTCTGGCGACGTAACTGACGTCAAAACGACGTCAACGGCAGCCCTATTTAATGTATACAGTACAGCAATAGGCGTACATTGGTGCGCTTCAGGTCACGAATGAATTGTTAACGTGGATACAGGTGCCAAACGGTGAGTTCCCATGATAAGTCGTTTAAAGTATTCTCACAAACACGCAAAAACGCGTATACGGGCATAGAAATTTTCGGCCCAAAATCGCCTTATTCGGGCCCGTAGAAAATCGGTTTTTGCATGTTATTGGCGAAAGTATAAGAGCTATCGCCACGAAACTTGGCAGTCTGTTAGGGTCCATGGGGCCGAGACTGCATGCACGTGATAAGCTTCCTGGGGACGTAACTGACGTCAAAACGACGTCAAAGGCATCCCTATTTTACGTATACTGCACAGCAATAGGTGTGCATTGGTGCGCTTCAGGTCGCGTATAAATTGTTAACGTGGATACAGGTGCCAAACGGTGCGTTCCCATGACCCAAGGTTCAATGATAAGTCGTTTATAGTATTCTCATTAACATGCAAAAACGCGTATACTGACATAGAAATTTTCGGCCGAAAATTGCTTTATTCAGGACCGTAGTGAATCGGTTTTTGCATGTTATTGGCGAAAGTATAAGAGCTATGGCCACGAAGCTTGGCAGTCTGTTAGGGTCCATAGGGCCGAGACTGCCTGCACGAGGTGAGCTTCATGGTGACGTAACTGACGCCAATACGACGTCAAAGGCAGCCCAATTTAAGGTTACTGTTCAGCAATAGGTGTACATTGGTGCGCTTCAGGTCGCGTATGAATTGTTAACGTGGATACAAGTGCCAAACGGTGCGTGCCCATGACCCCTAACATCCTGCCAAGGTTCAATGATAAGTCGTTTATAGTATTCTCAAAAACACGCAAAAACGCGAATACGGACTTAGGAATTTTCGGCCCAAAAGTGCCTAATACAGGCCCGAAGAGAATCGGTTTTTGCATGTTATTGGCGAAAGTATAAGATCTATCGCCACGAAACTTGGCAGTCTGTTAGGGTCCGTGGGGCAGAGACTGACTACAGGGGGTGAGCTTCCTGGTGACGTAACTGACGTCAAAACGACGTCAACGGCAGCCCTATTTAACGTATACAGTACAGCAATCGGCGTGCATTGGTGCGCCTCAGGTCGCGTATAAATTGTTAACGTGGATACAGGTGCCAAACGGTGTTACCCAATGACCACTAACACCCTGCCAAGGTTCAATGATAAGTCGTTTATAGTATTGTCACAAACACGCAAAAACGCCTTTACGGACATAAAAATGTTCGGCCCAAATTGCATTATACAGGCCCGAATACAATCGGTTTTTGCATGTTATTGGCGAAAGTGTAAGAGCTATCGCCACGAAATTTGGCAGTCTGTTAGGGTCCATAGGGCCGAGACTGCCTGCAGGGGGTGAGATTCCTGGTGACGTAACTGACGTCAAAACGACGTCAACGGCAGCCCTATTTAACGTATACAGTACAGCAATAGGCGTACATTGGTGCGCTTCAGGTTACGTATGAATTGTTACCGTGGATACAGATACCAAATTTTCGGCCCAATACTGCGTTATAGATGCCCGAAGAGAATCGGTTTTTGCATGTTATTGGCGAAAGTATAAGAGCTATCGCCACGAAACTTGGCAGTCTGTTAGGGTCCATGGGCCCGAGACTGCCTGCACGAGGTGAGCTTCCTGGTGACGTAACTGACGTCAAAACGACGTCAACGGCTGCCCTATTTAACGTATACAGTACAGCAATAGGCGTACATTGGTGCGCTTCAGGTCGCGTATGAATTGTTAACGTGGATACAGGTGAGAAAACGGTGCGTCCCCATAATCACTAAAACCCTGTCAAGGTTCAACGATAAATCGTTTATAATATTCTCACAAACACGCAAAAACGCGTATACGGACATAGAAATTTTCGGCCCAAAATTGCATTATACAGGCCCGTTGCGAATCGGTTTATGCATGTTATTGGCGAAAGAATTAGAGATATCGCCACGAAACTTGGCAGTCTGTTAGGGTCCGTGGGGCCTAGACTGCCTGCAGGATATGAGCTTCCTGGTGACGTAACTGAGGTCAAAACGACGTCAAAGGCAGCACTATTTAATGCATTCAGTACAGCAATGGGCGTGCATTGGTGCGCTTCAGGTCGCGTATGAATTGTTAACGTGGATACAGATGCCAAACGGTGCGTCCCCATGACCCCTAACACCCTGTCAAGGTTCAACGATAAGTCGTTTATAGTATCTCACAAACACGCAAAAACGCGTATACGGACATAGAAATATTCGTCACCAAATTGCCTTATACTGGCCCGTAGAGAATCGGTTTTTGCAAGTTATTGGCGAAAGTATAAGAGCTGTCGCCACGAAACTTGGCAGTCTGTTAGGGTCCATGGGGCCGAGACTGTCTGCATGAGCTGAGCTTCCTGGTGACGTAACTCACCTCAAAACGACGTCGACGGGAGCCCTATCCAACGTATACAGAACTGCAATAGAGGTACATTGGTGCGCTTCAGGTCACGTATGAATTGTTAACGTGGATACAGGTGCCAAACGATGCGTCCCCATGACCCCTAACACCCTGCCCGGGTTCAATGATAAGTCGTTTATAGTATTCTCACAAACACGCAAAAACGCGTCTACGGACATAGAAATTTTCGGCACCAAAATTGGCTTATACTGGCCCGTTGAGAATCGGTTTTTGCATGTTATTGGCGAAAGTATAAGAGCTATCGCCACGAAACTTGGCAGTCTGTTAGGGTCCATGGGGCCGAGATTCCCTGCTCGAAGTGAGCTTCCTGGTGACGTAACTGACGTCAAAACGACGTCAACGGCAGCCCTATTTAACGTATACAGTACAGCGGTTGGCTTACATTGGTGCGCTTCAGGTCACGTTAGAATTGTTAACGTGGATACAGGTGCCAAACGGTGCGTCCCCATGACCCCTAACACCCTGCCAGGGTTCAATGATATGTCGTTTATAGTATTCTCACAAACATGCAAAAACGCGGATACGGACATACAGATTTTCGGCCCAAAATTGCCTGACACAGGTCCGTTGTGAATGGGTTTTTGCATGTTATTGGCGAAAGTATAACAGCTATCGCCACGAAACGTGGCAGTCTGTTAGGGTCCATGGGGCCGAGACTGCCTGCACTTCCTGGTGACGTAACTGACGTTAAAACGACGTCAACGGCAGCCCTATTTAACGTATACAGTACAGCAATAGTCGTACATTGGTGCGCTTCAGGTCGCGTATGAATTGTTAACGTGGATACAGGTGCCAAAAGGTGCGTCCCCATGACCCCTAACACCCTGTCAAGGTTCAATGATAAGTCGTTTATAGTATTCTCATAAACACGCAAAAACGCGTATACGGAACATAGACATTTTCGGCCCAAAATTGACTTACACAGGCCCATAGAGAATCGGTTTTTGCATGTTTTTAACATTATAAGTAGAGCAATAGAAGTACATTGGTGTGCTTCAGGTCGCGTACGAATTGTTGACGTGGATACAGGTGCCAAACAAAGCGCACAAACACGCTTAAACGCGTATACGGAGATAGAAATTTTCGGCCCAAAATTGCGTTATACAGGCCCGTTGAGAATCGGTTTTTGCATGTTATTGGCGAAAGTATAAGAGCTATCGCCACGAAACTTGGTAGTCTGTTAGGGTCCATGGGGCCGAGACTGCCTGCACGAGGTGAGCTTCCTGGTGACGTAACTGACGTCAAAACGACGTCAACGGCAGCCCTATTTAACGTATACAGTACGGCAATAGGCATGCATTGGTGCGCTTCAGGTTACGTTTGAATTGTTAACGTGGATACAGGTGCCAAACGATCCGTCCCCATGACCCCTAACACCCTGCCAAGGTTCAATGATAAGTCGTTTATAGTATTCTCACAAACACAAAAAACGCGTATACGGACTTGAAAATTTTCGGCCCAATATTGCCGTATACAGGCCCGTATAGCATCGGTTTTTCCATGTTATTGGCGAAAGTATAAGAGCTATCGCCACGAAACTTGGCAGTCTGTTAGGATCCATGGGACCGAGACTGCCTACACGAGGTGATCTTCCTAGTTTTTGCATGTTATTGGCCAAAGTATAAGAGCTGTCGCCACGAAACTTGGCAGTCTGTTAGTATCCATGGGGTCGAGACTGCCTGCAAGAGTTGAGCTTCCTGGTGACGTAATTTGACCTCAAAACGAGGTCAACGGCAGCCCTATTTAACGCACACAGTACAGCAATAGGCGTACATTGGTGCGCTTCGATAAAGGTGCCAAACGGTGCGTCCCCATGACCCCTAACGCCCTGCCAAGGGTCAATGATAAGTCGTTTATAGTATTCTCAGTAATTGACTTTCGTTGACGTTGAAAACTACATCAACGCGTCACGTTTTACCCTTGAAATTAATATCGTTTATGAAGTCTTATCGCCGAGACTGGTGCCAAACGGGGCTCCCTGACGGTCTCTACAAACGTGCCGAGTTTCAAGGCGCTAGGCCCAGGCATTGAAGCGCGCTAACGTCGGAAATAACGTCAACGCTTCACCTTTAAGGTCGTTTATGAATTTTAATCGCAGAGACCGGTGCCAAAATCCATCAATGCTGAGCCAAAATATGCTCCTGACAAAGTGTCAATGATTGATTTCTTATATTTGACATTTGACTCTGTAACGATGGACCTGGTTCTTGCACACGACACTTGGCTATCGGGATATGCATTCACGCTGGACAAGGATATGCTCCGGACAGTGTCAAGGCTTAATTTCTTATATTTGACCTTGGACCTGGTTCTTGTGCACAACACTCCATCTCATCACTTCAGCGAAATTATTCAACAAGAGGGTCATGAAGGCCCAAAGCGCTCACCTGAGAACTGGTACAGATGAAGACCATACTGTTGTGACAGGTTTGAAAATTTAGGTATCTGAACAAAGGAGGTTAGGATCGATTTGATTTAAACATCAGTTAGCGCAATGGGCTAACTAAAGTACGAGTTGGATTGGATATGCGGTGTTTTTGCAAATGGTTCTCAAATCATTTTCTCGATATTCTCGATATTCTCAGCTGATCCTTTTTAATTAAGTCAGTGGCAATTCTGGAAAATGCAGAAACAGTAGATTTTGATGTCTTTTTCGCAAACAGTTTTGGAGAACTAGTTGCAATGCAATAATTGCGATGGCTGTGCCATAAGGTCAAGTTTTGCTTTTTCTTTGATAATTTTCTGTCCAATTATGATAAATGATGTTAATGCAGGCTCTGAAGGCATCAATGTTGCATGTACAAATCACTGCATGCAAGGTCTGCAACTGATGGAAATCAAATTTTATCAATCAATTTTTATGGTCATACGCAAACTGAGTAAGTCGGTCAACACTGAATAAAAAAATCGTGTGTGCACGCCAATCATTTATAACTTGTTGATGTTTTTTTCCAAACACAAGGGGACATAACTCTGGTGTTTCTGGCCCGAACATGCTTATATTCGATTTCACCTGTAATCTTACGTTCATAGACAAACTTTGCACAATTGGTGAAGATTGGAGGAAAAATGAAGTCTCTATCCTGAATAATGTGCATTTTTGAATATTTTTTTCACAAACAAAGGGCTATAAATCCGGTGTTTCTGGCCCGATTTTGCTTATATTCGACTTCACCTTTAATTTTATGGTCATAGTTAAACTGTGCAAGATTGGTGAAATTGGATGAAATATGAAGTCACTATCCTAAATAATGTCCATTTCTGTAAAAAAACATAAATATAAATGGCAATAACTCCTGTGTATTTGGCCCGATTTTGTTTATATTCAATTTCACATGTAATCTTATGGTCATAGACAAACTGTGCAAGATTGATGAAGATTGCAGGAAATATGAAGTCTCTATCCTGAATAATGTCCATTTTTGCATATTTTTTCGCAAACAAAGGGCAATAACTCCGGTGTTTCTGGTCCGATCTTGCTTATATTCGACTTCAACTGTAATCGGATGGTCAAACTGTGCAAGATTGGTGAAGAAGGAATAAAAAATGAAGTCTCTATACTGTTTAATGTCCATTTTGTATATTTTTCATAAACAAAGGGCAATAACTCCGGTGTTAGAAACACGATCTGTCCATTTTTGGCGTCTGCTGAGATCTGATGGTCATACACAAACTGTGAAAATTTGGTTAAGACTGGATAGAAAATAAACTCTTAATGTTGGAAAAAGTGCATTTTTGCACTTGTATACATTAAAAAGGGGCAAAAACTGTTATTTGACTGCTGTGATCTGGTCCAAGAACAATCCCGTCCGAGATTTTATGGTCATACACAAACTGTGCAAGTTTGGTTAATATTGGATAAAAAGTGAAGTCTCCAGCGTGAGAACAAAACAAACTGTTGACGGCACACGGACGACGCAGGAGAGGTCCCATATACCAATATCTCACCAAGCACTTCGTGCTCAGGTGAGCTAAAAATCCTTACACAGTAATTTTGCTCCGGACAAAGATTCTCCCGCCGCCCACTTGGGCGTTCCCATAATACGTCCCGTTTTTCTATCGGGCATATAAAAAGAACAAAGATGTGCTTGGCCCGTATTCACAAAGCTCATTAGGGAAAACCTAAGTAAATTTTTTTAATTAACAAAATTACCTAACTCTTATTATATGTATAGGTTATTTACATTAAAATGTTAACGTAGCAAAAAATTGCTTAAATGTTTCATATTTTACAAAATCGTAAACAGAAATCATTGGAATTCACATAGAAAATTTGATGATTATAGCGGGTAGTTAATATCATAATACAGCCTTTTTGTTAATGTTTTCATCCACGTTTAAGTTGCTATAATATACATGTTCATATCAATAGCCATTGTACCTATTTTGTATGTTTTGTCTGTTTAAAATGTACCTTTCAAGCAATTACGAGACCACTTGCCTCAGAAAATTTCACGTAACATAAAATATATTTGGTCCACCATAATTGACCATGTTTAACAATGGGAATGAACTCAACTTGCCGTGTATATATTATATATACACGAGGCGTGTCCTGGGAAAACCAGGGTTAATACACGTGCGTTAAGTGTCGTCCTGGATCAGCCTGTGCAGTCCGCACTGGCTGACCCGAGACGACACTTCCCGCTTGTATGGTATTTTCTGTTCCAAAGAAGTCTCTTTTAAACATAAATCCACTGTAGGCGGAAAGTGCCACCCTGGACATTAAGACCGGTTTTCCTACGACACGCCTCATATATATTATTACTGGATGGTCAATAACAGAACATTTTTGCATTACATTTTAATGGATCATAATAAACTCGTATACATACATGTACTGTCGTATAAAGATATCTTTTCAAAAATTACACTTCAGCTGAACTAAAAATATACGACAAAACAACAAAACATTAAAACAAAATCAGTTATTATTATTTTCTTAATAAGCTGTAACAAGCACCTGCATTGTTGTCCACAACAATAAAGGCAACAAAACAATGAATCGTCAGACACTGTCTCGTGAATTTCACTAAGCACAGAGTTTCTATTAAGTCAACATTCTGATGATATATGCACAGTTTCTATGACGACCATTGTCAGCAAACTAGTACTACATGGTCGACCACTTCGCAGTTTATAGTGAAGTCAATGTGATTGAGTGTGATGCAAGATGAACTGGAAGGTTTATTCGGCTTCTTGTCTGTGTTTCTTCTTTTTCTTTTTCTTCTTCTCTGAGGAAGCATCCCCACCGGGCGTCACTGTCTCCATGGATACTGGAACATAAACAGCAGTAGCATGTAGGACTAGAGATAACTAAATGCAATACATATACTTAAACGACATTATATATAAATATATGTTTGCAGTCAAATGCAGTTTCAACCAAGTCAATAATAGACGTATCCACATATGTAAATCATATGCAAATTTATCTGCAATTCTATCCAATAATTGCATTTGGATATCACAAGTAAGTCTGATGACTAACCTATTTTACACACACACACAATGCGTGTGATTTGTCAAATTTGAAGAAAGGAAATGTATCCGTAAACAATAGCCAAGGAGTTTAAAAACCTGTATGGTCTCTAATTTACACAGCGTTCACAAAATAGCACAGTCATCTCGCATATTTAGACCAATTTTCAAATATTTCATATTTTTCACTTAATTGTATACACAGACAGTAGTTGCACATCAGTGAGATAGTTATAATCACAGACATTTCAGTCCCTATCTATCTCCAGATCATTACTGTTACTACTGTTGAACAAACACTCCACTCAAACATATGTAGAATGTATATATAGAATGTGACCTACAAATCATAATGTAATGTAACCAGAAATCATAGTGTAATATAACCAAAAATCATAGTGTTATGTAACCAGACACTGAAACATACCTTCAGCCTCCTGACTGGTGTTCAGGCTCTCATTGTGTTTACTCTTCTTTTTATTCTTCTTGGGCGTTTCTGTTTCACCATTCTCTGCTGAAACAGGCACAAACTAAGTAACCAATGTACATATCTAGCTCTGGATCATCACCATGACAGCCATGCTCAAACCACAACCTTCCTAGTTATTTATTAAAATACAGCCGACACACCACTTAGTAGTTACAAAAGGCATGGACTGAACTATGGTTTTCTTGTTCCAATGCATCAAAGCTAGAACAATCTTTAAATGAAAAGGCAAGTCAAGTACAAGCAATAATGCAATCTGTAAAATCATTTTATTGTGGGGTGTCCAAATTTCATGCATTCTTGGAAACGGCTTATTCGCCCGGTCTTAACTTCTTTCAGCAAAATACGCTCAAATGAGACAACCGCGAAATAAAATGATTTTACAGCATATCTGTGCAGTTTCTCCCACCTTTTGTTCTCGTACTTGTCCCACTTGGAAATCGCCTTTCCACTGCCAGATTCTCCGAGACTGAAAACAGAGTAGTATGTATTGTAAGCGCCAAGTCAGCAGTAAGCAAAAACACATCACAGTGAAACAAAAGTAGGGTCTTATATTATCTTCCATACAGCAAATGCCAAGACAGCAGGGTTCACTCTCCATTCGCAAGAAATAGCCAATGGCTATAAATTTCGATATTTGGCTAAAAAAATGTTCATTGTGCTACACATTCTTCTTTATAAAACCGGAAATATTACCCAAAATAACTATGATTTCTGCAATGTATGGTAAATTTGTCAGGTCACGTATGAATTGTTAACGTGGATACAGGTGCCAAACGGTGCGTCACCAAGACCCCTAACACCCTGCCAGGGTTCCATGATAAGTCGTTTATATTATTCTCACAAACACGCAAAAACGCGTATACGGACATTTTCGGCCCAAAATCGCCAGATACAGGCCCGTAGTGAATCGGTTTTTGCATGTTATTGGCGAAAGTATAACAGCTATCGCCACGAAACTTGGCAGTCTGTTAGGGTCCATGGGGCCGAGACTGTCTGTGCGAGGTGAGCTTCCTGGTGACGTAACTGACGTCAAAACGACGTCAACGGCAACCCTATTTAACGTATACAGTACACCAATCGGAAGCATTGGTGCGCTTCAGTTCGCGTATAAATTGTTAACGTGGATACAGGTGCCAAACGGTGCGTCCCCATGATCCCTAACACCCTGTCAAGGTTCAATGATAAGTCGTTTATAGTATTGTCACAAACACGCAAAAACGCCTATACGGACATAGAAATTTTCGGCCCAAAATTGCTTTTTACAGGCCCGTTGAGAATCGGTTTTTGCATGGTATTGGCGAAAGTATAACAGCTATCGCCACTAAACTTGGCAGTTTGTTAGGGTCCATGGGGCCGAGACTGCCTGAAGGAGGTGAGCTTCCTGGTGACGTAACTGACGTCAAAACGACGTCAACGGCAGCCCTATTTAACGTATACAGTAGAGCAATATTCGTACATTGGTGCGCTTCAGGTTACGTATGAATTGTTAACGTGGATACAGGTGCCAAACGGTGCGTCCCCATTACCCCTAACACCCTGCCAAGGTTGAATGATAAGTCGTTTATAGTATTCTCACAAACACGCAAAAACGCGTATACGGACACAGAAAGTTTCGGCCCAAAATTTCGTTATACAGGCCCTTTGAGAATCGGTTTTTGCATGTTATTGGCGAAAGAATAAGAGCTATCGCCACGAAACTTGGCAGTCTTTTAGGGTCCATCGGGCCGAGACTGCCTGCATGGGGTGAGCTTCCTGGTGACGTAACTGACGTTAAAACGACTTCAAAGGCCGCCCAATTTAACGAATACAGTACAGCAATAGGCTTACATTGGTGCGCTTCAGGTCGCGTATGAATTCTTAACGTGGATACAGGTGCCAAACGGGGCGTCCCCACGATCCCTAACACCCTGCCAAGGTTCAATGATAAGTCGTTTATAGTATTCTCACAAACACGCAAAAACGCGAATACGGACATTGAAATTTTCGGCCCAAAATTGCCTTATACAGGCCCGTTGAGAATCGGTTTATGCATGTTATTGGCGAAAGTATAACAGCTATCGCCACGAAACTTGGCAGTCTGTTAGGGTCCATGGGGCCGAGACTGTCTGCATGAGCTGAGCTTCCTGGTGACGTAACTCACCTCAAAACGACGTCGACGGGAGCCCTATCCAACGTATACAGAACTGCAATAGAGGTACATTGGTGCGCTTCAGGTCACGTATGAATTGTTAACGTGGATACAGGTGCCAAACGATGCGTCCCCATGACCCCTAACACCCTGCCCGGGTTCAATGATAAGTCGTTTATAGTATTCTCACAAACACGCAAAAACGCGTCTACGGACATAGAAATTTTCGGCACCAAAATTGGCTTATACTGGCCCGTTGAGAATCGGTTTTTGCATGTTATTGGCGAAAGTATAAGAGCTATCGCCACGAAACTTGGCAGTCTGTTAGGGTCCATGGGGCCGAGATTCCCTGCTCGAAGTGAGCTTCCTGGTGACGTAACTGACGTCAAAACGACGTCAACGGCAGCCCTATTTAACGTATACAGTACAGCGGTTGGCTTACATTGGTGCGCTTCAGGTCACGTTAGAATTGTTAACGTGGATACAGGTGCCAAACGGTGCGTCCCCATGACCCCTAACACCCTGCCAGGGTTCAATGATATGTCGTTTATAGTATTCTCACAAACATGCAAAAACGCGGATACGGACATACAGATTTTCGGCCCAAAATTGCCTGACACAGGTCCGTTGTGAATGGGTTTTTGCATGTTATTGGCGAAAGTATAACAGCTATCGCCACGAAACGTGGCAGTCTGTTAGGGTCCATGGGGCCGAGACTGCCTGCACTTCCTGGTGACGTAACTGACGTTAAAACGACGTCAACGGCAGCCCTATTTAACGTATACAGTACAGCAATAGTCGTACATTGGTGCGCTTCAGGTCGCGTATGAATTGTTAACGTGGATACAGGTGCCAAAAGGTGCGTCCCCATGACCCCTAACACCCTGTCAAGGTTCAATGATAAGTCGTTTATAGTATTCTCATAAACACGCAAAAACGCGTATACGGAACATAGACATTTTCGGCCCAAAATTGACTTACACAGGCCCATAGAGAATCGGTTTTTGCATGTTTTTAACATTATAAGTAGAGCAATAGAAGTACATTGGTGTGCTTCAGGTCGCGTACGAATTGTTGACGTGGATACAGGTGCCAAACAAAGCGCACAAACACGCTTAAACGCGTATACGGAGATAGAAATTTTCGGCCCAAAATTGCGTTATACAGGCCCGTTGAGAATCGGTTTTTGCATGTTATTGGCGAAAGTATAAGAGCTATCGCCACGAAACTTGGTAGTCTGTTAGGGTCCATGGGGCCGAGACTGCCTGCACGAGGTGAGCTTCCTGGTGACGTAACTGACGTCAAAACGACGTCAACGGCAGCCCTATTTAACGTATACAGTACGGCAATAGGCATGCATTGGTGCGCTTCAGGTTACGTTTGAATTGTTAACGTGGATACAGATGCCAAACGATCCGTCCCCATGACCCCTAACACCCTGCCAAGGTTCAATGATAAGTCGTTTATAGTATTCTCACAAACACAAAAAACGCGTATACGGACTTGAAAATTTTCGGCCCAATATTGCCGTATACAGGCCCGTATAGCATCGGTTTTTCCATGTTATTGGCGAAAGTATAAGAGCTATCGCCACGAAACTTGGCAGTCTGTTAGGATCCATGGGACCGAGACTGCCTACACGAGGTGATCTTCCTAGTTTTTGCATGTTATTGGCCAAAGTATAAGAGCTGTCGCCACGAAACTTGGCAGTCTGTTAGTATCCATGGGGTCGAGACTGCCTGCAAGAGTTGAGCTTCCTGGTGACGTAATTTGACCTCAAAACGAGGTCAACGGCAGCCCTATTTAACGCACACAGTACAGCAATAGGCGTACATTGGTGCGCTTCGATAAAGGTGCCAAACGGTGCGTCCCCATGACCCCTAACGCCCTGCCAAGGGTCAATGATAAGTCGTTTATAGTATTCTCAGTAATTGACTTTCGTTGACGTTGAAAACTACATCAACGCGTCACGTTTTACCCTTGAAATTAATATCGTTTATGAAGTCTTATCGCCGAGACTGGTGCCAAACGGGGCTCCCTGACGGTCTCTACAAACGTGCCGAGTTTCAAGGCGCTAGGCCCAGGCATTGAAGCGCGCTAACGTCGGAAATAACGTCAACGCTTCACCTTTAAGGTCGTTTATGAATTTTAATCGCAGAGACCGGTGCCAAAATCCATCAATGCTGAGCCAAAATATGCTCCTGACAAAGTGTCAATGATTGATTTCTTATATTTGACATTTGACTCTGTAACGATGGACCTGGTTCTTGCACACGACACTTGGCTATCGGGATATGCATTCACGCTGGACAAGGATATGCTCCGGACAGTGTCAAGGCTTAATTTCTTATATTTGACCTTGGACCTGGTTCTTGTGCACAACACTCCATCTCATCACTTCAGCGAAATTATTCAACAAGAGGGTCATGAAGGCCCAAAGCGCTCACCTGAGAACTGGTACAGATGAAGACCATACTGTTGTGACAGGTTTGAAAATTTAGGTATCTGAACAAAGGAGGTTAGGATCGATTTGATTTAAACATCAGTTAGCGCAATGGGCTAACTAAAGTACGAGTTGGATTGGATATGCGGTGTTTTTGCAAATGGTTCTCAAATCATTTTCTCGATATTCTCGATATTCTCAGCTGATCCTTTTTAATTAAGTCAGTGGCAATTCTGGAAAATGCAGAAACAGTAGATTTTGATGTCTTTTTCGCAAACAGTTTTGGAGAACTAGTTGCAATGCAATAATTGCGATGGCTGTGCCATAAGGTCAAGTTTTGCTTTTTCTTTGATAATTTTCTGTCCAATTATGATAAATGATGTTAATGCAGGCTCTGAAGGCATCAATGTTGCATGTACAAATCACTGCATGCAAGGTCTGCAACTGATGGAAATCAAATTTTATCAATCAATTTTTATGGTCATACGCAAACTGAGTAAGTCGGTCAACACTGAATAAAAAAATCGTGTGTGCACGCCAATCATTTATAACTTGTTGATGTTTTTTTCCAAACACAAGGGGACATAACTCTGGTGTTTCTGGCCCGAACATGCTTATATTCGATTTCACCTGTAATCTTACGTTCATAGACAAACTTTGCACAATTGGTGAAGATTGGAGGAAAAATGAAGTCTCTATCCTGAATAATGTGCATTTTTGAATATTTTTTTCACAAACAAAGGGCTATAAATCCGGTGTTTCTGGCCCGATTTTGCTTATATTCGACTTCACCTTTAATTTTATGGTCATAGTTAAACTGTGCAAGATTGGTGAAATTGGATGAAATATGAAGTCACTATCCTAAATAATGTCCATTTCTGTAAAAAAACATAAATATAAATGGCAATAACTCCTGTGTATTTGGCCCGATTTTGTTTATATTCAATTTCACATGTAATCTTATGGTCATAGACAAACTGTGCAAGATTGATGAAGATTGCAGGAAATATGAAGTCTCTATCCTGAATAATGTCCATTTTTGCATATTTTTTCGCAAACAAAGGGCAATAACTCCGGTGTTTCTGGTCCGATCTTGCTTATATTCGACTTCAACTGTAATCGGATGGTCAAACTGTGCAAGATTGGTGAAGAAGGAATAAAAAATGAAGTCTCTATACTGTTTAATGTCCATTTTGTATATTTTTCATAAACAAAGGGCAATAACTCCGGTGTTAGAAACACGATCTGTCCATTTTTGGCGTCTGCTGAGATCTGATGGTCATACACAAACTGTGAAAATTTGGTTAAGACTGGATAGAAAATAAACTCTTAATGTTGGAAAAAGTGCATTTTTGCACTTGTATACATTAAAAAGGGGCAAAAACTGTTATTTGACTGCTGTGATCTGGTCCAAGAACAATCCCGTCCGAGATTTTATGGTCATACACAAACTGTGCAAGTTTGGTTAATATTGGATAAAAAGTGAAGTCTCCAGCGTGAGAACAAAACAAACTGTTGACGGCACACGGACGACGCAGGAGAGGTCCCATATACCAATATCTCACCAAGCACTTCGTGCTCAGGTGAGCTAAAAATCCTTACACAGTAATTTTGCTCCGGACAAAGATTCTCCCGCCGCCCACTTGGGCGTTCCCATAATACGTCCCGTTTTTCTATCGGGCATATAAAAAGAACAAAGATGTGCTTGGCCCGTATTCACAAAGCTCATTAGGGAAAACCTAAGTAAATTTTTTTAATTAACAAAATTACCTAACTCTTATTATATGTATAGGTTATTTACATTAAAATGTTAACGTAGCAAAAATTGCTTAAATGTTTCATATTTTACAAAATCGTAAACAGAAATCATTGGAATTCACATAGAAAATTTGATGATTATAGCGGGTAGTTAATATCATAATACAGCCTTTTTGTTAATGTTTTCATCCACGTTTAAGTTGCTATAATATACATGTTCATATCAATAGCCATTGTACCTATTTTGTATGTTTTGTCTGTTTAAAATGTACCTTTCAAGCAATTACGAGACCACTTGCCTCAGAAAGTTTCACGTAACATAAAATATATTTGGTCCACCATAATTGACCATGTTTAACAATGGGAATGAACTCAACTTGCCGTGTATATATTATATATACACGAGGCGTGTCCTGGGAAAACCAGGGTTAATACACGTGCGTTAAGTGTCGTCCTGGATCAGCCTGTGCAGTCCGCACTGGCTGACCCGAGACGACACTTCCCGCTTGTATGGTATTTTCTGTTCCAAAGAAGTCTCTTTTAAACATAAATCCACTGTAGGCGGAAAGTGCCACCCTGGACATTAAGACCGGTTTTCCTACGACACGCCTCATATATATTATTACTGGATGGTCAATAACAGAACATTTTTGCATTACATTTTAATGGATCATAATAAACTCGTATACATACATGTACTGTCGTATAAAGATATCTTTTCAAAAATTACACTTCAGCTGAACTAAAAATATACGACAAAACAACAAAACATTAAAACAAAATCAGTTATTATTATTTTCTTAATAAGCTGTAACAAGCACCTGCATTGTTGTCCACAACAATAAAGGCAACAAAACAATGAATCGTCAGACACTGTCTCGTGAATTTCACTAAGCACAGAGTTTCTATTAAGTCAACATTCTGATGATATATGCACAGTTTCTATGACGACCATTGTCAGCAAACTAGTACTACATGGTCGACCACTTCGCAGTTTATAGTGAAGTCAATGTGATTGAGTGTGATGCAAGATGAACTGGAAGGTTTATTCGGCTTCTTGTCTGTGTTTCTTCTTTTTCTTTTTCTTCTTCTCTGAGGAAGCATCCCCACCGGGCGTCACTGTCTCCATGGATACTGGAACATAAACAGCAGTAGCATGTAGGACTAGAGATAACTAAATGCAATACATATACTTAAACGACATTATATATAAATATATGTTTGCAGTCAAATGCAGTTTCAACCAAGTCAATAATAGACGTATCCACATATGTAAATCATATGCAAATTTATCTGCAATTCTATCCAATAATTGCATTTGGATATCACAAGTAAGTCTGATGACTAACCTATTTTACACACACACACAATGCGTGTGATTTGTCAAATTTGAAGAAAGGAAATGTATCCGTAAACAATAGCCAAGGAGTTTAAAAACCTGTATGGTCTCTAATTTACACAGCGTTCACAAAATAGCACAGTCATCTCGCATATTTAGACCAATTTTCAAATATTTCATATTTTTCACTTAATTGTATACACAGACAGTAGTTGCACATCAGTGAGATAGTTATAATCACAGACATTTCAGTCCCTATCTATCTCCAGATCATTACTGTTACTACTGTTGAACAAACACTCCACTCAAACATATGTAGAATGTATATATAGAATGTGACCTACAAATCATAATGTAATGTAACCAGAAATCATAGTGTAATATAACCAAAAATCATAGTGTTATGTAACCAGACACTGAAACATACCTTCAGCCTCCTGACTGGTGTTCAGGCTCTCATTGTGTTTACTCTTCTTTTTATTCTTCTTGGGCGTTTCTGTTTCACCATTCTCTGCTGAAACAGGCACAAACTAAGTAACCAATGTACATATCTAGCTCTGGATCATCACCATGACAGCCATGCTCAAACCACAACCTTCCTAGTTATTTATTAAAATACAGCCGACACACCACTTAGTAGTTACAAAAGGCATGGACTGAACTATGGTTTTCTTGTTCCAATGCATCAAAGCTAGAACAATCTTTAAATGAAAAGGCAAGTCAAGTACAAGCAATAATGCAATCTGTAAAATCATTTTATTGTGGGGTGTCCAAATTTCATGCATTCTTGGAAACGGCTTATTCGCCCGGTCTTAACTTCTTTCAGCAAAATACGCTCAAATGAGACAACCGCGAAATAAAATGATTTTACAGCATATCTGTGCAGTTTCTCCCACCTTTTGTTCTCGTACTTGTCCCACTTGGAAATCGCCTTTCCACTGCCAGATTCTCCGAGACTGAAAACAGAGTAGTATGTATTGTAAGCGCCAAGTCAGCAGTAAGCAAAAACACATCACAGTGAAACAAAAGTAGGGTCTTATATTATCTTCCATACAGCAAATGCCAAGACAGCAGGGTTCACTCTCCATTCGCAAGAAATAGCCAATGGCTATAAATTTCGATATTTGGCTAAAAAAATGTTCATTGTGCTACACATTCTTCTTTATAAAACCGGAAATATTACCCAAAATAACTATGATTTCTGCAATGTATGGTAAATTTGTCAGGTCACGTATGAATTGTTAACGTGGATACAGGTGCCAAACGGTGCGTCACCAAGACCCCTAACACCCTGCCAGGGTTCCATGATAAGTCGTTTATATTATTCTCACAAACACGCAAAAACGCGTATACGGACATTTTCGGCCCAAAATCGCCAGATACAGGCCCGTAGTGAATCGGTTTTTGCATGTTATTGGCGAAAGTATAACAGCTATCGCCACGAAACTTGGCAGTCTGTTAGGGTCCATGGGGCCGAGACTGTCTGTGCGAGGTGAGCTTCCTGGTGACGTAACTGACGTCAAAACGACGTCAACGGCAACCCTATTTAACGTATACAGTACACCAATCGGAAGCATTGGTGCGCTTCAGTTCGCGTATAAATTGTTAACGTGGATACAGGTGCCAAACGGTGCGTCCCCATGATCCCTAACACCCTGTCAAGGTTCAATGATAAGTCGTTTATAGTATTGTCACAAACACGCAAAAACGCCTATACGGACATAGAAATTTTCGGCCCAAAATTGCTTTTTACAGGCCCGTTGAGAATCGGTTTTTGCATGGTATTGGCGAAAGTATAACAGCTATCGCCACTAAACTTGGCAGTTTGTTAGGGTCCATGGGGCCGAGACTGCCTGAAGGAGGTGAGCTTCCTGGTGACGTAACTGACGTCAAAACGACGTCAACGGCAGCCCTATTTAACGTATACAGTAGAGCAATATTCGTACATTGGTGCGCTTCAGGTTACGTATGAATTGTTAACGTGGATACAGGTGCCAAACGGTGCGTCCCCATTACCCCTAACACCCTGCCAAGGTTGAATGATAAGTCGTTTATAGTATTCTCACAAACACGCAAAAACGCGTATACGGACACAGAAAGTTTCGGCCCAAAATTTCGTTATACAGGCCCTTTGAGAATCGGTTTTTGCATGTTATTGGCGAAAGAATAAGAGCTATCGCCACGAAACTTGGCAGTCTTTTAGGGTCCATCGGGCCGAGACTGCCTGCATGGGGTGAGCTTCCTGGTGACGTAACTGACGTTAAAACGACTTCAAAGGCCGCCCAATTTAACGAATACAGTACAGCAATAGGCTTACATTGGTGCGCTTCAGGTCGCGTATGAATTCTTAACGTGGATACAGGTGCCAAACGGGGCGTCCCCACGATCCCTAACACCCTGCCAAGGTTCAATGATAAGTCGTTTATAGTATTCTCACAAACACGCAAAAACGCGAATACGGACATTGAAATTTTCGGCCCAAAATTGCCTTATACAGGCCCGTTGAGAATCGGTTTATGCATGTTATTGGCGAAAGTATAACAGCTATCGCCACGAAACTTGGCAGTCTGTTAGGGTCCATGGGGCCGAGACTGTCTGCATGAGCTGAGCTTCCTGGTGACGTAACTCACCTCAAAACGACGTCGACGGGAGCCCTATCCAACGTATACAGAACTGCAATAGAGGTACATTGGTGCGCTTCAGGTCACGTATGAATTGTTAACGTGGATACAGGTGCCAAACGATGCGTCCCCATGACCCCTAACACCCTGCCCGGGTTCAATGATAAGTCGTTTATAGTATTCTCACAAACACGCAAAAACGCGTCTACGGACATAGAAATTTTCGGCACCAAAATTGGCTTATACTGGCCCGTTGAGAATCGGTTTTTGCATGTTATTGGCGAAAGTATAAGAGCTATCGCCACGAAACTTGGCAGTCTGTTAGGGTCCATGGGGCCGAGATTCCCTGCTCGAAGTGAGCTTCCTGGTGACGTAACTGACGTCAAAACGACGTCAACGGCAGCCCTATTTAACGTATACAGTACAGCGGTTGGCTTACATTGGTGCGCTTCAGGTCACGTTAGAATTGTTAACGTGGATACAGGTGCCAAACGGTGCGTCCCCATGACCCCTAACACCCTGCCAGGGTTCAATGATATGTCGTTTATAGTATTCTCACAAACATGCAAAAACGCGGATACGGACATACAGATTTTCGGCCCAAAATTGCCTGACACAGGTCCGTTGTGAATGGGTTTTTGCATGTTATTGGCGAAAGTATAACAGCTATCGCCACGAAACGTGGCAGTCTGTTAGGGTCCATGGGGCCGAGACTGCCTGCACTTCCTGGTGACGTAACTGACGTTAAAACGACGTCAACGGCAGCCCTATTTAACGTATACAGTACAGCAATAGTCGTACATTGGTGCGCTTCAGGTCGCGTATGAATTGTTAACGTGGATACAGGTGCCAAAAGGTGCGTCCCCATGACCCCTAACACCCTGTCAAGGTTCAATGATAAGTCGTTTATAGTATTCTCATAAACACGCAAAAACGCGTATACGGAACATAGACATTTTCGGCCCAAAATTGACTTACACAGGCCCATAGAGAATCGGTTTTTGCATGTTTTTAACATTATAAGTAGAGCAATAGAAGTACATTGGTGTGCTTCAGGTCGCGTACGAATTGTTGACGTGGATACAGGTGCCAAACAAAGCGCACAAACACGCTTAAACGCGTATACGGAGATAGAAATTTTCGGCCCAAAATTGCGTTATACAGGCCCGTTGAGAATCGGTTTTTGCATGTTATTGGCGAAAGTATAAGAGCTATCGCCACGAAACTTGGTAGTCTGTTAGGGTCCATGGGGCCGAGACTGCCTGCACGAGGTGAGCTTCCTGGTGACGTAACTGACGTCAAAACGACGTCAACGGCAGCCCTATTTAACGTATACAGTACGGCAATAGGCATGCATTGGTGCGCTTCAGGTTACGTTTGAATTGTTAACGTGGATACAGGTGCCAAACGATCCGTCCCCATGACCCCTAACACCCTGCCAAGGTTCAATGATAAGTCGTTTATAGTATTCTCACAAACACAAAAAACGCGTATACGGACTTGAAAATTTTCGGCCCAATATTGCCGTATACAGGCCCGTATAGCATCGGTTTTTCCATGTTATTGGCGAAAGTATAAGAGCTATCGCCACGAAACTTGGCAGTCTGTTAGGATCCATGGGACCGAGACTGCCTACACGAGGTGATCTTCCTAGTTTTTGCATGTTATTGGCCAAAGTATAAGAGCTGTCGCCACGAAACTTGGCAGTCTGTTAGTATCCATGGGGTCGAGACTGCCTGCAAGAGTTGAGCTTCCTGGTGACGTAATTTGACCTCAAAACGAGGTCAACGGCAGCCCTATTTAACGCACACAGTACAGCAATAGGCGTACATTGGTGCGCTTCGATAAAGGTGCCAAACGGTGCGTCCCCATGACCCCTAACGCCCTGCCAAGGGTCAATGATAAGTCGTTTATAGTATTCTCAGTAATTGACTTTCGTTGACGTTGAAAACTACATCAACGCGTCACGTTTTACCCTTGAAATTAATATCGTTTATGAAGTCTTATCGCCGAGACTGGTGCCAAACGGGGCTCCCTGACGGTCTCTACAAACGTGCCGAGTTTCAAGGCGCTAGGCCCAGGCATTGAAGCGCGCTAACGTCGGAAATAACGTCAACGCTTCACCTTTAAGGTCGTTTATGAATTTTAATCGCAGAGACCGGTGCCAAAATCCATCAATGCTGAGCCAAAATATGCTCCTGACAAAGTGTCAATGATTGATTTCTTATATTTGACATTTGACTCTGTAACGATGGACCTGGTTCTTGCACACGACACTTGGCTATCGGGATATGCATTCACGCTGGACAAGGATATGCTCCGGACAGTGTCAAGGCTTAATTTCTTATATTTGACCTTGGACCTGGTTCTTGTGCACAACACTCCATCTCATCACTTCAGCGAAATTATTCAACAAGAGGGTCATGAAGGCCCAAAGCGCTCACCTGAGAACTGGTACAGATGAAGACCATACTGTTGTGACAGGTTTGAAAATTTAGGTATCTGAACAAAGGAGGTTAGGATCGATTTGATTTAAACATCAGTTAGCGCAATGGGCTAACTAAAGTACGAGTTGGATTGGATATGCGGTGTTTTTGCAAATGGTTCTCAAATCATTTTCTCGATATTCTCGATATTCTCAGCTGATCCTTTTTAATTAAGTCAGTGGCAATTCTGGAAAATGCAGAAACAGTAGATTTTGATGTCTTTTTCGCAAACAGTTTTGGAGAACTAGTTGCAATGCAATAATTGCGATGGCTGTGCCATAAGGTCAAGTTTTGCTTTTTCTTTGATAATTTTCTGTCCAATTATGATAAATGATGTTAATGCAGGCTCTGAAGGCATCAATGTTGCATGTACAAATCACTGCATGCAAGGTCTGCAACTGTTGGAAATCAAATTTTATCAATCAATTTTTATGGTCATACGCAAACTGAGTAAGTCGGTCAACACTGAATAAAAAAATCGTGTGTGCACGCCAATCATTTATAACTTGTTGATGTTTTTTTCCAAACACAAGGGGACATAACTCTGGTGTTTCTGGCCCGAACATGCTTATATTCGATTTCACCTGTAATCTTACGTTCATAGACAAACTTTGCACAATTGGTGAAGATTGGAGGAAAAATGAAGTCTCTATATTGAATAATGTGCATTTTTGAATATTTTTTTCACAAACAAAGGGCTATAAATCCGGTGTTTCTGGCCCGATTTTGCTTATATTCGACTTCACCTTTAATTTTATGGTCATAGTTAAACTGTGCAAGATTGGTGAAATTGGATGAAATATGAAGTCACTATCCTAAATAATGTCCATTTCTGTAAAAAAACATAAATATAAATGGCAATAACTCCTGTGTATTTGGCCCGATTTTGTTTATATTCAATTTCACATGTAATCTTATGGTCATAGACAAACTGTGCAAGATTGATGAAGATTGCAGGAAATATGAAGTCTCTATCCTGAATAATGTCCATTTTTGCATATTTTTTCGCAAACAAAGGGCAATAACTCCGGTGTTTCTGGTCCGATCTTGCTTATATTCGACTTCAACTGTAATCGGATGGTCAAACTGTGCAAGATTGGTGAAGAAGGAATAAAAAATGAAGTCTCTATACTGTTTAATGTCCATTTTGTATATTTTTCATAAACAAAGGGCAATAACTCCGGTGTTAGAAACACGATCTGTCCATTTTTGGCGTCTGCTGAGATCTGATGGTCATACACAAACTGTGAAAATTTGGTTAAGACTGGATAGAAAATAAACTCTTAATGTTGGAAAAAGTGCATTTTTGCACTTGTATACATTAAAAAGGGGCAAAAACTCTTATTTGACTGCTGTGATCTGGTCCAAGAACAATCCCGTCCGAGATTTTATGGTCATACACAAACTGTGCAAGTTTGGTTAATATTGGATAAAAAGTGAAGTCTCCAGCGTGAGAACAAAACAAACTGTTGACGGCACACGGACGACGCAGGAGAGGTCCCATATACCAATATCTCACCAAGCACTTCGTGCTCAGGTGAGCTAAAAATCCTTACACAGTAATTTTGCTCCGGACAAAGATTCTCCCGCCGCCCACTTGGGCGTTCCCATAATACGTCCCGTTTTTCTATCGGGCATATAAAAAGAACAAAGATGTGCTTGGCCCGTATTCACAAAGCTCATTAGGGAAAACCTAAGTAAATTTTTTTAATTAACAAAATTACCTAACTCTTATTATATGTATAGGTTATTTACATTAAAATGTTAACGTAGCAAAAATTGCTTAAATGTTTCATATTTTACAAAATCGTAAACAGAAATCATTGGAATTCACATAGAAAATTTGATGATTATAGCGGGTAGTTAATATCATAATACAGCCTTTTTGTTAATGTTTTCATCCACGTTTAAGTTGCTATAATATACATGTTCATATCAATAGCCATTGTACCTATTTTGTATGTTTTGTCTGTTTAAAATGTACCTTTCAAGCAATTACGAGACCACTTGCCTCAGAAAGTTTCACGTAACATAAAATATATTTGGTCCACCATAATTGACCATGTTTAACAATGGGAATGAACTCAACTTGCCGTGTATATATTATATATACACGAGGCGTGTCCTGGGAAAACCAGGGTTAATACACGTGCGTTAAGTGTCGTCCTGGATCAGCCTGTGCAGTCCGCACTGGCTGACCCGAGACGACACTTCCCGCTTGTATGGTATTTTCTGTTCCAAAGAAGTCTCTTTTAAACATAAATCCACTGTAGGCGGAAAGTGCCACCCTGGACATTAAGACCGGTTTTCCTACGACACGCCTCATATATATTATTACTGGATGGTCAATAACAGAACATTTTTGCATTACATTTTAATGGATCATAATAAACTCGTATACATACATGTACTGTCGTATAAAGATATCTTTTCAAAAATTACACTTCAGCTGAACTAAAAATATACGACAAAACAACAAAACATTAAAACAAAATCAGTTATTATTATTTTCTTAATAAGCTGTAACAAGCACCTGCATTGTTGTCCACAACAATAAAGGCAACAAAACAATGAATCGTCAGACACTGTCTCGTGAATTTCACTAAGCACAGAGTTTCTATTAAGTCAACATTCTGATGATATATGCACAGTTTCTATGACGACCATTGTCAGCAAACTAGTACTACATGGTCGACCACTTCGCAGTTTATAGTGAAGTCAATGTGATTGAGTGTGATGCAAGATGAACTGGAAGGTTTATTCGGCTTCTTGTCTGTGTTTCTTCTTTTTCTTTTTCTTCTTCTCTGAGGAAGCATCCCCACCGGGCGTCACTGTCTCCATGGATACTGGAACATAAACAGCAGTAGCATGTAGGACTAGAGATAACTAAATGCAATACATATACTTAAACGACATTATATATAAATATATGTTTGCAGTCAAATGCAGTTTCAACCAAGTCAATAATAGACGTATCCACATATGTAAATCATATGCAAATTTATCTGCAATTCTATCCAATAATTGCATTTGGATATCACAAGTAAGTCTGATGACTAACCTATTTTACACACACACACAATGCGTGTGATTTGTCAAATTTGAAGAAAGGAAATGTATCCGTAAACAATAGCCAAGGAGTTTAAAAACCTGTATGGTCTCTAATTTACACAGCGTTCACAAAATAGCACAGTCATCTCGCATATTTAGACCAATTTTCAAATATTTCATATTTTTCACTTAATTGTATACACAGACAGTAGTTGCACATCAGTGAGATAGTTATAATCACAGACATTTCAGTCCCTATCTATCTCCAGATCATTACTGTTACTACTGTTGAACAAACACTCCACTCAAACATATGTAGAATGTATATATAGAATGTGACCTACAAATCATAATGTAATGTAACCAGAAATCATAGTGTAATATAACCAAAAATCATAGTGTTATGTAACCAGACACTGAAACATACCTTCAGCCTCCTGACTGGTGTTCAGGCTCTCATTGTGTTTACTCTTCTTTTTATTCTTCTTGGGCGTTTCTGTTTCACCATTCTCTGCTGAAACAGGCACAAACTAAGTAACCAATGTACATATCTAGCTCTGGATCATCACCATGACAGCCATGCTCAAACCACAACCTTCCTAGTTATTTATTAAAATACAGCCGACACACCACTTAGTAGTTACAAAAGGCATGGACTGAACTATGGTTTTCTTGTTCCAATGCATCAAAGCTAGAACAATCTTTAAATGAAAAGGCAAGTCAAGTACAAGCAATAATGCAATCTGTAAAATCATTTTATTGTGGGGTGTCCAAATTTCATGCATTCTTGGAAACGGCTTATTCGCCCGGTCTTAACTTCTTTCAGCAAAATACGCTCAAATGAGACAACCGCGAAATAAAATGATTTTACAGCATATCTGTGCAGTTTCTCCCACCTTTTGTTCTCGTACTTGTCCCACTTGGAAATCGCCTTTCCACTGCCAGATTCTCCGAGACTGAAAACAGAGTAGTATGTATTGTAAGCGCCAAGTCAGCAGTAAGCAAAAACACATCACAGTGAAACAAAAGTAGGGTCTTATATTATCTTCCATACAGCAAATGCCAAGACAGCAGGGTTCACTCTCCATTCGCAAGAAATAGCCAATGGCTATAAATTTCGATATTTGGCTAAAAAAATGTTCATTGTGCTACACATTCTTCTTTATAAAACCGGAAATATTACCCAAAATAACTATGATTTCTGCAATGTATGGTAAATTTGTCAGGTCACGTATGAATTGTTAACGTGGATACAGGTGCCAAACGGTGCGTCACCAAGACCCCTAACACCCTGCCAGGGTTCCATGATAAGTCGTTTATATTATTCTCACAAACACGCAAAAACGCGTATACGGACATTTTCGGCCCAAAATCGCCAGATACAGGCCCGTAGTGAATCGGTTTTTGCATGTTATTGGCGAAAGTATAACAGCTATCGCCACGAAACTTGGCAGTCTGTTAGGGTCCATGGGGCCGAGACTGTCTGTGCGAGGTGAGCTTCCTGGTGACGTAACTGACGTCAAAACGACGTCAACGGCAACCCTATTTAACGTATACAGTACACCAATCGGAAGCATTGGTGCGCTTCAGTTCGCGTATAAATTGTTAACGTGGATACAGGTGCCAAACGGTGCGTCCCCATGATCCCTAACACCCTGTCAAGGTTCAATGATAAGTCGTTTATAGTATTGTCACAAACACGCAAAAACGCCTATACGGACATAGAAATTTTCGGCCCAAAATTGCTTTTTACAGGCCCGTTGAGAATCGGTTTTTGCATGGTATTGGCGAAAGTATAACAGCTATCGCCACTAAACTTGGCAGTTTGTTAGGGTCCATGGGGCCGAGACTGCCTGAAGGAGGTGAGCTTCCTGGTGACGTAACTGACGTCAAAACGACGTCAACGGCAGCCCTATTTAACGTATACAGTAGAGCAATATTCGTACATTGGTGCGCTTCAGGTTACGTATGAATTGTTAACGTGGATACAGGTGCCAAACGGTGCGTCCCCATTACCCCTAACACCCTGCCAAGGTTGAATGATAAGTCGTTTATAGTATTCTCACAAACACGCAAAAACGCGTATACGGACACAGAAAGTTTCGGCCCAAAATTTCGTTATACAGGCCCTTTGAGAATCGGTTTTTGCATGTTATTGGCGAAAGAATAAGAGCTATCGCCACGAAACTTGGCAGTCTTTTAGGGTCCATCGGGCCGAGACTGCCTGCATGGGGTGAGCTTCCTGGTGACGTAACTGACGTTAAAACGACTTCAAAGGCCGCCCAATTTAACGAATACAGTACAGCAATAGGCTTACATTGGTGCGCTTCAGGTCGCGTATGAATTCTTAACGTGGATACAGGTGCCAAACGGGGCGTCCCCACGATCCCTAACACCCTGCCAAGGTTCAATGATAAGTCGTTTATAGTATTCTCACAAACACGCAAAAACGCGAATACGGACATTGAAATTTTCGGCCCAAAATTGCCTTATACAGGCCCGTTGAGAATCGGTTTATGCATGTTATTGGCGAAAGTATAACAGCTATCGCCACGAAACTTGGCAGTCTGTTAGGGTCCATGGGGCCGAGACTGTCTGCATGAGCTGAGCTTCCTGGTGACGTAACTCACCTCAAAACGACGTCGACGGGAGCCCTATCCAACGTATACAGAACTGCAATAGAGGTACATTGGTGCGCTTCAGGTCACGTATGAATTGTTAACGTGGATACAGGTGCCAAACGATGCGTCCCCATGACCCCTAACACCCTGCCCGGGTTCAATGATAAGTCGTTTATAGTATTCTCACAAACACGCAAAAACGCGTCTACGGACATAGAAATTTTCGGCACCAAAATTGGCTTATACTGGCCCGTTGAGAATCGGTTTTTGCATGTTATTGGCGAAAGTATAAGAGCTATCGCCACGAAACTTGGCAGTCTGTTAGGGTCCATGGGGCCGAGATTCCCTGCTCGAAGTGAGCTTCCTGGTGACGTAACTGACGTCAAAACGACGTCAACGGCAGCCCTATTTAACGTATACAGTACAGCGGTTGGCTTACATTGGTGCGCTTCAGGTCACGTTAGAATTGTTAACGTGGATACAGGTGCCAAACGGTGCGTCCCCATGACCCCTAACACCCTGCCAGGGTTCAATGATATGTCGTTTATAGTATTCTCACAAACATGCAAAAACGCGGATACGGACATACAGATTTTCGGCCCAAAATTGCCTGACACAGGTCCGTTGTGAATGGGTTTTTGCATGTTATTGGCGAAAGTATAACAGCTATCGCCACGAAACGTGGCAGTCTGTTAGGGTCCATGGGGCCGAGACTGCCTGCACTTCCTGGTGACGTAACTGACGTTAAAACGACGTCAACGGCAGCCCTATTTAACGTATACAGTACAGCAATAGTCGTACATTGGTGCGCTTCAGGTCGCGTATGAATTGTTAACGTGGATACAGGTGCCAAAAGGTGCGTCCCCATGACCCCTAACACCCTGTCAAGGTTCAATGATAAGTCGTTTATAGTATTCTCATAAACACGCAAAAACGCGTATACGGAACATAGACATTTTCGGCCCAAAATTGACTTACACAGGCCCATAGAGAATCGGTTTTTGCATGTTTTTAACATTATAAGTAGAGCAATAGAAGTACATTGGTGTGCTTCAGGTCGCGTACGAATTGTTGACGTGGATACAGGTGCCAAACAAAGCGCACAAACACGCTTAAACGCGTATACGGAGATAGAAATTTTCGGCCCAAAATTGCGTTATACAGGCCCGTTGAGAATCGGTTTTTGCATGTTATTGGCGAAAGTATAAGAGCTATCGCCACGAAACTTGGTAGTCTGTTAGGGTCCATGGGGCCGAGACTGCCTGCACGAGGTGAGCTTCCTGGTGACGTAACTGACGTCAAAACGACGTCAACGGCAGCCCTATTTAACGTATACAGTACGGCAATAGGCATGCATTGGTGCGCTTCAGGTTACGTTTGAATTGTTAACGTGGATACAGGTGCCAAACGATCCGTCCCCATGACCCCTAACACCCTGCCAAGGTTCAATGATAAGTCGTTTATAGTATTCTCACAAACACAAAAAACGCGTATACGGACTTGAAAATTTTCGGCCCAATATTGCCGTATACAGGCCCGTATAGCATCGGTTTTTCCATGTTATTGGCGAAAGTATAAGAGCTATCGCCACGAAACTTGGCAGTCTGTTAGGATCCATGGGACCGAGACTGCCTACACGAGGTGATCTTCCTAGTTTTTGCATGTTATTGGCCAAAGTATAAGAGCTGTCGCCACGAAACTTGGCAGTCTGTTAGTATCCATGGGGTCGAGACTGCCTGCAAGAGTTGAGCTTCCTGGTGACGTAATTTGACCTCAAAACGAGGTCAACGGCAGCCCTATTTAACGCACACAGTACAGCAATAGGCGTACATTGGTGCGCTTCGATAAAGGTGCCAAACGGTGCGTCCCCATGACCCCTAACGCCCTGCCAAGGGTCAATGATAAGTCGTTTATAGTATTCTCAGTAATTGACTTTCGTTGACGTTGAAAACTACATCAACGCGTCACGTTTTACCCTTGAAATTAATATCGTTTATGAAGTCTTATCGCCGAGACTGGTGCCAAACGGGGCTCCCTGACGGTCTCTACAAACGTGCCGAGTTTCAAGGCGCTAGGCCCAGGCATTGAAGCGCGCTAACGTCGGAAATAACGTCAACGCTTCACCTTTAAGGTCGTTTATGAATTTTAATCGCAGAGACCGGTGCCAAAATCCATCAATGCTGAGCCAAAATATGCTCCTGACAAAGTGTCAATGATTGATTTCTTATATTTGACATTTGACTCTGTAACGATGGACCTGGTTCTTGCACACGACACTTGGCTATCGGGATATGCATTCACGCTGGACAAGGATATGCTCCGGACAGTGTCAAGGCTTAATTTCTTATATTTGACCTTGGACCTGGTTCTTGTGCACAACACTCCATCTCATCACTTCAGCGAAATTATTCAACAAGAGGGTCATGAAGGCCCAAAGCGCTCACCTGAGAACTGGTACAGATGAAGACCATACTGTTGTGACAGGTTTGAAAATTTAGGTATCTGAACAAAGGAGGTTAGGATCGATTTGATTTAAACATCAGTTAGCGCAATGGGCTAACTAAAGTACGAGTTGGATTGGATATGCGGTGTTTTTGCAAATGGTTCTCAAATCATTTTCTCGATATTCTCGATATTCTCAGCTGATCCTTTTTAATTAAGTCAGTGGCAATTCTGGAAAATGCAGAAACAGTAGATTTTGATGTCTTTTTCGCAAACAGTTTTGGAGAACTAGTTGCAATGCAATAATTGCGATGGCTGTGCCATAAGGTCAAGTTTTGCTTTTTCTTTGATAATTTTCTGTCCAATTATGATAAATGATGTTAATGCAGGCTCTGAAGGCATCAATGTTGCATGTACAAATCACTGCATGCAAGGTCTGCAACTGTTGGAAATCAAATTTTATCAATCAATTTTTATGGTCATACGCAAACTGAGTAAGTCGGTCAACACTGAATAAAAAAATCGTGTGTGCACGCCAATCATTTATAACTTGTTGATGTTTTTTTCCAAACACAAGGGGACATAACTCTGGTGTTTCTGGCCCGAACATGCTTATATTCGATTTCACCTGTAATCTTACGTTCATAGACAAACTTTGCACAATTGGTGAAGATTGGAGGAAAAATGAAGTCTCTATCCTGAATAATGTGCATTTTTGAATATTTTTTTCACAAACAAAGGGCTATAAATCCGGTGTTTCTGGCCCGATTTTGCTTATATTCGACTTCACCTTTAATTTTATGGTCATAGTTAAACTGTGCAAGATTGGTGAAATTGGATGAAATATGAAGTCACTATCCTAAATAATGTCCATTTCTGTAAAAAAACATAAATATAAATGGCAATAACTCCTGTGTATTTGGCCCGATTTTGTTTATATTCAATTTCACATGTAATCTTATGGTCATAGACAAACTGTGCAAGATTGATGAAGATTGCAGGAAATATGAAGTCTCTATCCTGAATAATGTCCATTTTTGCATATTTTTTCGCAAACAAAGGGCAATAACTCCGGTGTTTCTGGTCCGATCTTGCTTATATTCGACTTCAACTGTAATCGGATGGTCAAACTGTGCAAGATTGGTGAAGAAGGAATAAAAAATGAAGTCTCTATACTGTTTAATGTCCATTTTGTATATTTTTCATAAACAAAGGGCAATAACTCCGGTGTTAGAAACACGATCTGTCCATTTTTGGCGTCTGCTGAGATCTGATGGTCATACACAAACTGTGAAAATTTGGTTAAGACTGGATAGAAAATAAACTCTTAATGTTGGAAAAAGTGCATTTTTGCACTTGTATACATTAAAAAGGGGCAAAAACTCTTATTTGACTGCTGTGATCTGGTCCAAGAACAATCCCGTCCGAGATTTTATGGTCATACACAAACTGTGCAAGTTTGGTTAATATTGGATAAAAAGTGAAGTCTCCAGCGTGAGAACAAAACAAACTGTTGACGGCACACGGACGACGCAGGAGAGGTCCCATATACCAATATCTCACCAAGCACTTCGTGCTCAGGTGAGCTAAAAATCCTTACACAGTAATTTTGCTCCGGACAAAGATTCTCCCGCCGCCCACTTGGGCGTTCCCATAATACGTCCCGTTTTTCTATCGGGCATATAAAAAGAACAAAGATGTGCTTGGCCCGTATTCACAAAGCTCATTAGGGAAAACCTAAGTAAATTTTTTTAATTAACAAAATTACCTAACTCTTATTATATGTATAGGTTATTTACATTAAAATGTTAACGTAGCAAAAATTGCTTAAATGTTTCATATTTTACAAAATCGTAAACAGAAATCATTGGAATTCACATAGAAAATTTGATGATTATAGCGGGTAGTTAATATCATAATACAGCCTTTTTGTTAATGTTTTCATCCACGTTTAAGTTGCTATAATATACATGTTCATATCAATAGCCATTGTACCTATTTTGTATGTTTTGTCTGTTTAAAATGTACCTTTCAAGCAATTACGAGACCACTTGCCTCAGAAAATTTCACGTAACATAAAATATATTTGGTCCACCATAATTGACCATGTTTAACAATGGGAATGAACTCAACTTGCCGTGTATATATTATATATACACGAGGCGTGTCCTGGGAAAACCAGGGTTAATACACGTGCGTTAAGTGTCGTCCTGGATCAGCCTGTGCAGTCCGCACTGGCTGACCCGAGACGACACTTCCCGCTTGTATGGTATTTTCTGTTCCAAAGAAGTCTCTTTTAAACATAAATCCACTGTAGGCGGAAAGTGCCACCCTGGACATTAAGACCGGTTTTCCTACGACACGCCTCATATATATTATTACTGGATGGTCAATAACAGAACATTTTTGCATTACATTTTAATGGATCATAATAAACTCGTATACATACATGTACTGTCGTATAAAGATATCTTTTCAAAAATTACACTTCAGCTGAACTAAAAATATACGACAAAACAACAAAACATTAAAACAAAATCAGTTATTATTATTTTCTTAATAAGCTGTAACAAGCACCTGCATTGTTGTCCACAACAATAAAGGCAACAAAACAATGAATCGTCAGACACTGTCTCGTGAATTTCACTAAGCACAGAGTTTCTATTAAGTCAACATTCTGATGATATATGCACAGTTTCTATGACGACCATTGTCAGCAAACTAGTACTACATGGTCGACCACTTCGCAGTTTATAGTGAAGTCAATGTGATTGAGTGTGATGCAAGATGAACTGGAAGGTTTATTCGGCTTCTTGTCTGTGTTTCTTCTTTTTCTTTTTCTTCTTCTCTGAGGAAGCATCCCCACCGGGCGTCACTGTCTCCATGGATACTGGAACATAAACAGCAGTAGCATGTAGGACTAGAGATAACTAAATGCAATACATATACTTAAACGACATTATATATAAATATATGTTTGCAGTCAAATGCAGTTTCAACCAAGTCAATAATAGACGTATCCACATATGTAAATCATATGCAAATTTATCTGCAATTCTATCCAATAATTGCATTTGGATATCACAAGTAAGTCTGATGACTAACCTATTTTACACACACACACAATGCGTGTGATTTGTCAAATTTGAAGAAAGGAAATGTATCCGTAAACAATAGCCAAGGAGTTTAAAAACCTGTATGGTCTCTAATTTACACAGCGTTCACAAAATAGCACAGTCATCTCGCATATTTAGACCAATTTTCAAATATTTCATATTTTTCACTTAATTGTATACACAGACAGTAGTTGCACATCAGTGAGATAGTTATAATCACAGACATTTCAGTCCCTATCTATCTCCAGATCATTACTGTTACTACTGTTGAACAAACACTCCACTCAAACATATGTAGAATGTATATATAGAATGTGACCTACAAATCATAATGTAATGTAACCAGAAATCATAGTGTAATATAACCAAAAATCATAGTGTTATGTAACCAGACACTGAAACATACCTTCAGCCTCCTGACTGGTGTTCAGGCTCTCATTGTGTTTACTCTTCTTTTTATTCTTCTTGGGCGTTTCTGTTTCACCATTCTCTGCTGAAACAGGCACAAACTAAGTAACCAATGTACATATCTAGCTCTGGATCATCACCATGACAGCCATGCTCAAACCACAACCTTCCTAGTTATTTATTAAAATACAGCCGACACACCACTTAGTAGTTACAAAAGGCATGGACTGAACTATGGTTTTCTTGTTCCAATGCATCAAAGCTAGAACAATCTTTAAATGAAAAGGCAAGTCAAGTACAAGCAATAATGCAATCTGTAAAATCATTTTATTGTGGGGTGTCCAAATTTCATGCATTCTTGGAAACGGCTTATTCGCCCGGTCTTAACTTCTTTCAGCAAAATACGCTCAAATGAGACAACCGCGAAATAAAATGATTTTACAGCATATCTGTGCAGTTTCTCCCACCTTTTGTTCTCGTACTTGTCCCACTTGGAAATCGCCTTTCCACTGCCAGATTCTCCGAGACTGAAAACAGAGTAGTATGTATTGTAAGCGCCAAGTCAGCAGTAAGCAAAAACACATCACAGTGAAACAAAAGTAGGGTCTTATATTATCTTCCATACAGCAAATGCCAAGACAGCAGGGTTCACTCTCCATTCGCAAGAAATAGCCAATGGCTATAAATTTCGATATTTGGCTAAAAAAATGTTCATTGTGCTACACATTCTTCTTTATAAAACCGGAAATATTACCCAAAATAACTATGATTTCTGCAATGTATGGTAAATTTGTCTAGGCTGAACCTGATTTTGATCCTGTTAAATGTTCACATCCACAGAGGTCCAGCCATGGCTCCCTCTGGCTAATTTTTTCTTCAGTCACATTTACGATACAGCATTGACATTCTACATTCGATGCATTTTATTGGGTTTTAACTTTTATGAACAAAAAGTTGTAGCCCAATCAGTGTTTTTTCTTTCCTTTGGGAGAAAGGTGGCGGGCCCTTCAGATGGGGAATTTTACAGCAAAGCGGGATTTTTTTTATAAAAGCATTATTAGTAAATTTACATGTTTATATTCTACTGTGTTATAAAACATAAATTAATCAATAGTTTTGCTACCAATGATAACTTCTTTAACTTTGTTTGATGAAAAATTGCTGGGATATTTTACTAAAAATTCCTCTACCTTTGTCAATTTTTGAGCGATTTTGGTCATTTTTTTCAAAATAGAGCTTACATTCCGAGGGGAATTTTAAGGTAAATAAAGAGGAAAACCTTTTATGCAGGGAAATGGGACCGAATTTCGGCCCGTAATTGGCCATAAAAAACAACACTGCCAATGGAAATTTCTTAGCCAAATATTGAAATTTGCAACCATCGACTAATTTGGCCAATGGCAGAGTGAGCCCCGGGTCAAAATAAGCCCACACTATTGTGTTCGCTGAGTAAATGGTGACCTTGTCTCAGTCCTATCATTTAAAGGTCATTATACATCAGATATGTGTAAGGCTTATGATGTATCATCATGGACAAGGTCACTCATTACATGTGCAAAATTATTCTTGGTAGTATTTCTGCAAAATAACTTACACGGCGCTTTTATCATACATTAAATAAATAATTTTTGATTTAGAGTTGTTTACAGCTAATAAACAACGATTTGGAGTTCTGATGCATATGAATTAAACCAAGCTGGCGTTAGTGATAAAAAACGATAATGAGAAAATTATTTTGATTCTAACATTACCTGACCGCATGTTCTGCCATTTCAATGCAAACTATATTTTAGTTTTGGAACTATTTTTCGGGTTGTTTATTGGTAGTTTAACGATGGTGAATTTTGTTCTTTGTCTATAGAAAACTCTGCGCATTTCATGTTAGAATGATCAATAATTTTGCAGAGAACTTAAGCCTTAAAATGAAGGAAACATTCTAGTGATAGTAAAATTAGTTTGAAAGCTACTGATGATTACTTGAGATTTACAAATGATGTTAATTCCATGCCAATGGACAGTTATATTTCAGTGTTTCTGCAACTACGCCTCAGTCCTATCATTTAAGAGTTATTACATCTCAGACAATTGTAAGGCTCTGATAGTTCATCACAGGCAAGCGTGCAACACTGAAACACTTCAGCAATCTTGTTATTAATTCCCTTCGTTTACCAAACACAGTATTTAGGAAATACTACACTGATTCCATCACATTATTTTGTTGTGTTCTAGTTTACCTACTCACCTTTCCCTTCTCCAGCTCCCTAACTCTCCCCTCCAGTTTTGCTGTGTTCTAGTTAACCTACTCACCTTTCCCTCCTCAGGCTCCCTCACTCTCCTCTCCAGTTTTGACTTGTTGCACGCAAACCTTAACAAGAGCATTAAGCAGACGCCGACGAACGGGTGAGTAGTATACACGGCCACCAAACGCTCCTGCGTGCCACCAGACGGTGGCTCGGAGAAATCTCGCATGAGCGTTTCCGATTTCGTTTTCAAAACCACAACAGCGAGGTAAGTTTTGTTTTTCTTCATGTTTTAAGGCATTTTATTAAAAATCTGAGTTAGTCGTTCGACCTTAAATTGAATTAAGAACATAAATGCGAAGTAGGGTCCAGAAATTCTCCGTTTTAAAAAACTTACATCCTTTTTCCTGACCCATGGTCGATAGAGAATAAAGCAAATAGCGAAGAAAAGTCAGTGAAATAATCCATTTTGTACAAAAACACTAACCATACTCAAAATATAAGACCCATGCATGCCCCACATCTCATTTGCAACATTTTTCAAGCAATTAACAACAGCTTAACCAATTAATGACCGAAAATTACTGGAGCCACGCATGAAGTGCTGGTGCCACGCAGAAGCGATTATTGAGTATTTGTATAGCAAATGGGTTCGGCTTAATTTGCGATTGAGAAGTTCAGTCTAAACTAGGGTTCTGTTCTCCCAACTACTGTATTTGTTAACATGCAGTACATACCGCAGAAACCACCGGTTTCCTACGTGTTTTCCCAAAGAAAAACGAGTACATTATAATTACGGTGATACCAATTTTGTTCAAAAATAGAGACCACAAGTCTGCAGTACGCCAGAAAAAGAAACCCATAAATATTACTTATTCATTCACATACATTGGTCAATGGGAAACTCTTATAATGGGATGGAGACAATTCAATAGTGTGATATATCATGGGGATGATAAATGATGTATTTACTATTTAGTGTGAAGACTAATGTGTGAAGTCAATATCCTATTAACTATTTAGTTTTGAAAACCTTAAAAAAGTTCAGGTTAGGGTTTTTTATTAATCAGGCACGAATGATGAAAAGAAATTGATTGCATATCAAGTTTGATGTGTTTCTTTCTCCGAACTTGCAATTCCAATGTACATGAATAATAAATATTGATATAAGGGCTGTTTTGCACACATTGCAGATAAGTGTAAGCCACGAAAAGTACCTTAAAAATTGGTTTGTATAGAAATGACCTTACATGAATTTGTAAGATAGTGAAGTATTCTTAGTCTTTTAACTACATAATGTAATATAATTTCTTTTCGTTTTCAGACGAATACTGTCACAAGGATCGAAACGATTAGCATGCGAACTCAGATTGCGTGATTATAATACGTATGAGGTGATGCAGTCGAAAGCACAAACTGCTCCAAATCTAGTTTCAGAAAACAACACCGCAACTTCATCATGGCTGAGACAGGAATCAACCACCATTCATTGACCGCTTACATTGTAAATCATTTAGCTTCAATCAAACACGGATTTTGCGAGTTAAATAAAATAAGCAGAATTAAATTAGCAGATAGACTTAAACTAATAACTACATGTAGTAATTATAAAATCGTGTCATATACAAATAGCACCAGAACATGCGAAGATCTGTTTATCTGTGATGATTTACCCTGTGATTTGTTGAAGTTTTTATATAATTAAAACCCCAATAAAATAATACAGTAATCTCATAATCTGTGTTGTTCTTTTATTACATCATAACATGGAATCATTAACAAAATATATTTTGACTGTGAACAAATACATTTTTATAACATGTACATCATATTGAATGCCAACTAGACACCCATCCGTTTTGACATAGAAACGTTGGTTTCATTGCTCCTATCATCGTAATGTGGACAAACGGGAAAGTCCCCATCCAGAAAACTTGTACGCTCGGTCAAATTTCTCTCATCCGTATCGAATAGCGAGTGATTCCGGAAAATTCAAATAAGAACAATTAATGTAAGGCTATTACAACGGAATGATTGACACTCAAATGTTTGTCAGTAACTGAATTATCTGACGAATGCCCAGCACTATTGCATGTCGAGGTATGCATGACGGTACAAATACTCAATAATCGCTCCTGCGTGGCACCAGCACCTCATGCGTGGCACCAGTAATTTTCGGTCATTACTTGGTTTAGCTGTTGTTAATTGCTTTAAAAATGTTGCAAATGAGCTGTGGGGCATGTATGGGTCTTATATTTTTTAGTATAGGTATTGTTTTTGTACAAAATGGATTGTTTTAGTGACATTTTTTGGTTATTTGCTTCGTTCTCTATCGACATTGGATCAGGAAAAAGGATGTACGTTTTTCAAAAACGGAGAATTTCTGGACCCTACTTCGCATATACGTTCTTAATTTAATTTAAGGTCCAACGACTGTCTCAGATTTTTCATAAAATGCCTTAAAACATGAATAAAAACAAAACCTACCTCGCTGTTGTGGTTTTGAAAACGAAACAGGAAACGCTCATGCGTGATTTCACCGAGCCATCTGCTTACGGCACGCATGAGCGTTTGGTGGCCGTGAGTATAGCTCGAACTATTCGGTGAATAGTCGAGCTAACAACACATGTTCACACTATTTCATGACTGCTCGATAGGCTCCTTTGTTATAAAGTTGACACATATACTCTTACATCATTTGATGGGGCGAATCGTTAAACATATGGGGCGAGTTGTTATCAAACATGGGGCAAGTCGTTATGGGTCGAGTCGTTATAATACCCATATTGAAGACAGGAATATTGTTGTAGGTTTCCAAGAACAAATACGTAATTAATATTATTTCTTAGAGGCATGAGCCTATCACATGCTTAATTGTATATACAATGACAAACAAAAAGGAGACATAACTAGGAAACAGAAACAATTATCATCAAGTTTATTCTTAAACACATGGTCTCAGTGCAAATACAGTTTGAAATATTTTTACATTTTATTGTATCATAAATATAGGATCTGACATGAGTTGTTATTTCATACCATATTTTATTAAACGAGTTCAGGAATTTTGTTAGTAAGCGAGCCTTTGGCTAGCTTACTAACGAATTTCATGGACCAGTTCAAAATAATTTGGTATTAAATGACAATGAGTGTCCGATCTTTTTTATCACTTGCTTTTAAACGCAATAAAATACTTCTAATTTTACAAAAATAAGTTGGTAAATCCTAAAAGTTGTGTACTGACTTAACGTCATTCCATGTTGACAATGTCATTTCACCAAAATAACGTCATGCGATTGGTCAGTCAAAGAATATATAACCAATGAAAACGCTCAAAATGTTATATTACACATGTGTAAGATAAAAATATGTGTTATGGGTTATTACACGGAAAACAAGGTATAGCATGTGATAATTGTATATTTACAAACTTACTACCACAATAATGTATGTTCATAAACATCATGAATGCAGTGTTTTTATTTTTGTTACCGGTACTGATAGCATTTTCATTAAAACAGACATTAGCTCAAACGAATTGACCTGACCCTTGTGAACTCTAAAACAATAATTTAACCTTGGAGCTACTTCCTATATTTATCCTCGGATTAGTTAGTGGACTTGTTAGGAAATTTTACATGTTAATGATTAAGTATTTAAATTTTAACTGTATTTTCTGGGAAATACACCTCTGTATCAACCCTAATTAACACAATTCCAATATGGAAACTAATACTGTACATACACTGTCACACCCACACAACAATGCTTCGAGATAACACATCTCCGAGAATATGAATCTCATCTCTGTGCACGTGTCAGTCCCAAATAATAGGGGAACAGACAGAACGTTATTCCCTAGGGCACTTGAAATATGTACAGTCACTCAATTCATCTCGTTCACAAAATGAACACTCTTTTTGTACCATACAAGATCTGATGGCAACATTGTCATGTTACATAAGTTCAATGCTACTACCGTAAATTATACTTGCGTCCTTATATTTTTTCCAGCTAACAATATTTGTTGGTAAGAGGTAATATCATCAATATAAATAGAGTGCAAGAACACCAACTGTGTGACACGAGTCCAACGCCACTAGTTTATATTCACGTCCATAATGTTTTTCATAGTCCAGACCCCTCCCTCCACCTACGAGGGGCTACTACCCCAATCCCTCAGCTGAACTGCGACATAGGGTCCTCCTCTCTCCGCCGCTTCATCCGCCACGCCTCCATCTCATCTTCCGTCGGTGCCTTGGCCTCAAACATGCTGTTGTAGGGCCGCTTGCGCTCGTCCAAGGCCAGCAGCTCCTCGGCTCGCTTCTGACTGGCTGCCTCCGCTTTTAGCGCCTGCAACACGATGAATGGCTCAATAGGCAGGTGTTTTACAGCATAGTCTTCGCATGAATTTTTAGCGAATATTCAGTGCTCATTAAGATCACCTATGATGTTTTATGTTTTGTAGGTAAAGATGTACCCGGGTATTTTGTATTATTGGCTCTTAATGTTGCATGCTCCCCACGAAAACAGGTCCAAGATATAATAATTATTACTTGCCCAAATGGATTTTTACTTATTATGTGCTTTGGCAAAGTGGATTATTTCAAAGAATATGAAAAGATACTGTACAACTGGTGCAACTACACTACCATATGGAACTCATACCTTAGCCAGCCCCTTAACTGTACAACAGGTGGCACTACACTACAGTTTGGAACTCATACCATAGCCAGCCCCTTTACTGTACAACTGGTGGCACTACACTACCATATGGAACTCATACCTTAGCCAGCACCTTTACTGTACAACTGGTGGCACTACACTACCATATGGAACTCATACCTTAGCCAGCCCCTTTACTGTACAACTGGTGGCACTACACTACAGTATGGAACTCATACCTTATCCAGCACCTTTACTGTACAACTGGTGGCACTACACTACCATATGCAGCCCATACCTTTGCCAGCCCCTTTACTGTACAACTGGTGGCACTACACTACCGTATGGAACTCATACCTTAGCCAGCACCTTTACTGTACAACTATTGACACTACACTACCACATGGAGCCCATACCTTGGCCAGCACCTTTACTGTACAACGGTGGCACTACACTACCATATGGAGCCCATACCTTAGCTAGCCCCTTTACTGTACAACTGGTGGCACTTCACTACCTTTGGAACTCATACCTTAGCCATCACCTTTACTGTACAACTGGTGGCACTACACTACCATATAGAGCCCATACCTTTGCCAGCACCTTTACTGTACAACAGGTGGCACTACACTATCATATGGAGCCCATACCTTTGCCAGCCCCTTAACTGTATAACTGTTGGCACTACACTACCATGTGGAGCCCATACCTTTGCCCGCCCCTTTACTGTACAACAGGTGGCACTACACTACCGTATGGGGCCCATACCTTTGCCCGCCCCTTTACTGTACAACTGGTGGCACTACACTACCGTATGGGGCCCATACCTTTGCCAGCCACTTTACTGTACAACTGGTGGCACTTCACTACCTTTGGAACTCATACCTTAGCCATCACCTTTACTGTACAACTGGTGGCACTACACTACCATATAGAGCCCATACCTTTGCCAGCACCTTTACTGTACAACAGGTGGCACTACACTATCATATGGAGCCCATACCTTTGCCAGCCCCTTAACTGTATAACTGTTGGCACTACACTACCATGTGGAGCCCATACCTTTGCCCGCCCCTTTACTGTACAACAGGTGGCACTACACTACCGTATGGGGCCCATACCTTTGCCAGCCCCTTTACTGTACAACAGGTGGCACTACACTACCGTATGGGGCCCATACCTTTGCCAGCCACTTTACTGTACAACTGGTGACACTACACTACGGTATGGAGCTCATACCTTAGCTAGCCCCTTTACTGTACACTACACTACCATATGGAGTTCATACCTTAGCCAGCCCCTTGACTGTACAACTGGTGGCACTACACTACCGTATGGAGCCCATACCTTTGCCAGCCCCTTTACTGTACAACTGGTGGCACTACACTACCGTACGGAGCCCATACCTTTGCCAGCCCCTTTACTGTACAACTGGTGGCACTACACTACCGTACGGAGCCCATACCTTTGCCAGCCCCTTTACTGTACAACTGGTGACACTTCACTACCATATGGATCTCATACCTTAGCTAGCCCCTTTACTGTACAACTGGTGGCACTACACTACCATATGGAACTCATACCTTATCCAGCACCTTTACTGTACAACTGGTGGCACTACACTACCATATGGAGCCCATACCTTAGCTAGCCCCTTTACTGTACAACTGGTGGCACTACCCGTATGGAACTCATACCTTAGCCAGCACCTTTACTGTAAAACTGGTGGCACTACACTACTGTATGGAGCACATACCTTTGCCAGCACCTTTACTGTACAACAGGTGGCACTACACTATCACATGGAGCCCATACCTTAGCTAGCTACTTTACTGTACAACTGGTGACACTACACTACCGTATGGAGCCCATACCTTTGCTAGCACCTTTACTGTACAACTGGTGACACTACACTACCGTATGGAGCCCATACCTTTGCTAGCACCTTTACTGTACAACTGGTGACACTACACTATCATATGGAGCCCATACCTTTGCTAGCCACTTTACTGTACAACTGGTGACACTACACTACTGTATGGAGCCCATACCTCAGCTAGCCCCTTTACTGTACAACTGGTGGCACTACACTACCAAATGGAGCCCATACCTTAGCTAGCCGCTTTACTGTACAACTGGTGGCACTACACTACCAAATGGAGCCCATACCTTAGCTAGCCCCTTTACCATACAACTGTTGACACTACACTACCAAATGGAGCCCATACCTTAGCTAGCCCCTTTACCGTACAACTGTTGACACTACACTACCGTATGGAGCCCATACCTTAGCTAGCCCATTTACTGTACAACTGTTGACACTACACTACCAAATGGAGCCCATACCTTAGCTAGCCCCTTTACTGTACAACTGGTGGCACTACACTACCAAATGGAGCCCATACCTTAGCTAGCCCCTTTACTGTACAACTGGTGGCACTACACTACCGTATGGAGCCCATACCTTAGCTAGCCCCTTTACTGTACAACTGGTGGCACTACACTACCGTATGGAGCCCATACCTTTGCTAGCCGCTTCTGTTTCCTCCTCTCTTCCTCCTCACTGTCCACATCACTGTTGTCACTTGAGCTGCTGCTACTGCTGCTGTGCTTCTTTTTCTTCTTACGATGCTTCTTCTTGCGCTTTTTCTTCTTCTCTTGAAGCCTTTTCTGGTGCTGCTCCATTAAAGTCTCCTCTTCTTCCTGCTCTTCACCATCTGCTTCGTTTTCCTCTTCTTGAATTAATATTAAACTTCTCTGCAGAAAAGATCACATTGAATTATTAGTTGTTTCCCGCTACTTTGAATTGTCTTGGATACACGTCTCTGGTGCGAAGGACATACAAATTTGAATAAAACAACATGTAATAAACTTTCATTTGAATTCCTACCAACGGCGGATGTTTCTAAATATCAATTATGTTTTCAACAGAGAAAAATTTAACTTAACAAACCTACAAATGTATGAAAAATAATTATCTTCTAAAAAGATGGCATAGTTTTTATTACTTATTGGAAAGTCGAAAGAACATATTGGTCAGTATTCTGAATATCTCATGAAGAAATACTTAAGAAAACTTACGACTTACTCAAATTTCCAGCAATTTAGACACTAAATAAACTTAAAATTTACTTCATAATGGACTGATCTAGCATCCCGTGGCCCCCTCATGCAGTAGGACTCATTATAACTAACCAGCCCCTATCTACAGTCCGGTGTCCAATGTCCCTCCCACCAGCCTCTATCTACAGTCCAGTGTCCCATGTCCCTACCACCAGCCCCTATCTACAGTCCAGTGTCCCATGTCCCTACCACTAGCCCCTATCTACAGTCCAGTGTCCCATGTCCCTACCACCAGTCTCTATCTACAGTCCAGTGTCCCATGTCCCTCCCACCAGCCTCTATCTACAGTCCAGTGTCCCATGTCCCTCCCACCAGCCCCTATCTACAGTCCAGTGTCCCTACCACCAGCCCCTATCCACCGTCCAGTGTCCCATGTCCCTACCACCAGCCCCTATATACAGCCCGGTGTCCCATGTCCCTCCCACCAGCCCATATCTACAGTCCTTTGTCCCATGTCCCTCCCACCAGCCCAGTGTCCCTACAACCAGCCCCTATCTACAGTCCGGTGTCCTTCCCACCAGCCCCTATCTACAGTCCAGTATCCCATGTCCCTCCCACCAGCCCATATCTACAGTCCGGTGTCCCTCCCACCAGCCCATATCTACAGTCCAGTGTCCTTCCCACCAGCCCATATCTACAGTCCAGTATCCCACGTCCCTCCCACCAGCAACTATCTACAGTCCGGTGTCCCTCCCACCAGCTCATATCTACAGTCCAGTATCCCTCCCACCAGCCCATATCTACAGTCCGGTGTCCCTCCCACCAGCCCATATCTACAGTCCAGCGTCCCATGTCCCTCCCACCAGCACCTATCTACAGTCTGCTGTCCCTCCCACCAGCCCCTATCTACAGTCCGGTGTCCCTCCCACCAGCCCATATCTACAGTCCAATGTCCCATGTCCCTCCCACCAGCACCTATCTACAGTCGGTATCCCTCCCACCAGCCCATATCTACAGTCCAGTGTCCCTCCCACCAGTCCCTATCTACAGTCCAGTATCCCATGTCCCTCCCACCAGCCTCTATCTACAGTCCAGTGTCCCATGTCCCTCCCACCAGCCCCTATCTACAGTCCAGTGTCCAATGTCACTCCAACCAGCCTCTATCTACAGTTCAGTGTCCCATGTCCCTCCCACCAGCCCCTATCTACAGTCCAGTGTCCCATGTCCCTCCCACCAGCCTCCATCTACAGTCCAGTGTCCCATGTCCCTCCCACCAGCCTCTATCTACAGTCCGGTGCCCCACTCACCTCCTGTGCAGCCTCAATGCCTGCCAGCCCTGTGCAGTAGGACTCCTTGATGAAGGAGCAGCAGCACTTATAGCCCCACCGGCCTGCGTTCCAGTATGAGCCCCACACACTCTGCAGTAGAACACAGCCATATTAATACAAACAGGTATAAACACAAACAGGTATTAACATACACAGGAGAATGGACAATTTACAGTGCTTTGCCTAAAAAAGACTTGATACTGGAAGTAAGCAATAGTAATGTTTGGCCAGGGAGAGCTTGTCAAAAGCGGTCAAAAACAGAACATAAAACCAATTAGATTTAGGGTAAACTTCAGTCAGCCAAATTGCCAATACATTTGTTGGCAGGAGGCAACATTAGAAATATATATGAGAAGTGTTGTGGGAAAACCGGGCTTAATGCATGTGTGTAAAGTGTTGTCCCGGATTAGCCTGTGCAGTTTGCAGGACAGCACTTTCCGCCTACAGTGGATTTATGTTACGAAGAGACTTCCTTGAAACAGAAACTTCCATAAAAGTGGAAAGTGCCATCCTGGATTAGCCTGTGTGGATTGCACAGGTAAATCTGGGACTTCACTTAACGTGCATGCATTAAGCCCGGCTTTCCTACCACACGCCTGAAATAGAGTGCAAGAACACCCACTGTGTGGTTGTTAATGAAGACGTCCTCCTGGTATTTGGACCTCACTATTGGCTTCTCTGCTCCCTTGAGCACTGTACCATGTCGTGAGTACTCCACGTAATCCTCCTGCAGAACAGAAAAGAACAATGTTAAACATCAAATTTGATTTAAAGTAGAAGAACAGATTTCTGATAAATTCTATTCAAATCATAGACAAAATCGATACAAATTTTATTTCTTACTTCATGTAATTGAATTCATGTCTAAGTAATACACTACTGTAAACAATAAAATGTAAGTCTTATTAACAATAGAACTCCGCAAGTCGGATGTGTTGCCTGATGCCCGATAGCTTACATGAATCCAAATTAAGAAGCTCTTAAGGTTAATGCTCAAATTTTGTTTAACAGATTTATTGAAATCTTCAAAAGCACTGCACTCTGGCTAATTGCAAAGACTTATTAAAACCAAAAATGTGACACAAAAATTATTTATGAAAATAAACAAAGGGCAATAACTCCAAAAGTATGTGATGCAGAGTAACGGTTCTTGTGCACTGTACTTCTCCTCAATGAGATCTATCTACCTATGAAGTTTCAAGTTGATAGCTTTCACTGTCTTAGAGTTATGCTGCAGACAAAAATTAAGTATGAAAATAAACAAAGGGCAATAACTCTAAAAGTATGAGGTACAGAGTAACGGTTCTTGTGCACTGCACTTCCCCTCAATGAAATCTATCTACCTATGAAGTTTCATGTTGATAGCTTTAATAGTCTAAGAGTTATGCTCCGGACAAGCGAAAGAGGACGTCGCCACCGACACCATCGCCGACATAAGTAACCCCTATATGTCGCCTAGTCAGGCAACACAAAAATACTTGTAAAAAAAATGACTAATTATTTAGTATTTATTTTTAAGAATTTATTTTCCCTTCAGGACATCAAAAGATCAGTAAAACAACTTCGCTCATTTCATTTACCGTCTGTGCCAGCAGAAGTTGTTTAGGTGGAGCCTCCAAATGTTCTTCACCTCCGTACTTCTCAAGGATGCTATATTTAGCCTGGACTTTCGTCTCTTCCTTGCGCTGCTGCACTTCCTTGGCAAGCAGGGCCAGCTTTGTGGGATCAGCCTGAAGGTGGACATCTGCTCCGTGTTCATACGCATCCCAGGCAAACACTGAGAACAGAAAATAATATGCAACATTTGTATCTGCTATGTGTTTATATGAATCCCAGTCAAACACTGAGGATCAGAAAATAATACGCAATATTTGTATATGCTCTGTGTTTATATGCATCCCAGTCAAACACTGAGGAACAGAAAATAATATGCAATATTTGTATCTGCTCTGTGTTTTTATGCATCCCAGTCAAACACTGAGGAACAGAAAAAAAATCTACATTTGTCAGGCCAAATTGATATACCACATCCTTCATTGTTGCTGTTGCCATTGTTGTCTTAAATAGAAGCTATTAATTTGGTCTGTCAAGTAATTTTTTAAACCTTTTGGGGAAATGTGGCGGGGCCCTTCAGATGGGGAATTTTACGCCAAAAGGGGAATTTTTTAAAAGCATTATTACATGTTTATATTCCTCTTTGTTAAAAAAAAAAAAAACATTAATGGATTGTTGTTCTACAAATGATACCTTAGATTATGCACTAACTTGGTATGATAAAAAATTGCTGGGATTGTTTACGAAAATTCCTCTTAGTCAATTTTTGTCTAATTAAGGTCATTTTTTTTCTAAATAAAGCTTATATTCTGAGAGGAATTTTAAGATAAATATAGGGGAAAAATATACACATTTTAAGCAAGGGAATTGGGCCGAATTGGCCCTAAAAAACACTGTCGGAACATCAACCTTAAATTTCATTGCCTAGATTAGTAGAAGTTATAGAGCCTGTAATCAGTTCATAAAGCAATACACAGGTAATAAAACAAACACAAACCATCAAACATCCACTAAAATAAGCAATTAATTTTTCATTAGAATGTCGATTGCTAGTGATATTAATAAATTTATAAAATTTAAATAAAAAGATTTCGAAAGAATAAAATTATTTCTTTGTTATCAGAGGGGGGATTTTGTCAGGGTATAAACTTATCGGGAGGGATGATCTCTTGGTATGGAAAAACGAACAGGGGCGATTGTGTCAGGACTTCTGTCAAGGCATGACTTGTACCTTGCTTTTTTGCAAACTGCTGAGCATCGCCGGAGAAGCGTACAAAGTTGTCACCGTGAAACTCCGCCCTGAAATAATAGCATGGATGGTTATATCACTGTAATATACTGGATGTAAGTGATCAAGTAACTTACAAATAAACACTGCATTGCTATATTGTATAAACGGACATGGTATATAAATTTTTTAGAGAACACTTAAGTCGTGGGCTCAATTACATTTCATACATGTACTGTACATTTGAGAGAAGTAAATATTTTTCATTTATTTTTGCATGTTCTGGTATTCATACATAATTATATCATTTAAATAATAATTCTTATTTATCAAACCTACTAATTGAAGGAAAATGTAAATATTACTGTTTTTGTTTTTTTTACTTTTATGTGTTATTACATATATATGAACAAAACAAAAGTTATCAAATTCCAATAATAATTATTTAAATAATCATAATTCTTAATGTTGCAAACATAACCACAAAACCACATAATTATTTAAATAGAAAGTGTGCCTACTCTTTTTCCTTGCCAGTATTCTTGAAGGGGTCCTCTCTCATGGCCCTGGTTTTGGGATCATAGTATGCAGAGTTCACGTCAAGATTGTACAGGTACTGGAAAACAATGGCAGGTGTTAGCATGCACATGTGTTTACAACCGATTTTATGTCAACATAAGTGCGTGTCGTTTGTTTTTCATTTGTGGCGCGTCGTGGGAAAACTGGTCTTAATGCATGTGCGTAAAGTGTTGTCCCCCATTAGCCTGTGCAGTCTGCACAGGCTAATCCGGGACGGCACTTTCCGCTTTTATGGTATTTTTTGTTTCAAGGAAGTCTCTTCTAAACATAAATCCACTGTAGGCGGAAAGTGCCGTCCTGGATTAGGACAGGCTAATCCGGGATGACACGTTACGCACATGCATTAAGTCCGGTTTTACCACGACGTGCCTCATTTGCTCTTTGGCATGGCAGGGGCCTACAAAAGGACTAATCTCGATCCAGAAATGCTGTATTCTTCCCCACTCCATTGCAAAAACTTTCCCAAATTTGTACCAACACTTTACTGAATACACTTAAAATTGTGATTTCTGTAGTAAATAATAACCTCTAGCATGTTTATGGATGAAAAAATACTATCTGACTTCAAAAGATATTCTACTAGTTTAGAAAACTAATGAATTAAATTTGATGACAAATCTATTTTAATTAATTTGCAAGCAAAATAACAAAAAACAGCTAAATCAAACAACAGTTTTATGCTTTTGACCGTCATTGCAAATATTTTTATTGTAATTTCAATTTTTTAAACATTTTAATTTTTATCTATAAAAGGTACCGTATTTACCCTATGTATTGGGACACCCAAAATATTGGGACACCCATATTTTTCGAAAAAATTATTATTTTTTGAGTCCCTTAATATTGGGACACTTTTGAAATTTGAATTTTTTCTTGTCCCTAAATATTGGGACACAGAAATATAATGGTAAATTGTCTTCAATTTTGCAAGTTTGAAATAAATATCTCTCGACTTCAATATGATCAGAGTAGTATAGATCTACTGTACACCGTGTATTGCAATAGATATGCTGCAAATAATAAGAGCGTACCCCTTTTATATAATAAAAACTACAAAGACTACCGTTTTCAAAATGGTAATGCATGTATTACGTCATGTGCGTAAAATGATATTCATATTAAATAATTTATTGAACTTCTTATAACAAACTATAAAATTGTCAATTAATGTCAATTAACAGTTACCAGTATTTGGGTAACTACCCGGTAGTATGTGATAATTGTCGGGTCTCTCATGAAGCCAATTAGTGTGCCACATGTGGCATTCTTATCGCTAAACAAACACGTCTAGGGCCTGTTTAATGGACCCGTGGTGCAAACTGTGTACTAACACGTTATACTACCCGGTGTTCTTAATTGACACGCTCCACTCAGTTAAGCACGTGGCTAAATGACAGTGTGTGTGTAAAAATACATTGGGTGGAATATTACCCTATATTTTGGGCCCCATTTTAGGGAATTATTTTTTTATGACCCTTTATATTGGGACAATAAAAATTGTAATTATGTTTAAGTGTCCCAATACATAGGGTAAATATGGTAAGTGATCAGTCTAAAAGAAAATAAATGATGCATGAAATGCATAAAACTAGATGTCATCATGTGTCACAGACATGGGTGTCCCCACAACACATATTTGGACACGGACAAAGGGCTAACACTGGTCAGAGCCAGAATTCCTTCCTTTACGATCACCTATACATTAAGGTTTTTCAGCTGTGGAGGTGTGAGTGAAATCTGCCAAGCAGTTGAAGAGATGTTGAGTCCACAAAATTCGGGGAAGTATACATTCTTAAGTGGAAAAATTAACAAAGGGCCATAATTCTGCAAAAATTTGTCGCAGCCAAAATTCCTCCATTTACGATCACCTACATGTTAAGGTTCTTCAGATGTGAAAGTTTGAGCGAAATCCACCAATCAGTTTAAGAGGAGTTGACTCCACAAAATTTCAGGAAGTATATATACCATAGTGGAAAAAATAACAAAGGGACATAATTCTGCCAAAATTGGTCGCAGCCAAAATTCCTTCCTTTACTATCACCTACAAGTTAAGGTTCTTCAGCTGTGAAAGTTGAGCAAAATCCGCCCAGCAGTTAAAGAGGAGTTGAATACACAAAATTTCGGGACATACTCATGTACAGGCATACAAGTGCAATGCTTAATGCCTCCCACTTTGTAGGGGCATAAAAAGTTATCAGGAGTGTGCTTTTAGAAATTAAAAGGAAAAGGAACACACAAATTTATCATTTCCAAAGAGCTAAGCATGCTTTGTATAATATAGAGTTTGCCGTTCAACAAGAGCAGTCGGGGACAGCGCGCTTGACTTTTCTTTTGCTTGTCAGAGTTTCTGGCATTTTTTATAAAACTGTATAGAAGGAGCCAATCAAACAAAATTAACTTCTTTCTCGAGTAAATGAGTAAAAGCATCTTTCTTATTTCAAAACAGTGATCTTGGCCCAACTAATCCTATATGAAATCTCATGCAATGTCTCTTTATACAGTATCTATAAATTGAATTTTATTAAAATCTTTCTATTTTTTCTCAAGTTATAAAGCAGATTTTTTTTCTATTTTTAGAAACAGTGACCTTGACCTTGACACCACGCAACCCACCACAAATGCAATCCCAAGTAGTGTTGCTTTATGGTATTTATGCATGAGTATTGATTTCAAGTTAGAGAGTGGAAATCAAAAGTTTACACCACCATTCCACTCACTTAAATTTTTTTTTTTGTAAAAATGCCCATAATTTTGACAAATTTCAAACCAGAGTTATCAAAATTGGCCTCTGAGTTCATTTTAATATGGGGAATAACTATTCTAAATTTGAATGACATCACTCAAGCCATTCCTGAGAAACCAGCTTACCAAAAAACTTAAACCAGTTCATATAGCATATATGTAAAATTTCTACATGCAAAAGGCCCATAATTTTGACAATTTTCAAACTAGAGTTATCAAATTGGCCAATGAGTTCATTTCAATATAGAGAATAAGTGTTATCAGTTTTAATGAAATCCCTCAAGCCATTCCTGAGAAACCAGCTTACCGAAAAACTTTAACTTGTCCATATACAGTAAGGGGCAGAAAATTGTAATCTCGTACAGCAAGGCCAGTGGTGAGACTATACATAGTTCCAATAAAATTTACCTGACATTTCATGAGCTGATTTTTGGTGGCAAAAAGGCCACTGAAAATCACAATTTTCAAAGAAATACATGGGCTAACAATTATAATTAGAAAGTAAACACTACATATTTGTTTAAGATTATAGTACAGGTTTCTGTCAGCACAAATTAGTGTGACACTTAATGAATATTTGATTGTACATGAAAACTATATCAACATGTTTGCGCACATAATTAAAATTGAAAGAAGTCGAAAGAAGTCGTAACAAGAGGGCCATGATGGCCCAAAGCACTCACCTGAGAACTGGTACAGATGAAGACCGTACTGTTATGACAGGTTTGAAACTTAAGGTATCTGAACAATACGCAGAGGGGGGTAGGATCAATTTTGATTTAAAACATTGATTAGTGCAATGGCCTAACTAAAGTACGAGTTGGGTAGTGGATGTGCGTTTTTTTTTTGCTAATGGTTCTCATTTTTCTCGATATTCTAACCTGACCCTTTTTCATTAAGTCATTGACAATTCTGGAAAATGCAGAAACAGTAGATTTTGATGTCTTTTTTGCAAACAGTTTTGGAGAACTAGTTGCAAGGCGATAATTGTGATGGCTGTGCTATAAGGTAAAGTTTTGCTTTTTCTTTGATAATTTTCTGTCCAATGACGATAAATGATGTTAATGCAGGCTCTGAAGACATCAATGTTACATGTACAAATAACTGCACGCAAGTCTTGCAATTGTTGGAACTCAAATTTTATCATTCAATGTTTATGGTCATGCGCAAACTGTGTAAGTTTGGTCAACACTGAATCAAAATCGTGTGTGCAAGCCAATCATTGATAACATGTTGATGTTTTTTTCCAAACACAAGGGGCAATAACTCCGGTACTTCTGGCCCGATCATACTTTTATTCAACTTCACCTGTAGTCTTACTTTCATAGACAAACTGTTCACATTTGGTGAAGATTGGATGAAAAAGTCTCTATCCTAAATAATGTCCATTTTTGCAATTTTTTTCACAAAGGGCAATAACTCTGGTGTTTCTGGTCCGATCTTGCTTATAATCGACTTCACCTTTAATCTTATGGTCATAGACAAACTGTGCAAGATTGGTGAATATTGGATCAACAATGAAGTCTCTATCATGAATAATGTCCATTTGCATATTGTTTTCACAAACAAAGGGCAATAACTCTGGTGTTTCTGGTCCGATACTGCTTATATTCGACTTCAACTGTAATCTCATGGTAATAGACAAACTATGCAACACTGGTGATGATTGGATGAAAAATGAAGTCTCTATCCTGAATAATGTCCATTTTTGTATGTTTTTAAATAAACAAAGGGCAATAACTCTGGTGTTTGAAACATGATCTGGCCCATTTTGGGCGTCTGCTGAGATCTGATGGTCGTACACAAACTGTGAAAGTTTCGTTAAGACTGGATACAAATAATAAAGTCTGTATGTTGGAAAATGGCATTTTTGCACTTTTTTTGCATGAAAAAGGGGCAATAACTCTGGTGTTACTGGTGTGATCTGACCCAATAACGATCCCATCCGAGATTTTATGGTCATAAACAAACTGTGCAAGTTAGGTCAAGACTGAATAAAAAATGTAGTCTTTATCGCGATAACGGCATACAGACGACGTACGATGGACGCCGGACGCCGCCGGAGAGGTCCCCTATACCAATAGCTCACCGAGCACTTCGTGCTCAGGTGAGCTAAAAAGTACATGTTCCCCAAAATTAAAGGTTACTGTACCAGACTGTAATTTTTAAATTCAATGAGCCCATAAAATATGTTACAAAAATACAACTAGAACTAAAGGGATGATTTTGAAGGCACTCAATTAGGTCCAGAGAAAAAGTACAGTGTATTTCCAGCTGGCCCAAATTGAATTTTGTTTCGTTTTTTCAGCCCCTTATTGTAGCTTATATGTAAAATTTCTAAGTGTAAAAAGGCTTATAATTTTAACAAATTTCAAACTAGAGTTACCAAACTTGGCCTATAGGTTCATTTTAATGTGGGGAATAAATGTTATAAGTTTGAATGAAATCCCCCAAGCCATTCCTGGGAAACTAGCTTACCGAAAAACTTAAACCTAGCTCGGGCGCCGACGCCGGGGCTAGTAAAATAGCTTGCCTTTTCTTCCAAAAGTCGAGCTAAAAAGGGTAATGCAGCTGAATGGAGGAAGGGTTTCACCCCTGTCTATGAACTGAAGGTTAACTTTAAGACTACCCCTACCTTGGCAGTGTCTTCACGGATACGGAGATTGCGCACTGTGATTCTCTGTTTGGTTTCAAACTTCTGGCCAGGCATGTCGATGTCATCAGCATATTTGTCCTCATCATCAGAATCACCTTTTGCCTGCAAACACAAATACAGCAAAGGGTGCTGTCTTACTCACATAGTTGTTGAAGCCAAAATTGATATTTTAATTGTAATAAAGGAGTATTAAATTTAATATAAAGCACTTTTTTCTTATAGATAAAACACAAATCAACGACATTCAAATTATTATCAAAATGAAATGCCTTACAGAATGTGTAACAGTATCCAACACTTTTATCACGTTCATTGAGAAATACACCTTTAAAAATAGGTGAATCTTGTATGTTGGTGTCGTCCAATATTTATACGACAAAAAATAATTTAGACTGCCTAATACTTTATATTATACCTTACATAAATATGTTTCCGCTTTGCGTATATAAAAGTCAACGGTCCGTTATCTATGTTAAATGCCAGTTTAGTGGGCAAATAAAATAGTATAGTGCCCGCAGCCAGCGTGCACTATTTCGTATGGGTGCCCGCTCAGCTCTAGTTGTGGGTAACCTCAATTCTGGGAGGCGTACCATCAATATTTACGATTTTTCTACACTCGTAAAATATGTATTTACGTATCGAGATTTATGTAGTTGTTTACGATTATTTATAAATTCTGTTTTATCCATGAAAATTTGTAAATGCATTACAAATATGCGACTACATAAATTTTGGTATTGGTTTACAAAAAATGTGGTGACGCAGTCTAACTTTTTGAAATGACGTCATTGTCGCGCGCCGTTCGAAAAAAACAAGTTTATGACATTTACTTGACTCTACAACTAAAAGAGAATTCAAGAGAAAGATTCTTGCAATTCACCGTTGTGATTTCACAATGCAAATTTGTTTGCAAGCTCAGCTGCTGTCAGAATGTTGTTTCTTTAGAAAAAAAGCTGTATATTTCAGCACAAAATAAAGAAATGTTTAGCGAAATGTATTATAGAATGCTTGTTACATTATCATTTTATCACGAAACTTCAATTCTAAAAATGTGCTGTATAATATAAGAAATAGCACAGACCACTGAGGGTCTCCTCGGCTTCAGTCCGTTCAACGTTTTGGGGCTGACTGGTCGGTCACACTATAATGCGAGGAGGCCCTCAGTGGTCTGTACTATTTCTTAAATATGAAGATCCATTTCTTAACCTACCACTTTAGTCTCTGTGTCCTGCTTTTCACTGCCGTCCAGGATGTCTTCTTCAATATTCTTCTCTTTCAACAAACGTTTAGCCTGAAAATAAGATACAATGCTGCCATTACAATGAGATCATTTTCACTGCAAATGGCCAATAACTAACATACATGTCCACATGTAATATACTGTTTAGATTTTGCATAAAATATATTAAAGTAACTGTACCAAATGCTACATTGAATAAATAAAATAAATACGCATTGCAGCAATTAAGAAACCAAGATAATTTTAAAGAAATAGCTCTTGTGCTATCACAGTTCACAATCATGAACAAAACAAATGTAAGTTTATTATAGACACATTCACAGTGATATTTTTTCAAACGGGTTTTGGAATGAATGCTGTTTTTTCCGAGCTAATTGGTGTTCATTCCGAGCCACATGCAAACATTTTACTTTCAAAGGTTTCCTAATACCCCAGTGTAAACATTGTAAGCATTATGATCAACAAGTAAACAAAGATATCAGATTGGAGCAAAGTAGATGAGATTGTTTAAACTTCATGATTTACGCTTTGTTCTGCAAGTGCTACAATAATTATCAAATAAGTGGGCGTTATTTTCTGAGAAAAAACGAGTCCTGGAGATGCACATAAATAAAAACTTTGTTTTTCTGACACATTAATGTGTATGCATGAACAATGCAGGATGCAAAGGAACAATTATCACTGCATTCATTTGAAAATAGAACCAACAGAAATAACAATAAATCCATCAAGGACAAACCTCTTCAATTTTCTCGAACTCTTCGTAGATTTTCTTGTGCTGCTCAGGATCATAGCCATTCCATCTGTCGCGCTTCCCCTCGTAATCAAAGGCCAACTCAGGCTGAAGATGTTCATCAGGGGCAAAGTTATCTCCAGTGAACTTGGCCCCAACCTTTCTAGGTCTCTGAGGTTTGAAGTGTGCTTATTACCGTTTTTATATTTATCAATGCTAAGTACATGCATATTTATAAAATTGCTAAACACTTTTCAAGCTTTTACATGTGTATACAATAATAAAACAAAATGGTACAGATAATAGTCACATTGAAGTTTGTTTAAATGTTGACAAGCTGTGTATGTGGAATACTAATACTATTGTAATATTACTTTAAAAAATATGTTACAACTATTCTTGCTGAACATTTCAAGTATTGCACAAACGGAGCTACATTACTTTAGTATTGAACAAATCAAGCCACGGTAATTATTTTAATACTAGTTTAACTGTTACTGACACTAATGGAAGAGACAAAATACTTTCCTTCAGGGAAAACATCATCGTTTAAGACAATCTAATAAAATTTAACATACCTCTAAACAGTCTTTTTTCTTGTGAGTCATGGCTCCACAGTTTTCACATGCACCTTTCCTGAACTTGGTGACTACGGGTCCCTCATAAAATAAAGTAACTCAAAGATAAACAATTCCTTTTCAGAAAATGTCAGAATTCATAGTTACACAAATATTAAATATTTTTAGCAGATTTCAAGGGTGTCCTAAAATATACCGTGTCCGAAAACGTAGATTACTGCAGGATGCTTTACATTTGCGAGGACGCATTTTCGCCTTTTGGTCCCAAACTGATCCTTTTTTTAATTTGCGTGTTTTTGAATTCGTGTCATGACACGAAAAATAATGGGGTATACTGCTTACGTTATTGTACCAAGCAGTTACCAGTTGTACCGTGTCAGCTGCCAGTAAGTCGATAATGGCTTTTATGCAAGTGTTTTTCGTTCAACTAAGCGTGAAAAACAACAACGCACAGTAACTTTAGGCTAGGGAAAGATCCAGAGCAAAATAGCAGGGAGCTGCGCCCTGCTCCTTTTGGGTTCCCCCCTGCTGCCCGTCTGGGCTGGTCAACATAGAAATGTCGAATATCTTTTGAATTTCAAAATATTTTTAAACATATTGAATCGCAAATCAATAGATAAGTTTAAAAACCATATTTAGAAGCAGTTAAATGATAAATACCATGGATTTATCAATTTATTAGAAAATGACAAAGAACTGTTCCGACTTTATACCCTGTTCTTTTTTAGCAGCACCTTGTACCTTTTTTGATCCTAGATCTTTCCCTACTATAGGCTGTTTTCACACATTTCCCAACCTAGGCCGTTGATATAAATTGCTTATAATAACATAATTTTACTTATTACCATATGGTACATTACGAGGTAAAAGTAGCATATTTTCGGATTTGTAACACTCGGACGTACACATTTATTCGCGCTGGTTTTGAATTCGCGAGACATAAATTCGCAAATATTTGCGAAAATAAACCCCACGCGAATAAAACCAGTTCTACAGTACATACGGTATACAGACTGCTTACTTCTTTAACCCCTTTCTTGAACCACTGGTCATGGCTGGAGTACTGCTTCAGCTTCTCTGGTTGCTGACGCTGATGTTTCAAGGTGGGTCGGTTGTGTCCAAAGAACCAGGGTACTTGCATGATGTACTGGGGGATGTGGGGGTTGATGTCCCTGAAATATTGCCATCGGGTTTAGCTTTCTTTATTATTTAATTTGTTTACATAACACTATGAGTTTTTGGTTGCCAAACGCATAAATAGTATTTATGGTATAATAGAAATAATATGAACAGCATCAACTATAAATGGTGATAGTTTTTTATATAATCATCTGGATGAAAAGAACATTCTTCTTTGTTTAACAATTGCAACACTGATGTCAATAAAAGCACCTATGAAAAATCACTTCAGTGACTTGCTTTCTATTAAGTGGGCCAGGTTAAAGAATGCATGCATATATACCCAAACCCAAAAATATTTATTTTTCAATGCAATGAAAAAGGTCATACATTCCTTAATTTTTAGTGATAAACTTTCAAAATACACAATGTTAATTTACCTCGTTAATCATAAACATTACTTGTAAGTTTATGGATACAAACCACAAAATACTGAGTTCAAGTAATATGCGACTACATGTAGTTTCATTAATGAACGGCTATCGAAAAACACCATTAAAATACCAAGTTCAACCAACATAAAACTAGTTTAAGTAATTCATTAATCAAATTTCGTTCTTACATGGTAACTTGCCAACTAGCAAGATTTCATGATGCGAAATTCCGAATTTAATGAGTAAAGAACAGGACTGGTATTCACCAAGCATCTTAAGTAGTTTCTTAAATATTTTCACTTCAATGAAAAATTTGAATGTATTATATTTCTTTACTTAATAAATATATGCATATGTTGTTGATATTCCTCAAATAACACTTTCATAATGATAATATTTTAAAGTGTTATTTAGTGCTGAAATGTTTCTTCATAAAATTATACAGCTGAGAAATTTTCCAAATTTCAGGATAAGGATAAAATTTAACTTAAGATGCTTTGTGAATACTGCCCCAGGACCAATTCCCAAAGCTGTGAAATAATCACTGGCTGCTTACTTCCCCTCCTCATCCTGCATGGCGGGCACTGTGCCTGCCTTCCTGGCCTCCTCCAACTCCTTCATCTTCTTGTAATCCTCGCGCGACTTCTTCTGCGGCCCATCATCGTCCCCCTCTTCCTTCGCTTGCTTCGCCACCACAGAGGGCGGCAAATTGGATACGAACGACATGGTAAAGCTTCTGTGTTGCCGCCTCCGTGAAAAATCGGTCACATTATCTGACAGTTAATGTGATTTTCCTGCAAGAAACAAAAATAAAACTTACAACATATCAGTCCCAACAAGTCAAGATCTGGGAAAAAAGCTTTCCTGTTCAGGAATTATTTTGGGCCACCATTCTGCGATTTCCTCACATTTTCTGGTCAAAATCACACATTTTTCAAAACAATATGTAAAAATACGCAAATTTTTGCCTGATTGTTGGTTAAAATCACAATTTATTCACTGATTGTTGATTTTCACAACGACCGTTGACATCATTCTTAATCTGCTATCAATTAAGCGTGACCGTTTAGCACCGCCCCGTAGGGCATACGTAGGCGGATTTAAATCTCAGAGAAAAATCTATATTAACCAATTGTTCCAAATGCATTTACTAGATTACGGTAAGTATTATAAAATAATGACTAACACAGGTTAGATACTTTTTAGACTCATTACCAAATGTAAAATCTGCAATGAACAGCGCTAAATGAAAGGCTGAAAATGATGTAATTTGTTTATTTGTCAGTTTTCATAACTTTTAAGAAGTGAAGTAACAATGGATTTGCATTAATGAATGGGTGGGAATATGGGCAGAAAATAATAAAATGTAGCTATTGAAATTGCAACAATTTAATTGTCAGATCATGTTAGATTTCAAATAGCTTCCACGTTATCGTTGTTTATAGGCGGAACAAGATTCTGTGTTTGATAAACACACATGCCCCTGGTTGGTGCTGGATAGCCTATTTCTTAGTCCAAATTAGGTCAAGGTCAAAGTGAGGTTGGGTGATATGGGTGGATTGGGGATAGCCATAAGCAACAACTGTGTAAGTATCCAAGTGTTGTAGCAAGCGGTGTTGGTGCTACACGAAATGGTAAAATCTAGTTAACCAAGTAACAGCCCATTTGAATTATTCTAAGTGCAAATTAGGTCAAGGTCAAAGTAAGGTTGGGTGATATGGGTGGATTGGGAACGGTCATAAGTAACAACTGTGTAAATATCCAAGTGTTGTAGTCAGCGGTGTTGGTGCTAGACGAAAAGGTAAAATCTACTTAACCTCGTCACCGACGGAAGGAGGGAAGGACGGACAGGACAATCACTATATGCCTCCCGCATCAAGATGCCGGGGGCATAAAAACAATGGTTTGTAGTTCTGATAAGAGGTTATTAAACCACAAGAGTGCTAAGCATCAGAACTCTAAACCGTTGTTTGCTAGCCAGTTAAAAAACGCTGAATGGAAAAGTATTTCTTAATTAAATGTGTATTAAGTAACCAATCCAATGAAAATTATGTTAACATCTTGAACCCAACTTAAGGGGAGTTTCTGAGTGAAATAGCAGGGTGCTGCACCTTATTCAAGAACATCTTTCAGACTTTCCTTGATTAAATCATTTAGGTTAGGTATGAGTAAATAGAAGGAAATCCCCATTGGTCCACTAGAAAGTAGTCTGTCCATCAAATAGTTCGTTTTTTATTCTGTTAAAAGAGACTCTTCTGTTAATGGAGACATTTCACTGGTTTAAAAGGTTATTTCCTGAAAACGACTTGTCTCCTGGACATTTTGATGTACAGTCATTGAAGGAGTTCCGAGTCACTGGTAGTTGCGGGTCACTTCAAGATTAATGGTTCTGAAAATAATTACCAACGTCCTATTTCAATTTTTATTAACGGGTATTTGAACAGCGATTCATCTGCAGTAAATCACCAAAGTTTCAACTCTGTATGATGATCCATGAACCAAAATGGGGTTTTATGAGTAATACATGTTGAAAAATCTACAAGAACACCGGTTGCAGAAACTAGGCTGCGTTTTATTCATCATGATACAACATGTCTGGTGAATTGGCACATTTATGGTATCAATTGGTAAATAAATGTATATTCTGTGTAATTTAATAAAGGAAACTATACCTCAAGTGTCAAGTGAATCGGAATACATGTAAATGATTCGGAACCCCCTGATCAAGGCAGACAGTTCAACAAAATATTTAACAACAATACCTGTCTTCCAAAGTATATTTAGGTTTACGTGATAGAAAGTACATTTAAAATGAAGAGAGCGGTTTTACCGTTATTGACCCGGAACTACCCAATGGATAGTATTTTACTATTTGGAGGTACTATTTGGCTTGTAATTTATTTATTATTTGGAGGTACTATTTGGCTTGTAATTTTTTAGAAGTATAATGCAGTGTGTTTTTTTCGCCTTTGAAGGCAAGGTGGCGGGACCCTTCAGGCTGGAAATTTTACAGAAAAAGGGGAGTTGTTTTTGTAGAAAAGCATTATTACATTTTTATATTCCACTTTGTTATAAAACATTAACCAATTTTGGTCAAGTTTTTTTTCAAAATAAAGCTTACATTCTGAGGGGAATTTTAAGGTAAATATAGGGGAAAAATATATACTATTTCAGCAGGGGAATGGGACCGAATTGCAGACCCAAATTGGCCATAAAAAAACACTGTGATGTAATTGACCACTAGTGTCAGAATGTTCATCAAATATTTAACAACAATACTTAATGTTACCAAATGTTTCAAACATGCATTTTGAGATATCTGTCTTCCGAAGTATACTTAGGCTTGCATGATTGCAAGTACATTTAAAATGACGACAGTGGTTTTGTTGTTAGTGACCTGGAACTACCCTATTGATAGTATGACACCAAATTACTTGAAATCTGAATGTTCAGCAATTTATGTATAGACAGCATGTGCTTTTGTTGTTATTGCAAATGCATTCTGTGTTTCTTTCGGGTGACTACATTCATATTGCGAGTATACTCTATCAAAAGTGAGGCAATTACTCGAGATGATGATAATGAATTGTCTTAGAACTTAGAAGTAGCATAACATAATATTTATTTTTTTTAAAGTAGAGAGAAACATCTTCCCGAAAAGACCAGACTCTCAACATCTGAAATAAAGAAAGTGGCGAACTAGGCCTCGAGATTTTGCTATTTTACAATGGGACCTTAAGTTTCATACATGACGTATCGCGAAAATACATTACATCAAATATCTGATAATTATGGTGAACAGACAGCGTTTGTTACATAAAGATCAATCACATAAATTGTAAAAATCGTAATTATTTCACATAAATGACTCACTTTAAAGACTTAATCATAAACAGGTAAAAATGTACAAAAACATAATATTTACGTATTGTTTTGTCGTTAGATATTTGTATTATCACAACAGCAAACAAGCCGAAGTGTTCAGGCTACATTCTACTAATAACGACTGCACTGGGGGCTGTGTTTCTCAAAGACAGCATGTGTATGTTCCTCAATGAAAGTGTGTTAACATTCCTTCAAGTTGACCACGTGTTGGTCTTAGCTGATCTTGATCTTCTAGATCTGCAAAATGTTTTGTATTGAAATAGCTTTTTGTCTCGATAGAATAACATGAAATTTCGTTTGATTTGGATTACACTTTTAATATCAGATTGCAAATGTACACTGAGGGTAGTTCAGAATTATGTATAAGATATATTTGAAAAACAAATAAATATATGTTCCAGCGTGTTAGTTAACACAGTTTTTGAATCTGATCCGGAAATATATGGCTCAATTTTATCTTAAACCTGGAAATCAGGCTTGACTTTGTCTGTGAACATTATGTAACGTCATTTACGCAGTAATAGACACTGATGTAGCAACTTTACGTAACGGTGAGGCCAAATGTCAAACCGTTTGCGAGCGGCGCCAGAAAAACTCAGTGAAGTATGTAAGTAAATGCTACAACAACACAGTTCTACTACAACTTATCCAACTATGGGGAAATAGCTGTAGCGTGGTTTTAAGAAAATTAAAATAGATCAGCTGGAATCATGTAACTTCTTAGTCGCTGCCTGCAAATTGACGTTTTTACTTAAGATTATAATAATTTACGTTGACGTTAACATGAAAAGTGCACTACGTAAAGAATCGTGATGCTCAGCAGGTAAGTAAGTAGCATGCGCAACGTCAATATGTTTTCTGGATTCTCTCCCCAAAATAACTTTGTTTTCTACAAACTTCCGAAGGTTATTTTAGTGGTGATACTATCCAAATTGATAAAAGTCAATTCCAGTTGCATCTGCAAGATTGTTTGTATGGTAAGGCCTGTTACAACCCGCAGCCATAATTACATACTCGATTTTGACTGTCATTGTATTAATGGGCATGATGTAAGCCCCTAACCCCATCAGGGCTGATAAACATGTTAAAACACTGTGCCAACAAAGTAAACTTCTGCTTACACGTTGCTCAGTCAAGCTCAATAAGCTGTTCGAATCCAAACGAATAACACACAAATGCTCATATGCAACTGCTGTTTTTTTTAGTCTCCTATTACTCTCGACCTCTCGACTGATATGAGTTGAATCCAGGCCCTACCCAGTACACCGAAGTGATAGACAATACTTCTACCGTTTTCCCCTGTAGTTCATGTGACCGGACTGTGACATGGTCGTGCAAAGGTGAAGAATGTGAATATTGCTTCACCTGGTACCATGCTAATTGTCAAAACATATATGACAGACTTAGAGGATCTCGAGTTGGGGCGTGGAAGTGCTTGTTTTGTGACAACCTAAATATTACAAATTCAAGCACTACAGGCGTGGAATCTTTTACCACACCAAACAAGTTCAATAACCTCAGGAACACAGATATTCCAGGTCCATCTCAAGTGGACGATCCATACTACACAGAACGTCCAGTAACATCTACGCCAAAACACAAAAATCACGGTCCAGTTCACAGTTTGCCACATAAAAACAGACAAAACAAAAACAAAGTTCGGTGTTCATTAAAAATCATTATTGTAAATTGTCGCTCAATTGTGAACAAAATGTCGTAATATGAGAACATGGTCACATCCACCAATCTAGACATCATCATAGGAACAGAATCTTGGTTAAAACCCAAGCACAATGATAACATTATGACATTATTGGTGGCATAAGAGTTTGATCTCGTCAAAGAGTTATGGAGTTCTGCGACATGTGACCTGAGACCATCCAAGTCGGGCTTCTTATATAGGTGGCTTTTTCTACGCATTTGTGGCCTTCTATTGGCAGATGCATTTGAGTGTATCAGGACATCATCATGATCACTGATACCTGGTATAACACTGGATCGTGTTACTATTGACGGATTATGTGTCATGAATAGATTTAGGATGTGATTATCCCTGGCTGGCTCCAGAGAGACTACTTAGGTGAGGTTGTTATCATAGAGAATATTTATAATTTTTCTGTAAAAGGACTGAAGTCTGCAATCCTGGATTGGGGCAATGTTTGACCAGTCCATTTCTGGCATATTTAAGTCTCCTCCTACCCAGATGGTTGCGTTCGACTTCGATGCCAAAGAGAGTGACTCTGTAAGAAAGAAACAAGAGTAGCGTACCAAAACTACCTTGAAGATATCCTTAATGTGAATGCCGACACTTCTACACACGAGCAAACACAACATAAACCTAACAACAAAAAATTAGTCTCACTTCTCACGCACTCTCGACAAGACACAACTGGCATAGATACCCTCAAGCATCAAAACAAACTCCACACTGGCGACCAAGGCAAAGCTACCATCCTCCATCACCAATTTCAATCTGTCTTTACACCAACTGAGACTAATTACGAACGTATTTTCTCATTGTATGCCATAAACAGAATGCTATATTCATTCACGTAACGAAATAACTATTTTCTTTAGCCTACATTCCCATTCATAAATCTCATTCGCAGAGTTGCCGTTCCATGTAGCCCATTGATTCTAGCGAGTTCATCACATTCCAGAAACAGTAGTGTCATTCTAAAAATAGCGCGCGTAGCTAGCAACCGTTGTATAGCTGTGTTGATATACTCGTACATGCATCAATAATAGCGTTCAGAGAATCATAAACCTAAAAATTTCAATAAATGGGGAATTTATATTTATAAACTTACTGTTAATTTGAATTAAAATTGTGGTTACGATTTATTAACGATTATTTATAATTGCATCTTTCTATCAACTTCTCCAGTAGATGTTATTTAATCTGTAAAAAGATGCTACATTTTCTATAGATGAAATGTTATGAAAGAATATTCGGAATACGTCAAATTGTTATTCGCGTAGCATGAAGACACAATTTGCAATACTAATTTTACACAGGAACCCTTGCTGTATCATATATTTCTACTGATATAGTTTTAAATCGTCATAGTCTAATGAATTGTATGTTTGCGTTATCAAAAATAGTCTTAACATTTCAAAAATCGCTGAATGTTCCCTGGCTATTGCTTTTTATTGGGATACACAGTATAAATGCTTATTTGACTTCAAATCGTTAATATATTAGAGAACTAACGTGAATGGTACATTACCGGTAGTATAAATAACTATATAGACTCGTCTGATACATAATAATTTTAATTCATTCCAGAAATTATTTTCTTACATTGTTAATTTGTTAAATTGGCTTGACAAATTCTGATAACAATTATGTTAACCTAAATTATTTTGGTTAGTCATATATCACTGGTGGAAACATGGAGCTTCTGATTGGTTTATTCACGGCATAGATATTAATGATAATTTTATTTAATTTTTAAATTAATAAATTTATCTCAAATTAATTTTGGGTCCGAGAAGTTTTCTTATAGTGTCCGAAAAATCTGGGGTCTAATAAGTCTCCTAATATTGGTGGGGACCAACAAATCTGGGGTCTGAGAAATCACGTAACCGATCATCGTGGCCATCTGTAATTTTTAAATGACATCTCAATATTAATTTAAACGCCGATTGTCTTTTTTTTAAAGACATTTCTTGTTTATTGTTTGTTGTACATGCCGTCGAACGTGCAGTATTGTGGTTAAAGTGGTTCTGCTGTCGTAATACAAATATTTCAAAATATAATTTCAGAGGCCGAATCCCATTCAAAACAGCCGTGGGACCGAAATGTCCTGGCACCGAAAGGACCTATAAAATAAAAGCTACAACAACAACAAGCACTTGTTAAAAACAACAACAATATGTTCAACAAAGTATGAAATTTAACATTTTTAATGATTAATTTAGGACTGAAGTCCTATATACTATGTTAGAAATGTATAGAAAACCGAGAAATTCGTTTATATCACGTCGAAGTCGGGAATATGGCCATCGTAGTGCTTTGGGCGACAATTCACTGGTTTGTTCCAGTTTGACATCGGCTATCAAGTCGATTCGAACTTGGGACCCCAGGCAAACTTTAGTCGACACTGACCATGGTGGCGTGTTCAACTTTGGCTTCTCCAAAAATGGGTAAGTCACAAAGTGAGTGTTCTGAAATTGTACGTCTGTTTAAACTTGAAAAGTTGAGTCAAGTTATTTATTGTTTTTTGTTTTTGAAAGGCCACGGCAAGGGGTACAAATTTAGTGTTATGCTGGCGCCCTAATTTCGTGGGTATTATTTACGATGTTGGCGCATTCGCGTTAATACATTCTGTTATCTTACCACTGAGTTGGATAAAACACAATTTGCAATGCGCTCTTTTCAAACAAATAATTAAAATACCGATTTTTGTTGCTATTTCATGTATATGTTATGTTATTGTACCTGACCCTGCAGATCTGTATCGTCTGGAAGCTTCTCATAATTTTGTGGGTTCTGATTGGCTGGCCTACTTTGATTGGGAAAGAGTGTTTACAGCAGCAATTTACTTTCACAATGTTTGTGCTAGAGCATGTTCTGACAGAAGAACGAAAATCATGGTGAAAACTAGTGTTTTTGAAAATTGTATCATTAAAAATACACAGTCCTTATCATATTTTTTAAAAGGGAACAATATGGGCATGACGAAATCTACACACTTGTTCAATTTTCGTTGTGCAGGCTTAAATTAAGGCGTCATTAATCTATCAATATTTCTATTGTGTTAGTAATTGTTCATAAATATTAAATAAATGATAAAATTGCACGCAGCGATTCGTGGGTAGGAATGCTAACTTAAAGTTAACAGTATGAAAATGTCAGTCACATTTAGGGAAGGGGCATTGTTTATATTTTTATAACGAAAATATCAAAATTCAAGTGAGAAATAAACACAAGGGAGATAATCATACATGTGCAATTATCCTTGGAAAACTGTTCTAAATATATGATTTTTAGAACGAAGTTTAATGAATTTAATTGCAAAATAGTTATAGGGTAGTGAATTATTAGTGTATTTTATGTCATACATTGGTGATTTAAATGACCAAGTCACTTACTGGTTGACATTTAATAGGATTTCCTTGTCAGATACTGCAAAGATATTCAATTCATTTAACGGTTATAGTAATGCGGACAATGTTTCCGGATAAACGAGCGAAAATTCTATTAGTTTTAAATGGCCACGAAATTATGGTAACCCACGAAATTATGGTAATTAGGCATACTTTGTATATTTGGCTGAATTCGCTGTATTTTCAAATGACAGACCATTTTAGTGGGCATCTTCATTGAATTCAGTATTTTGATAGTGTTTTTAACCATAGGCATGAACTAGCATAACAAGTAAGGCCCTGTGTCAATATTGAGCTACTTTTTATATGGGCAATATTGGCACCGAGGACCCAACCGGCGAAGGACCAAAACTGTGAGGAAATTTCTCCCAATATGTCTATAGAGTAGCGACAGGATTTTTTGGTCGCTACTTTCATGCGCTGAAATGGCATGGGTAGCATTAATATTTCTTAATAAAATTTACATACTTGCAAAGAGAATTTATTCCTCAATAATGTTTCATAAATATTTGTACAACACTTCCATTTTGGATGCAACACCAATTTAAACCTAGACACTATTGTATTTTAAACACATCTCGCTGTCCTCCACTGTGTAAACTTTAATCGATGTTCTGCTACACTGAAACGATTGCATCATTGCGATTGGTCATTCAATTCTATCATTCATCAACCGATTGGTTGAAGCATATTTGAAGGGTTAAATAAGGCAAGGTAAACAGGGCGTTCTGTACATGAATGTAGATTTATACCAAAGTTTAAATCATAATTAAACGCATGTCCTAGGTAAATTTCGGCACATGTTAAGCAGTTCAGGTGTTGTTTAAGTAAAATACATGGATGGATAACTTTTTTGTTCCAAATAATGGAAATTTATGAAATTTTAAACTTTCAGTTTTCCACCACGTAAACTGCCTTTCGGCAATGAGATGTTACAGCGAATTTAGCCCATTCTAAAAAAAGGAGCACTAAATTCACGTTAAACGTCTCATTTATTAGACTAAGGCATGAACATGATGGCCTAGAATCATCCACAATTGTTATCACAAACTGACTAATGATTTGCTATCGTTTTGCCCAGTATCAGGTCCGTTCCCCCTATAAACCTGTTTGCCCTGGATCTGTTTGGCCCAGAATTGTTTGCCCTTCTTTTCCTATAATAAGAGATCCATTTAGCTGATAATTTAGCTATACTTGTAAACACTATGCAAACATGGAGCTACTTTTTATATGGGCAATGTTTGCTGACGGGCTATACCGGGGAATGACCATTTCTTTGGTTGAAAGTTTTCCTTCTTTGTCTATATTGTTCCGACAGGATTTTGATCGCTACTTTTACGTCCAGAAATTAGATAGTTGTTGTGAATGGATTGCGATATAAGTTGCATACCTGGACAGATAAACCATTCCTAATTAACGTTTCATAAATATTTGTATGAAAACCATACATGCAATAATTTTTTCAGGTCAAAACGGGTCATTGACAAAAAATCGCCGGGACATTTGACATTTAAGCGGGACACATATGTATATACAAGCCTGTTTCTCACGACAACGTTTTTCATTGTTGTCCATAATGTGTAACATAACATATTTTCAACTGTTTAGTAATTATAACATCACGTATGAAAATGCGTGTAATAAAATCGAAATTTGAAACGCCTATCCGAATTTTACTGTTCACGCGACGTAAACAGAAGTTATATTTACAGTTAAGATGCACATGCATTGCATGTAAACTCTGTTTAATGCTAGAAAAGCGAGGGAATATCTACAACGTCACATCATCCGCACGGAAAGCGTGGGTTTATTGACTGCGATATCAAAATTGTGTAGCGCAAAGAACTGTGAAATATTTACTTTTGTATAAAACTTTCGTAGCGAAAAACAACAAAATTGGGTATCAGTACATCGATCTTGAATGATGGGCAGTACATATTGTTTCTCGGTCTTTTGTCACCATAAAGATTTCCTTTGCAATGACAAGCAGTTACGCCGTATCAATAATTTTATTGTAATTCAGATAGGTTAGTATTGATTAATGACAAACTTTAACTGTAACCGCCCTCCACGTGCAACACGTTTTTCACGACCCATAGCTGTAATTCGGCTGGTAATCAGAGCGACAGCGATATGAGCTGATGACATCAAACTGTTACACTCTGATGTTGAGCGGGTCGGGTGATTGTTTTTCGCACAATACAGGTGTCAATGACATGCATTGTAGGCGCGAAAATCCGGACCAAACCGGACAATCATTACTGCTCCTTTTTCACACTCGGCTGATGGGTATTGTTTTCATAGGGACCAATTAAGAGATTAAATATGTAAAGTTAATTGTTGGCCCAATAAAGCACACTAACCGATTTTTGTGTATGACCGGGACAAAATGCATTTGAGTGCGATGCCGGGACAAACCTCGCAAAAGCAGGACAATCCCGGCGAGACCAGGACGTATGGCATGTATGATGAAAACACTTTCATTTTGCATACCTAAGCCACTTAAACCTACACACTATTGCATGTTTAAATAATCTCGCTGTCCTCCACTGTGTAAACTTTAGTCTAGTCGATATTCTGCTTCGCTGAATGGATTGCATCATTTCAATTGGTCTGTCGATTCTGTCAACAACTACATTCGTCATCCCATTGGTTGAAGTGTAAACACGGCAAAATAATGGCAGTGAGTCTGTACATAATTGTAGTAGATTAGCACACAAGTTTAAATTGGAATTTAAAGCATGTCCTAGGTAAATTTCGGCACATGTTAATCAGTTTAGGTGTTGTTTAAGTAAAATAACTCTATTGTTGGAAATAATGGAAATTTATGAAAATTTTAACTTTTAGGTTTCCATCACATAAATTGTCTTTCGGTGATAAGACGTTCCAGCGAATTTAGTCCTATATAAAAAGTAACACTAAATTCACTGCACGTCTCATGAATAAGACTAGCTGATAATTATCGACTTAATCGCCGATTAATGTGAGAATAACTAACACATCGTATATGCGAATTTGGTCCACATTGTATAATAATTAATAACTTAATTTATTGCATTATTAATCAACCGATAAAAGGTTCGCAAGCTATTACAAGACAGTTGACCATTTTGATTTCAATTTAATGGAGTTAAGTATCTTAATTCTATTAAAAATGCCCTCTCTGTAATATTCACTAGTATAAAAAAAACACCAAAATATTAATATTGGCCTACATTTATAAAATAATATGGAATACTAGATTGTTATTTGAATGTGAAATTTAATGGAGCTTCTTTATTTTATCTTTACCATTACTGTTTACCATCTCTATCCTGACCTGACCAAAAAAAAACATGCTAGGGTGAACGGACCAGGCGGAACAGGATATACGCCAAACAGGACATAGGGTGAACAGGTGTTAGTGCGAACAGACCCTTATTTGTTTAACCCCCAATACATTTGCTCCCCATGGAAGTGATCTACACAGTGACTCTGTCATATTACAGTCACACCATAAATATAGGGCGTTGGGTGAAATATACAGGTGCAAAACACATCCAGGAAAGAAAAGACAGGTCTGGAAACTACAAAAACAACAGTAGACTGATCTCATTTACCTTAACTGACAAATGCTGCAAATGTTGCTACCTTCATTAGCATGTTTTGCACCTTAGCACTCTGTCCATTGAGGTTAGAAACGCATTTGGCTTGTAATTTAATAGAAAATTATAATGTGTTGTATTCAACTAATTTAGCATTCAGAAAATTGTGCCATGGATACAGACAGATTCTGGAGTCACTGCCAGAGATGCCATAATTCCAGTGTATTAATTTGGCCATAAGTCATTACAAAATGCAGAGATTTGTTGTCACTGGGAATGGGTAATTCTAGTATTTTACAGCTTTAATTATAAGTTTAATAGAGGGGCGTCATGGGAAAACCGGGCTTAATGCATGTGTGTAAAGTGTCGTCCCGTATTAGCCTGTGCAGTCTGCACAGGCTAATCCAGGATGGCACTTTCCGCCTACAGTGGATTTATGTTTAGAAGCGACTTCCTTGAAACAGAAAATACCATTAAATCGGAAAGTGCCTTCATGGATTAGCCTGTGCGGACTGCACAGGCTAATCCAGGACGACACTTTACGCACATGCATCAAGACCGGTTTTCCCACGACGCGCCTCAATTGTATTAATCCTGGACTCCTGATGCATGTTTTGTATTCCAGAACACTTCTTGGGGTTGCTATGGAGAGGAAGAGTGTTCTATTGTTTGATGCCTTCAATGGAAAACTTGTTGCTAAGAAAACTAATGCACACACAGACTGCGTCAACTGTGTGAAGTAAGTAGTCAGAAGTCTTGAGATTTGGCTGATGCATTCACATAAATTTGCATTATATATCAGTCATACATTGCTACATCGTGACATTCTGCATCCAAGTTATCTTATTTGTCAACATTGGGTATGTAGCAGGGCTCCCCCATTTGAAAATTTCCTTTAGCCAAATTTACCTTGTTTTGCTAAAACTATGCAAATTTTGTTAAATTTGTAGGTTTTTATAAGAAAATGTTCTAGCCAAATATAATTTGCTTTAGCCAAATATTCAAATGTGTAGCCATTGGCTAACTTAGGGAATGGCAGTGTGAGCTCTGTGTAGTAAAAATCAAATGCAATGAGGCAACTAAATTACAAGTTCTGCCAAACAAAATCGGAATATAATATACAGATACAAACAAATCAGTTTAACACACAAAAAACTCAACAATCGATAAAAATAAGTGTAGGTATGTCAAAATATCGAGAGTACCTTGACTCCAACAGGCTGGATTCTAGACTACCAAACATTTAACATGGTTAACAGCTTGAATTGAGTTAAGTGTAATACAAACCAACATAACTGCCTTATGATAGCTGCCAGTTGACAAGTTATTGTGTGTAGATTACACAGCACTATGACATTTTCTCAATATATTTTCGACAGGTTTTTAGATGACCGTCTATTTGCAACCTGTTCTGACGACACCACAGTTGCATTATGGGATGCTCGGTACCTAAAGCACAACGTGCAGATGTTTAGGGGTCACTCTAACTGGGTCAAGAACATTGAATATGACTCTAGCCAGGGGATCCTTCTGACCTCTGGGTTTGATGGTAGCATTTACACATGGAATATTAACAAGTAAGTGTCTGATTTGATTTTATTGCTTTTATTTTAGAGCTTCATATTTGTAGAAAAGAATTTTAACACTTAAAATACATAATTTTACACAGTGACACACAACAGAAAATGTTAGTACAAAAGTTTCAAAAATGTGGAACCAAAAAACATTGTCTTCTTAGATCAATTGGATTTTCATCTTAAGTATCATGGTCTTGAAGTCCTTTATGTAACACAGTATTGTAGTAAAATCTTGCATGCTGTGTAAAGGCCCAAATAAGTACCTTCAAATAATAGGTGAATTAATTAAAATGATCCAAGTTTTACATGTGCACAATATATGACATAGTTAGCAATCTGTAAAACATTTTTGATGCATTGATACATGTATTTAGATACAGAATACAATTGCAGATATAGCTGATTTAAAACATATGTAATACATTAATATACAGCACTGAGTAATCAATTGCAAATAGAGTTATATATGATATATGTACATGTAGAACAGAATCTGATGTCTGTTGTAGAGATGGATATATAACTTTTGTGCTATGTTTAGGTACAGCACAGATGACACTTCCAACAGAGTGTTCTACATGAGTGGCCTCATGCGTTCCAAGCTGTCGCCAGACTTCACCAAGCTGGTCATCTCCACCCACGAGGGCTACATCATCGTTATTCATAACTTGGACCTCTCCACTCTTAGTAAGTGACATCAAGTGATTGCAAGAAAACAAGATATCTACTCTATTTTATGTTACCCATAAGTCTGAGATCTCAAAATTTAATATCACCGTCAGGGTTCGCTCTGGCTTTTGAAAAGTTGTAGCCAAATTTGAAAACTTGGAGCCAATTAGGCGTCGCACATATTTTTTTTAGTAAGAGACGTTCGGTGGCATGCTATATATAACTATACTATATATAATTTATATTTTGACTCTTACTGTAATGCATTAATAATTATTCCTGATGAAGAATACAATAAATAAACAAAACACCATATATCTCTTTAATCAATTTAATAAGTAACAAAACAGCATATTTTATATAGAAATGGAGTAAAATATGTCCATGGAGCATAATGGTTGCAACAAGAAATATTTTAGCAATGCACTATTAATATGTGTATTGACATCATCAATATTTGTTTTTAAAGTAGACATTTAACGATGCATAAATGTTACTATTTTACTTATAAATATGATACATATTAATACATAAATATACACATATAAATACAATGGCACAAATTAGGCAAGGCAAGGTACACTGAAAAGGTAACTGAAAATATACAGAAGACATCAATTATCAGCAATTCTATATATATTATGATCATAGGCTAAAAGAATTCCAACTTCCAACAGTCTTTAAATTTTCTGTTCACTGGAGAATTTTGATGTTTGAGCATGTTAGATGGAGATGGGACATCATCAGAATCTGACAAACGTTTTTTACAAGAAGTATTTACGTCTGAATTGGCCATTTTGACAAGTGAATTTTCATTTTCAAATTCAACATTTCTTACCAATTGTCGTAACAAACTGTTTAATTATGGACTTTTGCTTATTTAATCCAGGGATCTATTTGTTTTTATAGGTCCCTGTTTAGTCATGAACGTCAGCGTGTTGAAAACACTGCATACTTATGTTTTCAGTTCTAATTATCGTTTGATCTCGTCCTTAATCTGTTACAAACATTGCACTATTCTATTAATTGCGGGTATCGACAATTAAAGAAAAAGCAATTAAAATGCCAATCTAATTGCCTTGGGCCATATAATCAATCGCATGTTATCACCTTATCGATATGCATTCACTTTCACGCTTCAGTTAATTCATTCGTACCGCTTGCATCACTAAAAATCAATACATGCACGATAGCTGTCGAGGTTAACAGAGTCAGCAAGACCGCTTAGGCTAAAATGGCGCTTACATCATTTCAATAGTAAATAATTCGGACAAAGAACGCTGTCGCCAGAAAAATCGCCAAACTTGCAAATGTGTTGCCCCTTTTGCGATTTTGTCGCATTTGGGGACAGTGGCGATCGCCAGCGCGAACCCTGATCGTTATCCATAACCTTGACCTGTCCACTCTTAGTAAGTGACACCTACAGAAATGGTTGCAATAAAACCAGATGTCTACTCTTTGTTATTAAGTCTGAAATCTCAGAATGAAGTTTTTAACAAAGAAGCATAATTTTAAGACTAGAAGGTTTTAATTGTGTTAACCAATCCCATGTTCTGATCAGGCAAGGACTGTTTTGTTATAATGGCTGATCCCATGTTCTGTTTAGGTGAGGACCTGAAGGGTTTCAAGCCCAACATGTACAGACTGATGCAGCAGAGTCAGACCCCCATCAAGGTTGGGCTGCAGTACAACCACGTGTTTGAGCAGGAGAGAAACCGCGTCGAGTTCATCACCGACTGGCCCACTGGCAACGAGGCCAACATCATATCATCTCTACAGGTAGCAGCCTTAAAGGGACTTTTTCACATATTTTCGTGTTGTTTTTTTTAAATGTCATTAAATGTTTTAACTGCTAAAACTAACACTATGTAAGTAATACAAGTGTTTTTCAAAATAACGACTAAAAGCATTACAAATGCTTTATCTAACGGCACTATATTTCCACTATATTTTTGAGTCAGTAGTGTTATTTAGCTTCTATATTTATAATGAACTTTTGTGTTTGAAATCTTGTTTTTTTTTGTTTTTTTTTCCGTTCTATATGTTTTATTTTCCTCGTCAATAGGTGTGTGAGGGTCGAGGGCATCCCCCTCCACACCGTACATCATGCGTATTTATTAGAATTCAGCATGCATAACATAGAATATTACTTTGTAGACAAGTGCTCACAAGTACATAATAAGAAAAAATCATAATTGCGTAAATAGCAATATCCAAAATGATACATATTGAACTTATCAATATACAGAATGGATAAACTATGTAAATCACATTGTTTTACCGAAACAGACTTAACAAAATGTCCCATTCTTTATTTGTAGTTATTGAGTTAGAATCTAAATTGCAGAAGTTCATTTCCTTCAAAATATGATACTGGATAGAAAAATATGATTTTGCCGCGATAATGGTAGGTAATGTTTGATTCATTTTACAATTATAAATAAACCTTTTAGTAAGAAGGAATGTAAGATTAAGAGGACCACTTGAGTTTTTATGTCCTAACATAAACGAAGGCGCATTTATGAAGTCAGCGAATACCTCAAAACCTTCAAACAAATCAGCAATAAATTTTTTAACATGTTTACATTCCCAAAAAATGTGCTCAATTGTTTCCGGCATATTATGACAGAAAGAGCATTCAGCTGACGATTTATAATTGATTTTATACAAAAAATAATTGGTACCAATAATTCGGTGTGTGATTCTATACTGAAACCATTGTAGAGTAGAATCTTTGGTTATACAAAATGGCATTCTAAAAATATGGTTCCAGTCTTTTAATTCAATATTTTCAAAAATGCTCGTCCATTTTGACATACAGACTGGTAAAGTTTCATTTGTTTTAACAATATTGTACATGGGTTGAGTACCTTTTGGATATTTTAAAATGGATATCACTTGAAGGGGAACAAAAGGCTTAACAAAGTCAAGATAGTTAAAATCTGCAATCGTGTTCATAGCAGATGTTTCATCAAACAAACCATTTTTCTTCAAGTATTTAGTTATGACATTAGTAATACCTATATAATGCAAGTAGTTTGGATAGAAATTATATCTGTTACACAGTTCTTCATAACCATAAAATTCTAACCTATCGTATTTCTTGATCAAATCGCCAATAAAATGCACGCCATTTTCAAACCATGTTTTGAGGAAAACACTTTTATTACCAATTGTTATATCAGAATTATAGAATATTGGGGTTTGTAATATGTATTTTATATTTAATGATTCTGCTTTGCGGAAATCAACAAACGATTTTAAAGTGTCCTTCCAAAAAGCATTGTCCGTTCTATTTATAAGGTTTTCAGGATAATGAACACCACAGTTGTAAAGTTTTTGGGTGTCTATAGTCATTTTTACAATATTGATCCATTTACCATTTCCTGTGATGATCCTTCGGATCCAAGAACATTTCAGTGCAATTATAAATGAAAAAATGTCGACCATAGTAAGACCTCCTTCAGTATATTCTTTAATAAGTACATTTTTGTTAATTTTTGAACTTCCATTCCACACAAAGTTAAAAAAAAGATCATTTAGCTCTACCAATATTTTATGTGGTGGATTGGGAAGTGAAACAAACAAATGATTAAGCACTGGCAAAGCAATCGTTTTTATTACTTGTATCCTTCCAATTGGCGTTAATATCCTTCTGGACCAATTTTTAAGCAGCGTTCTAATTCTAGACAATTTATCCTTATAATTAAGATCGATCATCTTGTCAAGATCGACGTGAAATGTTAAACCAAGCATATCAAAAGTATGTTGGTTCCATTTTAACTTCCATCTAGTTTTTATGCTTTCGGAACTGAATTTATGCTTCCCTATCCAAACTATTTTGGTTTTGTCAAAATTTACCTTTAAGCCAGAACACAATGTGAAATACGACAATTCATCTAAGGTTTCATTAAGGGATTCTGCAGAGCCATCCAGGAGTATAGACGTATCATCAGCAAATTGCGATAACTTGTATTCAGTATTATTGATTTGGATTCCTTTGATTTTTGGATTAGCCCTGAGTTTAAGTGACAAAATTTCAGTGCACAAAATAAAAATATAACAACTGAGGGGATCACCCTGACGACAACCACGTTGTATTTGAAAAAACTCGGATAAGAACCCACACTGCATTACTGCTGATATACCATCCTTATATAAAACATTAAACCAATTTTTAATGTCAGTACCGAAATTAAAAAAGGAGAGTGTTTTGTTTACAAACGTCCATGACAAGGAATCAAAAGCCTTTTCAAAATCTATAAGCAGGAGAAGTCCGGGAATATTATTTTCCTCAGTGTATTTCAAAATGTCGTAGATTAGCCTAGTGTTTTCTCCTATGAACCTGCCTTTGATAAAACCAGTTTGATCATTGTTTATAAGTTTATTCATATATTGTTTCAATCTATTAGCAATACTTCCCAAACCAATTTTATATACAGTGTTTAACAGTGTAATTGGACGCCAGTTTTTTAAAGATTGTCTGGGTTTATCACCCTTAGGTATGCAAGTAATTATCCCTTGTCGTTGGGTTATAGACAAATTGCCGCTTTTAAATGCGTGATTTAACGCTCTACAAACAAAAGTACCTAATTTAGGCCAAAAACTTTGAAAAAATCTGCAGTAAAACCTGACGACCCAGGGCTTTTGTTGTTTGCCATGTTTTTTAAGACAAAAGAGGCCTCACTTAGTGTTATTGGCCCTTCTAATTGTTTTGACTCTTCATGTGATAGTTTAGGTATGTCAATATCTGCTATAAAACTATTAAAATCATCATCAGTGTTGGTATTATCATTGTTTTGATACAATGTTTTATAAAACAAAGCGGTTTCTTTTAAGATATCAACCTGCTTATCTAAAACAAGTCCGTCATCAGTTGTTAGGCTTGTGATCGTTTTTGTTGTATATTTATATTTTTCGAGGTTGCAAAAAAAAATTGATGGTTTTTCTCCAAATTGTATCCATTCGGCTCGCGATCTTATTATAGCTCCTTTTAATTTCTCTTCTTGTATTTTCATAAGTTCATCTTTTAATTCAAGCATAATTTGCAGGTTACTCTCGGTCAACAATTTCTCGTGTTGTTCAATTTCAACTTTTAATTGGTTTTCGCGCTTGTTACGCGATTTTGTTTTATACGAACTATATGAAATAGCTTTACCTCTTATTTCCATTAAAACTGTATCTAAAAAAAGTTGGTCGTTTATTAAAAACAGTATGTCTTGGTCCGGTATTGTATCAATATTATCTTTATTGTACACAGGTAACATATATTGTTTTTTAATTTCGGTAATTGTATCATTTATTGTGTTAATGTAATTGATGTCACTTAGAAGCATGTTATTATGTTTCCACAGACCCTTTCCGTGTTTAAAATCAGTAAATTTTAATGTCAAAGTTACAATCGAATGATCAGATTGGTAACTGGGCAATATATTATTGTCGTGAACAAATGGTGACAAAAATGACGATAATAGATAAAAATCAAGCCGGGCTTGTTGTATTGGATTGGTTCTTCTCCATGTATATCGTTTAGAGTTAGGATATAATATCCTAAAAGGATCAGTAAGATCACGATCTTCAATATTTTTCAATATACAATCTCTTGCATTTTTATTATTTATTGATTTGTAGTTATTATAATCCAGATTCGGGTCAAGAACCAAATTAAAGTCGCCACAAATTAAGTAGGAGTCATTCCCAATAGTGTCAATAATATCAAAAACATTTGTGAAAAATTCGGGACTATCAGAGTTCGGTCCGTATAAAGAGGCAAGAGTAAGTCTTGTTTCACCAATATTTACATCTAAAATAATATAGTTACCAAACTGGTCGTATTGTACATTATGTATTTTGTACTCAAGTTCTTTCGACAAGAGTATTGCTACACCGCGCGAATTAGAAGAGCCATAACTTAGGAAACACTCTGATCCCCATTCGGAGTAAATAGTTTTAATTTGTTCGTTAATAAAATGTGTATCTTGAAGGCAGTAAATATCACATTTTGTTTCTTTCAAATATTGAAAAACTTGTAATCGCTTCTTTTTCCCCTGAATGCCTCTGCAGTTGACTGATAAAATTTTAAGCTCACACATAGATAAGCAAACTAAAGAACATAATAAAAAGTAGCACTTGTATGCATAGTGTCAACATAACATTACCTTGTAATACAGAACGGAAAAAATACAAACTAATAAGAGAAAAAACAAACATGAAAAAATAAGTGAACATCTTTGAAGGCAGTTAACAAGGATTTCATCATATGTTGATATCTTGCAATGTTAGATATTGACAGTAGCAATGCTATACATAACTCAGATTGTTACAGGAAAAGTTTCAATGATATATTATACATACATAAGTTATTGTACATATCATTTGTTTAAAAAATTTAATATGTTAAAAATTAAATATGTTAAAAATTACAGTCGATATGAGCATGATTGTTTTATTTACAGTTATCAGCAATAAGAAATATACACTAGTTTCCATGCAATCACGTATTTTTTAATACTAGCTTTATCCACTCATTATAAGTTTACATTTATTTAAGATGAAAAATGTAAGTAGATGTTTAGTGTACAATAACGTTAACAATTGTTGATGTTTTTGTTGTTTTTTTTTAATTTAGAAGCTATTTAAAGCATTTTAATAGGTGTCGCATCAGATAGGATGAAAGAAATCATCACACAGCATTACCTTATTCAACATATAGCGGCTGGGGATTATCATTATTTCATACAATATGCAAAGCAAATAAAATATGCAAAAAATACAATCTACAATAGACAGTACTAATGATGTTTAACAGGCCACTATTCAAATGGCTTGAATGTATGAACGATGAAAAATCATACGGTTTATTGTAAAAGTACCGATATGACAACTTATATTTGCGTTTGCTAGAATTTAGACAACACAAAATAATTAAGCGAATAGATAATTCTACACCAGAAATTGCAAGTTCATACATACATGCGTACGTACAATTAAAGAAGTGATTTAATATAGAGACAATATGCGAATAGAAACAAACACTTCAACAGGCAAAACCATACACAGACACGACCGTATACCAGATCGCAAACAATGTCAAAAGATGATACACATTTTCATGAAGTTAACATAAACTAGACTCTTCCATATAACCCGGTCCAGATACAATGATTTAAGTTACAACCAAATAAATTGAATGGGTATGAACTTATTTTCATTACGCATTATTGTTCGGAATAAAGCAGAACCAACTAAAGAAAAGCGACGTATATGTTACGAAGACGAGAAGAGTTATTAAGTTTAATTTAGTTGTTTCAGTGCAACCCATACCATACATCTTTTTAAGACAAAAAGATGCATCAAGGCCACTGTTGATCGTTTACATTTCCAACCAGGAGAGGCCTTTTTAAGGCGAAAGCGAAAGAAAAAGGGTCCTCTTTCCTGGCGTATACTGAAAATTAGAGATTAGAATTGATACCTGTTTTTAAAGTATGACCTATATTAGCGATAGTTAAAGAGAGGCGCTATTTATTTACCATAAGGTCAGATTGTTTTTGTCCATAGGTAGAGAAGCAGCACTAACTTATCATCTTTTGCAACTGAAACACACTGCGCGTAGGCTGAGTTAAGAATATTTAAGCAACCTTCATTAGTAATTTTGATTATGCGTAATAGATATATTCCAAAGACGCAAGAGTACTAACATACAATTTTAAGTGCAAGAACATTAACAACAGTAGCAAATGGTAGTAAGAATTAAGTTTTTAGCTGTATATGACAATGTTTTTTTACATCAAACAACAATCACGTGTAATCATTTCCAGTGATGTAGAGTGTGGGGTAAATAAAATATATTATACCGTATCTTCTAGAACGTATAACGGTATCTCAATGCCTGACAGATTCGTAGGTTAAAAAGCTAACTCATCTAAGAAAAACATTTGCGTCGAAAAAGTTTAATTTCATAGAGCTCAGCCTCGGCAAAAAAAAGATTACCAGTGTGCTATATACATTGTCAAGATTTACAACGTCACATTTTGCTCGATACAATAGATAATCCGATTTATTTTCAATAAAAACGGAATCCTCGTGCGAGTCATGCACTGATTCTACAAAGCGCGAGCTAAGTTCTTAAATAACAAGGCCAATTAAAGTACATTGTATAGTGTAAAAAGAAAAGAAAAAGTAGCATGAACAATGAAAAAATTAAAAAATTAAAAAAAAACTAACTAAAAAATATGTATAGCATAGAAAATAGTTGTCTATTCTAAAGTCAAAGAAAAACAATCCTTTACTTTTTTGGCCAGGGTAGATCAAGCCAATGTTGATAGTCCTCCCATTCTACACGATGAACCACATCTCTTGCGTCTTTGTAGGAGATAGTCCCGTTTCTGGACCAGACACTATTAACTTCGTCCGACATTTTACGTTTCACGCTCATGAACACCTCCAGATTTAAAGGGGTTAAGTCTTCACGCACAAAAATGCCTTTTGCACGAAGTAACTTGCTTTGCCTGAGTACTCGGTTGCGAGTCATAAGTGATTTGAAACGTATAATGATGTCTTTCTTTCCGTTTGGACCTCTTTTCAGTCGGTGGGCTATGTCAACGTCCTCTATTTTAATGTTTTCATGTGTGATGCTGTTTATCTTCGCAATGGTAATCTTAGTGGTTTCTTCTGCTGATTCAAAAACAGACTTTGAAATCTTTGATAAAAAATAAATTGTCAATTTGCCAGTCTGTGAATTACTGCTTTTAATGATAATAAATATGTTTATAACACTGTTTGTGTACATGTTCTCATTCAATCTTGGTTTAAATTTTATGTTTTAGGCAACAGATTATTCTTAGCTTTTGTTAATGTTTCTTTTTTTTCTTCTTTTAATTTAGAACATTTTGGAAAAATACCTAAAATTGGGAATGGATATTGTTGTGTGCAGTGCCTGCACAATGCTAAGAATATTTTGTTTCTTATCTCCTTGAACTACAGTATACAGTAGCTAAAGTTCAGTGTTCCAGATTGTACAAGAAAAACATGCTATCAGTTTACATAGTTAAAAGATTCAATAAAAATCTTTAAAATGTTTTCCTATTGTAACTATCGGTACATGTTGTTTTTGGCCATAATGTCTGGAGCCCTTCAAGTGTAAATGTAAGAAAATTACCACATTTTATAAGAGAATGCTCTGCCAAAAAACAAATCCAATTTCCAGGATAGCTTTTCATAAGCTTGCATAGATTTATTTATAGCTTGTTTTAGAAATAATCAGCTATAGCCCTGAGTGAAGGTCCTTACATTTAAATTTGTTTTTCTTTTGTAGATTCACCCCCAGGGATGGTGCATCCTTTCCAGGAACACAGACACGTCTGAAAACTCTGAGGTAAGTTAAAAATTGCTTTGAAACAAACACTTCTTTTTAAGTTAAAGGATTTACCTTGATTAGGGGTCCTGATTGTCATCGTTTATATTCTGAATGTTAATTTACTGTCTGCCATTTATGTTTAACAGAAAATATCTGATCAGACTATGCAAAACCTCTCAATCAGCCTCCATGATTTTAAAAATATACACCACCTGTTCAAAATATTATGTACACCATTTAATAATTGTTTATTATTCAATTATTTGGTATACCATAATGCATATACATGCCTAATTGTTGCAGTAATGATTCCTTTATTTATTAAACAATAGTTTAACAAGAATAAAAGATGTATAGGTTGTGTTATAAATTTTGTCAGATATGTCTGACTATATGACATGTTTAGCGTTGTCTGTCGGATATTTTTAGTGGCTGATTATGTACAGTTGAAAAAATGCATTTGAACTAAATATAATTATGTGATATATTCTTACTGAATACTTGTAGGCTTTTCCCTAGTGCTTTTTTAACAGGACACATTGCTATTTGGAATAGATATTTTAACACAACGATTATACATGCATGTATTTTGAAGGAAGCTACAGTTTATTTATTCTAATTTCACCAGTAATTGTTGTAAAACTGTATCTTCTTTCTTAGCACATATTAAATGTCTGGTTGTCAATTAACATGTTAATTGTATTTATAGTGGACCTGTGTACATGACCTCCAGGAGAGAGATGTGAAGTCTAAGGGACCACGGCCGTGGGAAGTGTACAGGGTTACACCGCACACTTCGTCAGCATTAAGTTCGTCTACCAACACCCCTGCACATTCCTCACTGGCTCCATCAAGGTCATCCCACTCATCACAATCTCCGCCGAGAAATGGGACTTCTTCAAATGCTTCAGGTGAAAATCAGTCCAGGAGTTCAAGTAGACATCAGTTTGAATCCAACAGTGGCAGTCCGCCAGAGACTTCGAGTGAAAACCAGTCTAATTCTGCTAGTACCAACCAAGCTAGAGCAAGAGAATTTGAAATGCCTGCAGAAAATCGCGAGTCCAGTGCAGAGGATCCGCATACCAGTCCAAGCAGTAATTCAGGGACAGAGGCAACAAGCCCAGTAGCAGTGCCAACTGAAAACAGTGGACCGTCAGGAAGCACTTGTCACACAGAAGTGGTCATTGCCCCATTGTCCAGCCAACCATCTAGCGACGACTCAGTTAATGAACCAGTTTGGAGTGGCATCGATGTAGCTCATCAGCAAAATCAGCATGCTAATGAAAGTGGTCTCCCTGGAACAGAGCACGGAAACTCTGCCTACCCAGATAATATGGAAGATGAATTGCCGGCACCCGGCAATCAGTCAAACAGTAGGCCTGCTCCCATTTCTGAGGGGTTGCATGCAGTGCCCCCGCCAAGTTCTCAGCTAACTACTGGTCCCATGCACAATTCTCTGATACAGATACGTCGTGGGTCCCGGCAGCAAGATGGGAGTTTTTCTTTTTCTATATCTGTGCATACGTCAAGTGGTCGCACCATAATTTTTAGTCAGGATGAAATTGAGGCTGAGGATGATGATACTGACTTGAGGATCGAGAGGATTATACCAAGCACTAATAACGAACACTCTAGCGGACACATTGTGGAGGGTGAAGGGTCTAGTGGACAAAATCCTGTGCTGGCACAACCAACAGTCCCTGCACATGGGGCAAATCAGTCAGGAAGCAGACTTGATATGGATGATTCAGACGTTGAGAACGAAAGTGATCATGATTTAATGGAGGATGTATTGACATATGGATCCTCGGACGATAGTGACTCTTCGGATAATGAAGTAGATGAACAAGTTCTACAGAGTGTCAGTATTGATCTTCCAGGCACCTCTGCGTTGAACAGAGGTGTTAACATTTCAATTCAGAGCCACAACAACCAGGAAGACAGACACGAGCCATTGTTCCGGCACACGGGTCCATCTCGGATCCGCAGACGGATCAATCGGCGTCACACTCCGCTATCTACCAGCCAGTCTGACAATAACCAGTCACGTCGCTCACAGGCGAGTGCTTCTGGCAGTCCTGTGAACACAGCGGGTGCGAGCAGCCATGTGCGGCCGGGACGTTCCTTAGACACGAATCCTCGTAACAATTCCTTCACGTTTGTGCTGGAATCTAACTCTGGAAATCGAAGACGAAGAGTTCTAAATCTTAGCTATTTAGACAGTTTTTCAGAATCGGAAAACAAAATACTACAGAAAAATATTCACACAAATTCAAAACGTCTCCTAAGCTACATGGAAGAGTGCAATGTAGGTAAGGGCTTCATCAAAGAGGTGGCATTCAGCTCTGATGGGAGGCTGATCAGTTCTCCATTCGGCTTTGGTATTCGACTGTTTTCTTTTGATCCCGAGTGCAATGAGTTGTGCGACTGTGTTCCGGAATCGCCCGTAAAGCTGTACGAGGCCACGTGTTCCCTGGCCCATGTCAACATCGTGGTGGCCACCCAGTTTTCGCCTATTCACAACATGGTTGTGTCCGGATGTTTGGACGGTAAAATAGGATTCCACCAGCCATTCCTCTGAACAAACTTAAAATGTTGGACAGAAAAATTACAATCATATAAATTTGCTAATATAAATTATGATTATGACTATGAAGCCATTAAGCCAGATACATGCTGGTGGACTTTCAGCAAATTTTGAACTTGATCTTGTCACTTAGTCAGTAGATAGAAGGGTATTTACAGTGTTTGTGATTTTAAGGGGACTTTTCACTCCAGTGCCAATGTGTTTTAAGTGAATTTCTGCTGCATACCTTTACTAGTTTTCATTTGTGTTCAGTTTCATGTAGTTGTACAAAGTTTATCAAACCTTACCCAAATAGAATGTTGTCATTCAGCATTAACTTAAGTAGCAGTATATGATATGATTTTTTGTGCCTGCTGCTTACAGTTAGAATATGTTTTAAGACCGTATATTCCGGACTATAGGTCGCATTGGTATATAAGAACCATTAGCTTTTTTTTAGTTTAAGGAATATTTTAAAAGTTTTAAAAAATTTGCTCATAACTGAGTGCAAGCAAATTCAAGTATACACTTGATCAGATTTTTAATCATAGAGCTCACAGCAGTTAAAATTTATTTGAGTCATTGTTTGCTTACTTCATTCAAATCTTACCCAGTTTGGGTATTCTACAGGGTTTTAAAGGGAAGATAGCGAGACAAGATTTCCTTTAAACCAGTGATTTTGGGGGAAAAATCTCAAGTACCTGTGCCCATTGAATTGGGTAAAAAGCGCTAAAAGTCCTAAAATTTGGAACAACAGCATTGTTAAATTCTTTTAAATTAAATTAAATTAAAGTGGTATAAAACTATGCATTTCCTCGACTAGTATTGGTATTATAATACTGATCATTTGACTGTTTCAACTTATGGGATAGGGTTACAGGTAACAGTAACTGGCACTCTTTATCTGCTAAAACAATGTTCAACAAAACCATATAAGGGAAAAATAACTTAATGTTTGGAAAAAAAGTAATTTTTTTAGGGGGAATTTTTTTTTTTCTAGGAGAGATGGCCCATATTCGGCACAAAAACATAACCCCCAAAAATCACTGCTTAGTGAATGGTAAAATTTCAAGCTGTTGGCTAAACTCAGCATGAGGCTCAGTGGGCTCTAAATCGTGTGTGTGTGTGTTATTTTGCTTTGTTTAATTTTCTTTCAGGTGGTTAAAAAATGTAGATTAAAAGGTACTAATAAGATGCAAGTAATTTAAAAAGAAATGTTTATAAAACCAATGCCATTATATATTATTATTCCATAATATGTATACAGTTAAGTCCTGATATTATCTGTAAACAATTATTTTTATTAATGGTACATTTACACGCACATCAGAATATTCACTGAGAACAGAAAATCATGTCAGTTTATATTTTTTGTTAATTCACAAATATCATTGGCATTTTCATGACAAAATACATTTATGCTAACTCTTTTGCTAAGTTGTCTTTTGAGCAAAGTTTTTTACCTGAAATTCCAGTACTTTTTTAATAATTCAGTCCAGGCCTTCACATTTATAGCCCTTGAATATTTATTGGTCTGCAATGGTGTGTTAACGGAGTATACATATTTTTTGTTAAACTGCGTAGTGGGGTATGATTTAAACATTAAAAAATGTTTTTTGTATAATGTTTTGTAAGCTCTTTATATAGTGTCTGTTTTGTTAGTTGATAGCCTGATGTGTACCTGATTGATGCAAGTGTCATATATAGAGCTGAACTTTGTTATCTCGAACTCGCTTAAGTTGAAGTTTTGGATATGGCGATCTCGAAAATAATTACTGACTTTCTTACTTCTTATTTAATGTAAATTAAATACGGCTATCTCGAGCTTTTAACTAAATATGTCGATTATGTTGAAGTGGTTTTCTATCCCAACTAGTATTTGTACTCTTATTTCTATTATCTCGAATCATTGACACCTGTGGCAAGACATTGGCACCTTCGGTCCAAGTTTGTCACAAATTGCAAACATCATTCGGCTTTTTTTCACAAGTGTTAGTTTGTATGAGTGTATGTTAGTAATGGTCCTTGGTTTACAGTCCAGTATATAACTACACAATCCGATTCGCTTTTCTATGGTATGATTTATTAATCATTGGGACCGAATATGTTTAAAGAGTCTGTATTCAGATATGTCAAACTTCAGGAAAGTCGAAGTAATTTAAAATTCCTCGTGACTAAGTTATGTAACAAGGTGTTTGTTATGCAACATGATGTATATTTATGGATTATCTGTTACTATTGCCCTACAGCAGAAAGCTGAACCTAGATAGATTGATGAAAATAATTCAGTGCGTTTGAGAAAGTTGTTGAAATGTAATTACAAGTAATTGAAAAACAAAATTAATAAATTTTCTTGAATGACCATAATTTCAAATACATGCAGGTACATATAAAGACAGTCTTTGAACATTATTAATTATTAATATCTTGTGAAAATAGAAAACATAGATGTAGGGAAAGATCTAGGATAAAAAAAGGTACAGGGTGCTGCTAAAAAGGAGCAGTGTGGAAATCAGGACCAGTTGGTTGACATTTTCTAATGTTTTGCTTAATCCTGGGTTTTCATGAGGTTAATGCTTTTAAATAAGGTTTTTAAGCATTGTGTTTTCTTTTTTCATTGAATATTTGCAAAAATGTATTAACTTTCAAAAGATATTTAAAATTTCTGTGTTGACCAGCCTAGAGGGGCAGCAGGGGGGAACCAGAAAGGAGCAGGGTGCTGCACCCTGCTATTTTGCTCTAGATCTTTTCCTAATAGATGCATAGGTATTAGCACACCTTGCCCAAATAATGCCCAAATAATTGCCATACATTGTTTGTGACTACTACCATGTCAACAGGGGCCGTATCTACAAACCTAAGGAAATTCTAAACTTAAGTCATATTTCAGTGAAAATTTCAAATAACATTTTCCTTGGGGAAATCGTTATTTTATGTTTGAAATATGGGAAAGTTTTTATACCCCCACAAAAGAAGTTTCGTGTGTGCGTTGGGGGGGGTATACAGGAGTGAGCTTGTCTTGTCTGCCCGTCGGTCTGTTGGTTTCCAGATGATAACTCAAGAAAGGCTTGACATATTCAAATAATTTTTCTTACACATGTGTAACATCATAGAATACAGGTCATGTTGGATGTTGATTACAAACCACTAAATTTTGACAGGATTATGGCCCCTTTTCAACTTAAAATTCCCTAAAAACATGATTTCCGAACAATAACTCAACAATGGCTTGACATATTCAAATAATTCTTGGTATACATGTGTAGCATCATAAAATACGGGTCAAGTTCGACTTTGGAAATTTTGACTGAGTTATGGCCCTTTATTTGACTTAAATTCCCTAAAAACATGGTTTCCTGACAATTTCTCAACAATGGCTGAACATGTTTAAATAATTATTGGTACACATGTGTAGCATGCTAAAATACAGGCTAAGTCCAACTTTGGTTACAAACCACTAAATTTTGACACAGTTATGGCCCCTTTTTGACTTAAACTCCCGAAAAACATGGACAATCGCTCATGAAAGGCTTAACATATTTAAATAATTTTTGGTACATAGATGTAACATCATAAAATACACTATGTTCAACATTGGTTACAAACCACTAAATTTTGACAGAGTTATGGCTCCTATTGAAATTACATTTTTCCAAATAGACCATTCACAACTTAAAGCATTCTCTCTCTATCCATTTCTTTCGAATGGATGCCATAGTTTTGTGACAAGGCCATATTGTGGGGGTATATCCGTCACTCTTGTGACAATTTTAGGTACTAACTGAAGGCGCTTTGTGGGTAAAATGGGCCCAGTACAGATGTGTGTTATTATCTTATTAGGTGTAACTATTAGTTGTATCTAAATAGTAAATACGAATCTTTGTTGGTATTCATATTGTCCTTATAATTGGCAGAAAAGGTACACTAGTGGTAGACATATTGTGTATATATGTTTCTGATGGTTGAAAATCATGTATGATAATAAACCATGGCTTGTTAGGAATTTTTGTTAGATATTTTGTGAAAATGCAACATTTGTATATTTTATGTTAAAAACTACTGAAGTCAATAAATGAATACGAAACTACATTTGTTGTATAATTTGTATAGTTGCCTTTAACAGTTAATAGGCATATCATCATGACATAAATAAATGTATAACTACATTTGTTGTGTAGTGTGTATACTTGCCCTTAACATTTAATAGACATATCATTATTTATATCAATAAGTAAACTGCTCAATGTGTGCGTATGACATTTGATAAAGCATCAAGTGTAATTTTACTTGCATCAAATTTATCTAGGATAGGGTACCGTAGATTGTTGCGCATCAGCTCAAATACACTAAGAGGTAGCGGTGTCGTAGTGGCTATGGTGTCCGCTTAGCGATAGGGAGGTCTCTGGTTCGATCCCCACTCTGGGGGCATTCTCAAGATCTTCCCAAAGACACCAAGTACTGGTTCTACCCAGGACACGGACTCGAGTGTCTCAATAAGCCTTAGGCTTTCGATGCAATGGAGCTAAAATAAATAGGTTTAAACTAAATAAACTGCAAGATATTACTTCATTTAGAGTATTGTGCATTGTGAAAAACAACAACGACAAACACTAGTTTATGTTTATTTATGTTAATAAGGAAGTATGTAAACATACACTCTTATGAAAAATGTAACAAATCACAAAAACATTGGCAATGATAATTGTTCAATATTTGAAAGGAACTCTGAAATAAGGTTTATCTCGTCTGAGAACAGGATAACATGATTATCAGTATCAAAATGCCCTCAAAATAATGAAAAACGTAACAAGAACAATAGTCTTTACACAAAACATATTTTCGTAAGGCCACATATAAACATAATACTCGTACAGACAAGTTAAGTCAGTGATAAACTGTTTGGTATTAATGATGTATGACGTAAATTATAAAAGATAAATTTAATGCCAAATTATTCACAATATCCTAAAAAACTGGATGCACGTTCTGATGCATAGGAATTAAACCACGAGGGTGTTCGGACGAGTGGTTTAATAACCACGCATCAGAACGTCAACGAGTTGTTTATTGGCCAATAAACAACGATAATGCGAAACTTATTACGATTTTAAGATGATTTGACAAATATTTTTGCAATAGTAATGAGAACTACATTTTACTATACTCTGCTCATAATCGGGACTACTTTTTGCGTCATTTATTGGGTAGTTTAACAACGATAATTGTGTTCTTTGTCTATAGAAAAATCTACGAGTATCATGTTAGAATATGCTTTCATCATGCACCAATTTTAATAACTGATTAAACGAATGTTTGTACGAGTATGGGATGCATCCCCTCACTAATCAAACAGCTATAAATACCTAGAACACATTCAGTTGTAAAACTTTAATGAACCAATAAATGAGTGCAACTATAACACGAATACTTAAATGTTATAACAATCAAACTTAATGAATCAATTAATGGGGATACAATAAAACATTTTATGATACTATTATAAAATCAAACTCAATATAACACCGTGATTATAAAATAGTATAAAATCGAACGGACTGCTTGTCCGAAGTAAACGATAATTACCAACTGTAGTAACATAAGATGTACATGAAAAGTCTACAATAAACAATATATATGTAAATATGATAAAACACTTCACAAATTGCGTTAAATGTCTTAAAAATCTATTAAATGTTTAAACACGAATCAGTCAATAATAAAATGTTAGATTAACATAGTTCAAAAACATTCATGAATACATTGAAGATGATTTTTACGACCTTCATCTGCCATTAGACGATAATTATAAGCATATCTGAAGAAACGCATGCATGTGTACCCTAGTTTAATCACGTCTAACTCTTGAACTGTAAATAAACTATTGAAATACTCACATAAAAAAGTTGAAATACTCACATAAAAAAGAGAATCATTCAACGAAAATGTAATTGTAATAATACAATACAATAAAACAAGACGCTGTGTTTGATAAACACAGATGCCCCCGTTTGGTGCTGGACAGCCCATTTGAATTCTTCAAAGTCCAAATTCGGTCAATGTCAAGGTCAAAGTGAGGTTGGGTGATATGGGTGGATTAGGAATGGTCACAATCAACAACTGTGTAAGTATCCAAGTGTTGTAGTAAGCAGTGTTGGTGCTAGACGAAACGGTAAAATCTAGTTATATTAAACCAAGAAATAGCCCTTTTGAATTATTGCAAGTCTAAATTAGGTCAAGGTCAAAGTGAGGTTGGGTGGTATGGGTGGATTATGAATGGTTATAAGCAACAACTGTGTAAGTATCCAAGTGTTGTAGTAAGCGGCGTTGGTGCTAGACGAAACGGTAAAATCTAGTTAACCTCATACGGATTCACGGACGGAATGACAGAATCACGGACGACGGACAGGGCAATCACTATATGCCTCCCGCATCAAGATGCTGGGGATAAAAAAAAACTTATACAGCTTGCTAAGAAGAGAAGGGAACGAATCTGCATGGAATCGCGACCATGCTCATTCAAAAAGAATCGATACTCCATAAATAGGCATTTTCCGAGTTCTGTCCCTTGAATATTAGCATTTTATAAAAGCATTAAAAGGCATATTAATTAAGATAGCAGTCATCCGAAACAGTTTTAATACCAACACCAATGGACCATATTATGTTTTATAGTAAAATCAGATCATGGATAAAATGCACAATGCGCTTCAATATTGTTACCCCTGCCACTAACTCTTACGCTTCTACAAACGCGCGTGCGCATTACATTTATAAAACTTCTGTTCATGAAACCTTCCTTTGTCGGAGACGTAGAGGTAATCAATAATAATTATGACAAAGAATATTTAGTCAATTTACGAATAAAAAACTGTTGTTGTTTTTTTTACTTGAAACAAATATTCTGAAAATTGCTAACATGCACCTTTATTTAAGTGTTTAGACAGTAATATAGCGGGTAATACCGATGCAGCATAGCGGCCCCAACACCCAGGGTACGCACGAAACGACGACGCCTGGGTAGGAGACATAGGACATGCAGAGTCCTTTGAAATAGGTCAACTACAACTACAAGCACTGCATTTCAAAACACAGATGGATTGTTTCCATCGGATATTCAGGACTGGAAAACTGAAACAAACGGATAATGCACGAGTGGCAATAACTCTATTTCAAACAGAATTGAAAATGGAGCGGATGGCGTTTGTAACACATACACTTGTTAGCAACCAATACATCAACTACAACTACTAGCACCACATTTTAAAGCAAAGACGGAGAATGATGGCCAAATATGGCCTCCAGTAAATATTCAAGAAAACTGACAAAAACCGTTTGTAAACAAAGTGCCGGTGTGAACAGAACTGACACTGGAGCGGGTGACTATGGAAACACACGCGCGGTCTTACAACTACAGCTGCTTGCACTAAAATTCAAAGAGCAGGCGGAACTTGTGACTGTCCTATTTCACGATATTGCACGTGCAGCTTCAGGTGGGATTCGGAGTTACGTCCCTTTGGCGAGGTGGCTTGCGACCAAATTGCAACTTCCGGCGAACCCGACACAGTGTCACTAAAAGAAGAGCGACGGACAATGGAACTAATGGGAAATAAAACATGTGACGTAGATTTCGCACTGTTTTCGAACTGTTTTGAGTTCACGCCCAAAACATATATATTCTCGCTTTGCAGCGCAGACAACCACCAAGTAACATTTTAAGTAATACTAGTATTTGACTCAACAATTCATATTCGCAGGATTGTAAAAACATAACAAGACACTGTACAGAGAATTTAATTATAAATAAAACAACAACAGCGGTAAGGAAAACTTTTAATTTATAATTATTATAACTGGAAGAGTGCGCACATGCCTTTTTAATGATGACGTCCCAGTAACAAAAGTGAGCAAAGTTAAAACTTTTTCACAATTACTGACAATATTTGGCACTTTAATGAAAAAGACGACATCTCTATTCCGTACCTGGAGGCTCGACCGCTGACATCTCAGCTACCAGCACTTCCGGTGAGCGGCAGTAGTGTCCGTTCCGCCTCGCTGCCTCGTACTTTCGGGTGACGCGGCGCTCCCGGGGCGGTGGGAGGACGGGGCCGCAGCTTAGCTCGCTTGCGATGGGACTCAGCTGTTGCTGGACACATGATCTGCACGAGAGCACCACTAAAATGGACACAAGATGGATCTTAGGGAAAGATCTAGGATCAAAAAAGGTACAGGGAGCTGCTAAAAAGGAGCAGGGTGGAATGCCAGGCCAGTTGGTTGACATTTTCTAATGTTTTGCTTAATCCAGGGTTTTCATGAGGTTGATGCTTCTGAATAAGGTTTTTAAGCATTGTCTATTCATTTGCCATTCAATATTTGCAAAAATTAAATTTCAAAATATATTTAACATTTCTGTGTTGACCAGCCCAGTGGGGCAGCAGGGTGGAACCAAAAAGGAGCAGGGTGCTGCGCCCTGCTATTCTGCCCTAGATCTTTCCCTAGGATCTTATACATTTCCATCGGACATTCAGTTTAACTTACAAATGCACTGTGTACAAATGATTTAACGGCTGGCTAAATAATAATACAGTCGACTCCCTATGGCTCGAAGTTGCAGAGACCGGCAAAGAAACTTCGAACCATCGCGACTTCGAGCCAAGCGTACAATGTATAGAGTTTGTTCATGAATAAGCCAACTAAAATCGCCAACGAAATGTCTGGTTTGACTGCCTTACGCTTACGAATCGAGGTGAACAAATGTTAACTTGAAGAAAATAGTTGTCAAAAAAAAGTTAAATAGCATGCTCTACCGTGTTATACACACACGTTTCCTTTCTTTTATGGTTAAAGATACACCATACTCAAGGAAGGAATAGCTCTAATTCAAGATTGTGTTCCACATATACCCAGGGATACAAAGAAAATGTATGCACATAATATTGTCTCTTCGTCATAAAAGACTCATTTTAATGTTGATAGATGTCCTATTATATAGCAGCATCTTATTATACGCCTGTCCGCGCGATTCCATCTATTGATTTGACACATTGCCCCAGTTTTAAAGTCACTGCAATATGTTGCGGACACACCTCTTTGTCAGTGCCAGTTTGTCATCGGAATAAAAAAACTACAATACAAACACAAAAAGGCATGTTTAAGTTGTAAAACATTCAATTATGCTTTCTGATGTGCGTGGTTATATGCGCGTTTAACCAACTGTTCAAACAGATAATTACAGGGTCTCACAGAGATCAGAGCGAAATCGATCGCACAAAAATCCCATACGTATTGAATTACATTGGTATTAATTTGGCAACCGTACGCTCTTTCTCAGCGAGCGAGATTTATTTCAACGCTGTTACACCACACCGATCGCTTTTAATGACAATACGATTCGTTAACGAATATTATATGATTTACACTTTCGCTTAAACAATCGCGACGTCACGTGATCGCAGCGCTGACACAATAGGACGTTGCTAGGACACCACGTCAAGTTTGGCGGATCTCAGAGACTTGCGCGCCATAATCGGATCAGTACCATGTGCTCCTCGTAAAATAAATATATTAACACAAGTGTAAGAAAGCTGTATTGAGTTTTGGAATATACCTTATTTGGATAATTAGTTTACAAACAAGGAAATATGGCTACCATGCAAGGTTTGTTCATTTAAATAACATTTAGCGTGTAATAAATATTTTCACATCCTATGTATTTTAAGTAATATAATAAAATTAAAAATATACAATAGTTCTTAAATTCTTACATGTAAAGTCGACATGTACATAAACCTGTTCTATTTCACGAAAACTGTATCTGTTTAGGCAGTGTTATGTAATTTCTTGTTTAAGAATTAGCTTGTTTAATACTCTAATCTTCGTTTTAAGCAGACTAGTGTTGGAATATTGTATCTGCTGATAGGCTTACAGCCAGGTCCCAAATCCACGGGTCTACAAACTGGTATTATGTTTCGTTGGAACGTACCGAGCTGTTAACATGCTAGCTTCAAACAAAGCTCCCCCATGTAATACATAGTAAGTAAGCGATATAAATTCTACGTGTGAGCGTACACTCCGATTACCCTGCATACATGTACATGCATTTGTACAAGAGATTAAATAAACGAACAAAATACATTAACCACACTAGAAATAAATACGCTGTAAAATAATGCAAGATAATGCAAAAATGCCCACATATAAACTGCCATTATAAATTGAAAAGTCTTGTATTTAGATATTATTTCAACTACTCGATCCCGTTTGGCATACGTCAGTCGACCTTTACAGATTGTGTTTCAAGTTTTGTTTCATTCATAATACTGTTCGATATTTGATATTGCGCTTTTACGAGCTATGTTATTTGTTAAAATGTAATTATGACTAGAGAGGTCTGTTAAAATTCTCATGTTAGCGTACCTAATAACAGCGTTTATAACTCTCAAATAACCAATGTATAACAGAAGCGGGGCATGAGAGTAAATTTTATAATTTAGAAAAAAACTCATTAAAACGTGAAAAAATGAAGAGTACCAGTACGAATTAATAATCTTGACAGAAACCATGCTTGAATTACACATTTTATTTGAAAATGGCTTTATGATAATATATTGATGGAAATATAGTGTACATTAAATGAATAGCTATTGCTGACTGAATATTATTGAATATTTAGGGGTAAATACCGATTTATTTACGAATTTACGGATGTTCCGTACCCATGAACTAAAATTTGGTCTAGAGCACTGTATTTATTTTTATGCTAAGTAGTGAAATATAGGAAAATATCAGTGAGATATATCCCTATATCACTCATTGTGCTGGACTACTTTTTTATAATGTAAAAAAAATACTGAATAGCATAAAATAAAAAGAAAATGTGCTTGTTTTCGGTGTGATAAACGTTATATCATCACTGGGAAGGGAGACGATTAACACATTTTCACTCGCGCAAGCGCTCGTGAAAATATTAATTGTCTCCCTTTCGAGTGATGATATAACACGTTATCACACCCAAAACAAACAAATATCCTCTATATAATAAATGGAATAACGCCACAGACCACGGTGTTGCAACACGCAACTGACAAGTCCGCTTTCCACGCGGAAATACAGAGAACAGTACCCGGAAATGTCTGAAACTAAGTCTTTCATTGTTACTGCACAAATGTATATTGTGTGATAATATGTGAAACCTGAATAGAGCTGCCGGCTTAAATTTAAATAAATGAATATTCTATTTTGAGAGGAGACCGTATATATTGTCAGCTGACAATAGTTACAATTTTCTACAATAACAGACCGATTTTTAATTAATTTACAGTTTACAGAGCTGCTGTGTCGCTCACAGGAAGCCGCATGTAGGCGACGAGCGACAATCGATTGCACATATTTCACTGGCGGAGGAAATGCGAATGTTACTTCAAATAAATAATAGGCTTTATCACCTCGTATTCAAAGCCGATTGTAAACCGAGCTTTGAACAGAACAGAAATACTGAAAGGAAAATGAAAAGCCTTTTTTTTACTTTCATTCACCCAAAAGATAATTTATTTATATGATCGAGAGTACAAAAACATTATCTTTACAAATATGCATGTGGTGTTCTGTGCGTAATTAAGTCAGATCAAAGTCAGAAGTATGTTATATTCTTGACTGAAACGATAATATTTCCATAAAGGCAGCTTTTAAGCTTCTTAATCTATAACGTCCTTTTGTGTGGTTCGACAAGAAATGCACTGTCCGTAACAAACACATTAAGTGAGGTTTCGGTGAAGCGTTTCGCTCATACGAAATATTGTAGAGTTTATAAAAAGTATCTTTATTAATTACTACTCCAATACGACGTTAAGTATGGATTTCGTTATCTGAAAGCGGAAACATACACACTATTATTCGCAACAGATTCGTTTCTACATGCATGAACGCGAGTCAATACTTTTCGAAAACCAGAAAGAATTAGTTTCTATTTTTGACAAATATTAAAATTACCGAGCTCTGTGTTTCTTATTGCAGCTCACGTACGATATCTTATTTTCAGACTTCAAAATACACCACTTGTTCCTACTGTTTGTCCTGTTCCGTACGTCCGTTCATCCATGCGTTCGTTCGTTCGTTCGTTCGTTCGTTCGTTCGTTCGTTCCTTCGTTCCTTCCTTCCTTCCTTCATTCATTCATTCATTCATTCATTCATTCATTCATTCATTCATTCATTCATTCATTCATCTATTCATTCCTTTTACAAAAGCCACACAGTAGTATTCCAAAAATGGTCAACGCGCTGTGTAGCTAGAGGCTAGGGGATCTAACTTATACCCTGTCACGTGTATGTTTTAGCGGTGAACTTTAGGGGTCCGGACTCGGAGAGAGAGGACAAACTCTTTGGGGTCAATAAAACCAAGCGTGGTAAGGGCTGGACGCCGGCATGTGTTGTAAATGCATGCTTACTGCAGTGCAATTTGTAACTATGCATGGATCTCTTCTGTTGCCGTTACTGCTATATGCATTTCGATGTTTTACTTACAATGTACCGGTATTACGTGAACGCTTTACCATTCTATGCAAGGCTTGGCGAATCACGTACACTCTTTACGCCATTCCATTTACATGCATATATGTAACATAGAACTTCTATCAAAGAACGAAGAGAACCTAAATAACGAGGTCACACACAATTTCATTTACAATATTTTCTCTATGACACATAAGACGGTAGGTATATGATCTAAAACCGCACAAGGGCAACCGAATTGAGTGCAACGCTGCGAAAATAACCATAGATACGTTATTGCTGCATTTTAGCAAAGGCGCTATCTCAAATGTTGTATGTAATACCATTTAATTGGCAAACGTTTGTTTCTATTAATAAACTTATCGTATTATAAACATAATACGCATAACGATATTGTCGCAATGTGTATTCGTACAATTTATTTAAATTTAATGAATACACAATAATCATGGAAAGTTGGAAACTCGCAACTATGGAAGTGTCCTGGTGCCAGGTGTAAAAATAAAAAAATTATTCAATATTAACAAACTTATCTCGTAATTACGACTTAGTATGTCGTAATTACGACTTTTTATATCGTAATTACGACTAAGTATCTCGTAAATACGACTCGTAACTACGACTTAGTATATTGTAACTACGACTTAGTATCTCGTAATTACGACTTAGTATGTCGTAATTACGCTTTAGTATCTCGTAATTACGACTTCTTATCTCGTAATTACGACTTTTTATCTCGTAATTACGAGATAAAACTGTATAAAAGCCAAATGTGATAGAAGCAGTATTTCATAGATTGAAATAGTCTCGTGACCTTACTTTCATCAGACGAATTGATATGGACCTTCAAATTCAATCGTTGTTCGAATTGGGCTTAAATTATTCCGAAATTCTACGATGTTTTGCAGTAGGGAATGATCCAGACCTAAATAGCAGGGTGCAGCACCCTGCTCCTTTTTGGTTCCTCCCTGCTGCCCCTCTGCCCAACAGTTGAATATCTTTAGAAATATCATATATTTGTGCCAGTTTTCAATGACAAATTCAGAGTCAATGCCTAAAACCTTAATTACATGCAGAAGCATTAAAATGATAAAATGCCTGGATTTATCTAATTACTACAAATTTTCAAAGAACTGGTTAGGCTTTCCCCCCTGCCCCTTTTGAGCAGCACCCTGTACCTCTTCTGATCCTAGATCTTTCCCTACTTGCAGTGAATGGCTTAAAAATTAGCAGCAGTAGTAGTTCTCCTTCTGGTTAGGCTTTCCCCCCTGCCCCTTTTGAGCAGCACCCTGTACCTCTTCTGATCATAGATCTTTCCCTACTTGCAGTGAATGGCTTAAAAATTAGCAGCAGTAGTAGTTCTCCTTCTTCTACTCCTACTACTACTACTACTACTACTACTACTACTACTACTACTACTACTACTACTACTACTACTACTACTACTACTACTATTGCTACTACTACTACTACTACTACTACTACTGCTACTACTACTACTACTACTATTACTATTACTACTACTATTGTTACTGCCACTTTTGCTGCTGCTACTACTACTACTGCTACTACTACTACAACAACAACAACAACTACTACTACTACTACTACTACTACTACTACTATTATACTACTACTACTACTACTACTAATAATAATAATAATAATAATAATAAAAGTAATAATAACAATATGAAAAAATTCTTATTAAAGGAAGGTATCAGCATTAGAATTATATCTTATGTATTTTTTTCAGACAGACAGACAGACAGACAGACATACAGAGAGGCAGACAGTGTACTATTAGTGCTATCTCAATCTACAATAGCCTGCTTAAATCACTCATAATTACGATATACTATGTCGTAATTACGAGATAAAAAGTCGTAATTACTAGATACTATATCGTAATTACGAGATGAAAAGTCGTAATTACGAGATTTAAAAAAAGTCGTAATTACGAGATACTAAGTCGTAATTACGAGATAAAAAGTCGTAATTACGAGATAAGTTTTTTAATATTGAATATTTGTTATTTATTTTTACTTTTACACCTGGCACCAGGACGCTTCCATACTCAACGGACTGTTAAATATATGTCAATACGCAACCTTTTACACCACTCAATAGAATCTTTCAAACAGATCAGAGAAACATACATATTAATCTTAATTACCGTTGACAAAAAAAGCATTTCAATTTGAAGACGTACACTGTTCAAAACAAATAAGGAAATTTCTACATTTGTTAACAAAAATCGCACAACTCATTATCTAGCACATAAAGCCTCCATATGAACGGTATATCATGCACACGTGTGGCGTGGAATAATATAGACTTGTATCTGAAGCAAATACTGGTTCTTGTACATGTATTCAATGTGACCTGTGTTTTCCTCTGCCAGTGCATCACCACCGCCAACACTTTCAGCCTTTACAGCACATCTGGGCTGGTATTCACACAACTACTAAAGGAAATCTTAACTTAAGTGTACTCAGATCAAATGTTCTTTGTGAAATCCAATGATTTTGTTCACAAAAGAGCGAACTACTAAACATCTAAGTAATATTTACTAGTGTAAAACATGTTAGTTTAAAACGACCGATACATGAAACAGCCGCACATATACTTGAAGATTTTCCTGAATGTAAGAACTTAACTTAAGTTTTCCCTAACTTTAGGCGCTTTGTAAGTACGGTCCTCGTTTACATATATTTTATAGGACGGACTAAAGTGATAATGTTGCAGATTTCCTGTCTTCTGCCACCAGCAATGCTTTACACATAAGATAGTTGTCTAAATGAAAACACGTTTTGTTAGTCATTCAAAAAATCAACACTAATAATGTTAACATCCGCTTACTTGTGAGACTAGTGTTTTGTTTTGCCACTATGCTATATGTAATATGTTATGCATATGATATATCATACTCATAAGTATTTGTTTCAGCTTCATAAAAATGTCAATTAAACAAACACAATTCGTTTCTCTTTTTTTTCAGCCGAATTCGAGCGGATACGCGAGTCCGGGAGGTAAGATATTATTTACTGAAGTGTTATTACACTTCATTCTGTCAACAAGAGTCATAACACGCGATTAAGCATTTTGATATGCTGTTAAAGAGTCATCAGCAATGTTTCACTCATAAGTCTCATAAGTCATAAGGCAATTCTCCTTGTGGCAGGCAAATAAGACATGCACCATGTCATTGGCCAACAAATCTCAGATTTCGCAAATTTCAAGCATTTAATACACGATAAAACGATAAAAGATTGTGCGCATGCTAACCAAGCTTATGCAAAGTTGATGCCGAATTGGCTTTCCTCGTCTATAAAGTCACATACTGAATTACATTAAAGAACTTTATTTCACATGTTAAAGTCGTGTACGAGAAAAATTTACAATACGTCGGTCCACTTCATCCTTTCAATGTATCACTGGTGTAGTTGATTCACATATAAACCCAACGTGGATGTTAACCCTGCTATTCCACAGTACCAGGCCCGGCTATGACAGGTCCAGAACCACTATGGTGACAAACAGGTAATCACCACATATCGTGTGAGCAGGAATGTATTTCTGGTTCAGGTCTTGCCAAGTGTGTCTCACATCGACCTTTGTTACTTCAATGTAATGCACATGCAATTTGTGAACGGGGATTCTGATGTCTATTGCTTTCTTTCTGTGTGTGTTGTGCAACACGTTACAGCTGTTAACAGCTAAGTGTAACACATATAGTGGCCAGTTCGAGACAAAGTGTGTTGCAAAATATAATCGCGCAATACATGAAGTAGGGCACACAAATTACAACGTGTGTGGCATATGGAAACTGGCGCGACATACGAGAGTGACACATGTAAATTGGTCAGGCAAAGAGTGTGGCACGTGGAAACCGGTCAACCCAAATGTCTAACATAATTTATGGAAACTGGTAAAACTTATTGTCTGACATACGTGAACTTTCCGGACCCAAGAGTGTATAAACGCATGGAAACGATACCAACAACTTGTTTTGCACAAAGCAATACCGTGTTAAACTGAACGGGTACCAGCCAGGCGTGTTAAGCACAATGTCTTGTTAAGACCAGTGGACGGTTACACGTCAAATGTGGGATCTGCAAATTGGGTTTACCTTCCACACTTTCTGGACACACTCAAATATCGGTGTTTCATAGTTCCCAACTGGTAAAACGGACAGGCGAGCGCCTTTGTACCAATGCACTTTATGGTATGAAGAACGCAACACTGCATTCTCACGCGTATGAGATGTCATAAACAAAGAATAGCTCACGAGTTCCCACGCATTTGAGAGGTCACAAACAAAGAATAGCTCACGAGTTCCCACGCTTTTGAGAGTTCACAAACAAAGAATAGCTCACGATTTCTCACGCGTATGAGGTCACAAACAAAGAATCGATTTCATTTCAAGCGATCTTTTTCTTTTCAAACTAGAATAAATTGAGTTAAATGTATTAAAGGCATTTAAAAAAAGTATTTAAATTTAAATAAAGGCGCTTACATGCGCCTTCATTATGCTTGAACAACGAGCAAGGCATAAGTCGATGCCCAATTATTACTGGTCGTGATCATTGTGTGATTATAATTTCTGTTCTGTCACGAATGACCAACGGTCAATGGTCAACGGGAGGTTTACATTTTTGGATATAACAAATTATTCAGCTGCAGAAAGGGTGTTGTCATTCTAATATCAAACCAATACTTAGAAATTGCAGATATTTTATTACTATTTGTAAATGCGGTAACGATCGACATTGAGTAGAGAACCTAAGCGAACCTGTTCCAAACCTATATTGTATACGGTGAACCATTATTTGTTCTTCAATTAGGCCTTTTTCTTGTCGGTGATGTTAAATTCGGCTTTTATTTAGCAGTTTGATTAAAGTCACAGTTTCATTTTCTGTTTACTCCTGTCTGCAATTCGCTATCACCGGTTACTTTATCAAATGTGTCTCTCGTGTTTATTGACAATAATGATATTTACATTCAACATCTTCGACCTTTAATACGTTTTTAATTTCTATTAAGAATCGGATTATAGTCACAAACCTGTTTACAAACAGAAAACAAAACGTCGTAGTCTTAGTGACATCGTATAAAGCATTATTAATTAAATACATATGACATGACATCATTTGAGGCGTGTCGTGGGAAAATTGGGCTGAATGCTTGTGCGTAAGGTGTCGTCCCGGATCAGCCTGTGCAGTCTGCGTAGGCTGATCCAGGAGGACACTTTACGCAGATGCATTAAGCCCTGGATTCCCACGACATGCATCATTTGTGGTTTTATAAACTTATTTTTCACAGACATCATGTTTTGACCATTCTCCATTTTCATGTCATTCCGCATGAACCAGACCTAGCTATCAAAGGTCGCAGACGATGGTGACCGTCGACAGGTAAATGAAATGCACGATAAGTACTGCACCAAATATGACAGTCATGTCGTGGGAAACCCGGGCTTAATGCATGCGCATTAAGTGTCGTCCCGGATCAGCCTGTGCAGTCCGCACAGGCTGATCCGGGACGACACTTTTTCCGCTTTTATGGTATTTTCTGTTTCATGGAAGTCTTTTCTAAACATAAACCCACTCTAGGAGGAAAGCGCCGTCCTGGCTTAGTCTGTGCGGACTGCACAGGCTAATCCGGGACGACACTTTACGCACATGCATTAAGCCCGGGGTTCCCACGTCACGCCTCACTTTGTTGATGGTACAACTGTATCCAGCATTGAGATATGCGGAGGGTCGATCATATGTTCAAACTGTTGTGTGCAACGTAACCGATAACACGCTACCAATTATAACAACGATAGCAACACCACTATACCCACAGCAATAAAAACTAACAGCAATTATAGAAACAACAGCAACGATAATAACAATAACCACCACAACAACACTTGTAACAACAGCAATAACGAGACCAATCAAGCAATAACAAGACCAATCAAAACATTAACAGCAACAAATAAGCATTTGCTATTTGATTGTGATCATTGAGTAAAACTAGGTCCCAAGGCTATGAACATTATGCCCCGAATAAAGTAATAAAATCAAATATCGAGTTTAAAACCGCAATTATAATTATTATGTTTATGTTAAGACTACGTTTACAACAAGCAATCGAAGTCGTAGGGCCAAATCTGTTGTTTGTTTCCATCACAAAACTTAATATAATTGATGGACTAAAGATAAACCAGACAGAAAACGTAGCAGAAATATCGACACTACACATGCCTGCGAGATATTGTACGCTAACTGCCAGCATCTGCTTATGCATTGAAGTAAATATTTTTTTCGAATTATGTAGTTGGTTACGTTCAAACTTAATGCATCTATCAATATTTCCCCCCAGGGGGGTGGGGGGGGGGCGGCAGGCTGACCCAGGGGAATTTAACTAATTTTACTCCTTTGGGGACTAATTCCCAACCCTAAAGCCAAGCATTTATTTTGGTATAAATCCCCACATTGGGAGATTCTTGGGGTCTATATTACCGGGGTCTAATATCCGAATAAGTCTATTTAATTCCCGGGACCCGAAATTATTCGGCGTGCCAAATTCTCTGCTGTCAGGAATCGCTTTCAGTCTAAAGTCCCGTATATGCTCGCCGCTCCCCCTGTGGGAAAATATTGATAGGTGCATAATGTGTAATGACTCAGATGTTTAAGGAAAATGTTGAATACAAATGTCATTTAATACAATGAAAGGCAGTATGTCAGAACATACAAAGGCTATCAGTTGTCGTAGGCTTAATCTTTCATCGCCATACATGCTGATGCACGCCACATAAACAAACAAAAACATGCAACATTTAGGGTAACAAGGCTTAGATTGCAGATACAAATATATTTTCCCTGGTTCTAAACATTTGTACTTGTTCACAAATAAAACACTCGGCGCCACATGATTAAGTGAAACATTCATGTAACAATTCCACTGGCATTTTCAATTACATTTAACAATTTGCTAACAATTGCAACAAACTGTCTCACGATACGCATACTCAATTGAATGTCCGACACATTGACATAAGGAATTATGGAATTTGCTGGCGACAAACTTTGAGAATTATAAATAGCCCATTCATTATCAATGTGCAACACGAAATAAGGCATCGGTCAACAAACATTTAATAAATACATGGTTAATCAAGCCCGTATACGAGCGTTCAATACGAACAGGCTGATTTAAAGGCAGAACGTGCAGTGCACGAACATGCAGTTTTAGTAATCAAAGATTGTATTACAAACATTCGAGGCTGCAGAGGCGTCGATCGATTTTGCAACAAGAGTGGGGCATTTACAAAGTCTGTAATTGGGATAATAAGACTATTATCATTTAATTAAAAAAAATTATTTTAAATTCTATGGCGTGTTTACATTGAGAAACAAATCCACCCAAAAATGCTTGAGCGGGGATATCACGGATATGCCTTTTAAGAAAAACAACGCAATCATCATTACAAGAAAATTCCTAGGCAGGCTCGGATTTAATGTTTTGTATCGTAAATCAATACTTCTTTTCGTGATTATGTGTTAAATGCTAGCTACGCACAGGCCCGTCAGTGGCTCGTCTGATTAATGGAGCCCCGTATGGGTTCAATGCTAGCTAAGCACAGGCCCGTCAGAGGCTCGTCTGATTAATGGAGCCCCGTATGGGTTCAATGCTAGCTAAGCACAGGCCCGTCAGAGGCTCGTCTGATTAATGGAGCCCCGTATATGTTCAATGCTAGCTAAGCACAGGCCCGTCAGAGGCTCGTCTGATTAATGGAGCCCCGTATGGGTTCAATGCTAGCTAGGCACAGGCCCGTCAGAGGCCTGCCTGATTAATGGAGCCCCGTATGGGTTTAATGCTAGCTAGGCACAGGCCCGTCAGAGGCTCGTCTGATTAATGGAGCCCCGTATGGGTTCAATGCTAGCTAGGCACAGGCCCGTCAGAGGCTCGTCTGATTAATGGAGCCCCGTATGGGTTCAATGCTAGCTACGCACAGGCCCGTCAGAGGCTCGTCTGATTAATGGAGCCCCGTATGGGTTCAATGCTAGCTACGCACAGGCCCGTCAGAGGCCTGTCTGATTAATGGAGCTCGATATGGGTGCAATATCGCTCCATATCGGACGGCATTAATTGATTTGTCAAAGGTGTCAATCAGCCTACGCGTGTTCAATGTTAACAATAATCTCCCACAATAAAACCTATATAGCAGTATACAATCTTATCGATTTGCCTGAAACAATACTCTAGTTCTACAGTTTAAACGATCGGTTCTAATACACTTAATCCACATAACAAATCCTCTAAGAAGAACTGACTGAGTAAATTGTCGTTTATGTTGAATTCATGATAATGCAATACCCACTAATTTATTTGTCTACATGAACATTTGTATGAACATTGTAGATCTATATAAAGTAGATCTACTGATAATAATATCATGACAAGTAATGCCATACACTACTATTGTATTCTTTCATTTCGTTTGATGTCTGCTCATGAGCAAAATTACGTTAAAACATGAAACTGTATAAAAAAATAAATACTTCATAAATTACCGCCTAACTGTAATTTCACTTTAACCACTTACATGCGAATAAAATTTCTGCATGCACAAATATTTATAGGTGCAAATGTTTAAGTAATCACCAAAGTTAGTACATGTATTACAAAACACACATACAATACATTAAATTTACATTCAAATATGAAGAAACCATAAATTCCCTCCGTTCAAAAAGCCAGTCCATATGATACTTAGGCGAGAGTTTTTTTTATTTCTTGGTTTTCGGATACGACGACCCTATTTTTTCCAAAAAGCAAAAAAAAAAATTCAAGTTGTAGAATGTAACCTATGTCATAAAAATGACCTTGTGAAAGGGTTTCAAACTGTTACACGGAATGCAAACAATATTAATGTCATAGTTATCATGCAGTGATTAAGTTCATGTTGTGTAATATGATTTTTGTAAGTAATAATGCATTAAGATTTAAATATCAATGCCCATTTCATTTGTGAAATTATAGTCATTAATTTACTGAATTCTGTTTTGTTGTTGTTATTTTTATTGTTTTCCCTCCTCCAACCGGACGCTTTTCCAAAAATGTCCGAGAACCAAGAGATAAAAAAAGCTCTGGCCTTATAAGAGCATGTTCTGCAGAGATATGCATTGACCTCGTGTTTAAGGACCGGATAAGAGCCCCCTGATGAGATAAGCGCAAACAGATCACTTTCTCCCTATCTATGCATATAAGACTGACACAAATGCGTGTTTTGCTATATTTGTTTTAATTTTATTTTCATAATCTCAACTGCATGTTACCCGTGCAGTTTCATGGGAAATACTTCATAATAAATAATAACGCAAGTGCACTCTAACGACGACTGAATGTTTATGTATTGACAGCCATTTAGTTATAAAATCTAGTTTTTGTGTTCAATAAATTAAGCAAACAACCCTTCTTGTAATCGGAAGCATTTTTGATCGTTTTCTTACACTCAATCATCATGGATGTATATGCAGAAATAGCATGTTACTGTTGATCAGTTATCATGCTACGAGTCATAACACATGCACCAACAGAACAAGCAGGTACAACACGCTGCCAAGGAGCCTACATTGTGTATGTTGTTGTTGTTTTTGCCGCCGTTGGTTTGTCTGTCTGGTTGTTTGTGTTTGTGTGTTTGTTTGTGTTTTTTTTATAGCAAATTTACGCAAAAGGTTATGAGCAGACTTGCATGACATTCTGGGAAGTTTGGAAATGGGCCCCATGAAAAAATGATTTGATTTTAGTGGTGATACTCACCGTCTGGATCCAGGCTTGTTGTAAATTCTTTATTATTGCCCTGTTATGCGGTCGTTTGTTGAACGTCACATGGGGGAATGCAACCTCCGCGCAGAGATTCGACTAGTTCCGAGCATAGCTCTAATCAAGTTAACCGTTAACCGATAGGGGAGGTAACCGCTGCGAGGAGTTTGGGGGGAATGAGCTGCCTTGGCGGAGGTCTGAGATCTCTGAGTGTTGTCCGTGCTACAATCATTTAGTAGCCAATAGTGGCCAAATTTGATGTCTTAATCATTCGCAGAAATTACTCCTTAGTTTAAGACCAGTAATCCTCATAAAGTCTATATATATTGTATCACTGATTCCCTTTTTTGTAAGAGACCTTTACACTACAAGGACTCGTTGCCAATCACAAACAGTTGTATTGTTTCCAACAGAATTGTTAAAAAAAATATCAATTCTGTACTAGCAGACTCCAGTATACATGTCAATAGAAAAAATGAACCCTAATAATCTTTTTGTTCCAATGAGCACGATTTTTCCGACATGAACAGTGATTATTTTCCTAATATGACTGTCTGGTAAAAGGACCCAATCCCAGCGTGGATGATTTGTACCAACTAGAATAACACAGCTCCCACATATGTCGCGACAAAATCATAAATACAATTGAAAATGAGATGTTAAGTTGTAAATCATAACATGACTACTGGGTAGATGTGAATACAGCTTTAAGAGCTACAATAAATATGTGTTTAGAAATTTAGATATTCATTTAAATGCATAGGCACGCCACTATGAAGCTAAATTCGTCGGCATATACGCCAATCTATGCTCGATATGTAATGGTACTTTTCACCTTTCCAAATCTGGTAGGCTGAGGTCGAATGTAAGTAAATAATCCTGATTAGTGCACGCCGTTGATTTCTATCGGGGAGAAAACAGCTAAGAATGTGTAAGCATTGTAGTTAAGGTATTAATCCCCCGTTGTGTGACATACGGGCTTCCAACATTAGCGTGTACGACAAGGCCAGTTTTACACACCGGAAATTTGTTCGATTACCAACAAGAATTACATTTTATTTCTACAAGAACAAGCGGGAAGTAAGTGCAATAAAACATTAGCCACGAAATACTCGTGAACGTGACTCAGCAACACCGATTACCATGACAACCGTGCTGCCACCCATAAGACCAAAGACTCTAGCAAAGAATAACGGACATAAACGAAGTTCGCCGCTGCATTCGAAGTTTCATACAGGATGTATGCTATCGGACGTTAGAACGCCAAAGAAACTAGGAGACTTTCCTATCAATCTGCCAAACTGGAAATTTAATCCTGCAGCGGCAAATGGGAGGCTGTATGTGTACAAGTGCTCTGGAATTTAAATTAGGCGTGTCTTGGGAAAACCGGCCTTAATGCATGTGCGTCAAGTGTCGTCCCGGATTAACCTGTGCAGTATGCTTTACGTTATTTTCTGTTTCGAGGTAGTCTCCTCTCAACATAAATCCACTGAAGGCGCAAAGTGTCGTCCTGGATAAGCCTGTGCGGACTGCAAGGCTAATCCGGGACGACACTGTACGCACATGCATTAAGCCCGGTTTACCCACGACACGCCTTAAATAGTTGTTAGGCTGTAGACATGAGGAATACAGGTGTTTTTTGGCACTGTGGTCCAATCGGAATATCACTGGATGATCCTTGATGTTTGTTCAATGTCCACTCGTAAAAGGAAATATCATGTTTAAGAGTACAGAAACTGTGTGACAGGACATTTTAAGAAGCACACTTTACTCGTAGGTATTCACAATAAATCGAAACAAAACCTGCTAAAAGAAGTTAAAACATTGTTGAATACCGTAATAATTCCACATGAAACGACAATAGGCCATAACCGTTATGTGCGTGTTTATTCTGTTTCAGAGAGCGACTGCTACAGCTTGCCCAGCCTAAAGAGCCGAAGATAGAATGGTACACCAGTGTCGGGTAGGTACCCCAACTGTTTCGAACTTTCTGAATATAGCAGCAACGTAGTCTAAGTATGTATACTGTTACTTAAATATACATGTATAAATATCGTATAATAACAAGACTGATTTCGGTAAAAAAAAAGTGGAATAGTGCTCATCTAACAGAAGCTCACTATGTAAACCAACGTCTGATACGTTATGATAAAGAGAAACTCCGCTTACAAACACACCAAAAAACCCTAATCGATGATGACCTATTCCAAAATGTACCCAGGCATAGTACATTAGATTGTTATATACAATTTATGAACTACGGGCAGTTTCACTAAAATGGCGCACCAGCCTTCTTTATGCATATGCTGATAAGCCCAAAGGGCTTGTAAAATACTGAGTATGACGTATAAAATAAACATATTGGTAGCCTATAAATACATTTGCATTCCTCTTCTGCCTAGGCCACATGTGCGATGGGGTACACAGGAAATGATCTGGCCAGTAAAACCGGAAGCACTACGGGCGGACTCGACGGAGCGACTTGACATCTTAGCATTGCCCAAAGTCAACTTCATGAAAGGAGATAAAATCAATAGGTACTTTATGACTACGTCATGCCACTCTGGACTGGATTAGCACCAATCCTTATCATGCTACTTTCTGGTAATATTAATTAATTCGTGCTGAGCATTAATTAAACGATATTCATAGCAGTTGTCCGTTTATGTCTGTCACATTCCAAATTTCTAGCATTCGATTGCTTCAGAACTTTCTTAAACAAGATTGTTCTATCATATGTTAGCCGACCGCTATTCCGTACATCGCATATGGTTACCAGAACTTCACAACAGTTTGGTGTTCAGGAAACATTCGGCCACCAGTAATTTTCTACGATCCACGTACTCCTTCCATCTTTTCAGGCCGCAGTTCTTCTACAGCTGCGGGCGGTCGTCTGTGATCTGGAAAGTGAAGGACAGCGCTAAGGCCGGGGGCTCCTCGGAACGCCTCAACGTGCTCGCCGAGCCCAAGAAGACGCACCTGGAGTTCACGGAAGACCGGTGAGTTAGGAGGTTTATTACGTTTCCTGGTTTTATTCTACAGTTCTTTTTCACATTGGGAGGGGGGGGGGGGTATTGCGTTTCCGGCTATATTTATGTTTCCTGGGTATATTGTACAGTTCACTGTCAAATCTGGGGATTTATTACCTTTCCTGGCTATATGTTACACTTCCCTGTCACATATGTGGGTATTTATAACGTTTCCTGGCTTGTTTTACAGTTCCCTGTCGCATCTGAGTGTTTATTACGTTTCCTTGCTATATTGTACAGATCACTGTCACATCTGGGGTTTATTACGTGTCCATGCTATATTGTACAGCTCCCTGTCACATCTGGGGGTTATTACGTTTCCTGGCTATATTGTACAGCTCCCTGTCACATCTGGGGGTTATTACGTTTCCTGGCTAAATTGTACAGTGCCCTGTCATATCGGGGTGGGATTATTACGTTTGCTGACTATATTGTACAGCTCCCTGTAATATCTGGGGGTTTCCTGACTGTAGTATACAGTTCCCTGTCACATCTGGGGGTTATTACATTTCCTGGCTATATTTTACAGTTCCCTGTGACTCGCATCTGAGGGTTATTACGTTTCCTTGCTATATTGTACAGCTCCCCGTCACATCTGCGGGTTATTACGTTGGCTGGCTTTATTTTACAGATCACTGTCACATCTGGGGGTTATTATGTTTCCTGGCTTTATTGTACAGCTCCATGTCCAATCTGGGGGTTATTACGTTTCCTGACTATATTTACAGTTCCCTGTCACATCAGGGGTTTATTACGTTTTCTTGCTATATTGTACAGTTTCCTGTCACATCTAGGGGTTATTACGTTTGCTGGTTTTATTGTACAGATCACTGTCACATCTGGGGGTTATTATGTTTCCTGGCTATATTGTTCAGCTCCCTGTCACATCTGGGTGTTATTACGTTTCCTTGCTGTATTTTACAGTTCCCTGTCACATCTGAGGATTTATTACGTTTCCTGGCTATATTTTACAGTTCCCTGTCACATCTGGGGGTTTAGTACGTTTGCTCGCTATATTGTACAGTTCCCTGTCACATCTGGGGGTTTAGTACGTTTGCTCGCTATATTGTACAGTTCCCTGTCATATGTGGGGGCTTATTACGTTTCCTAGCTATATTTTACAACTCCCTGTCACATCTGGGGGTTTATTACGTTTCCTGGCTATATTTTACAGTTCCCTGTCACATCTGGGGGTTTAGTACGTTTGCTCGCTATATTGTACAGTTCCCTGTCACATCTGGGGGTTTAGTACGTTTGCTCGCTATATTGTACAGTTCCCTGTCATAGGTGGGGGTTTCTTAAGTTTTCTGGATATATTTTACAACTCCCTGTCACATCTGGTTTTATTACGTTGCCTTGTTATTTTGTATAGTTCCCTGTCAAATCTGGTGGTTTATTACGTTTTGTGGCTAAAATGTACGGTTCACTCTGACATCGGGGGGTTTATTACGTTTCCTGACTAGATAGTATAGTCTAGTAACGGATCTGGACAGTTCCTGGTATTAAACATCGCAATGTTTCTTGTGATATCATTTCATCTTCATAACCGACGAGTCAGATCACGGTTTCTACGGTCACCAAATTGTAGACTGAAATACATTTTTATATGTAACTATTTTCACTTCCATTGCATTGCCTATACGCTTCCTGAAGCATCCTTTTACACATAAAAATTCATGCATGGAATTCGATTAAAGATACTTGCACAGTTTGACGATATATAAAGGCAACATTATAAGCCTACTGTTGAAGCCTGTACCTATCAGTTAAATTGTACTAGACTTCTATAATCTAGACTTCTATAATAAATGCTCTAAAATATGTTTTCAGTTAAATGTACATGTACAATGCGATGACATATTGTGTAGCATTACATATAAATACCGTTTACAATGTAATTGAATAAAAAAAAAACTTAAACCACCCATGACAAAAACCCTTGTAGATATCTTATGGCAACGTAAGTATTGTAATAGTTAACTGATTTCGTTTACCCGTAGTTCGTATATAATTATGTACAAATGTATATGGTAACAGTACGGGTGTAGGCTAGATGTATATATGTACAAAATCGTTTGGTAACAGACATTATGTGACTTCGCCATCTACTACATAGAATTCTGCCTTAAATGCCGTCGAATCATCAAGAAATTTTGTAATCCTAGGAAAAACAAACAGGTTTACCGATTTGGTAAACATTCGGTAATGTTCGAAGTCAACACCTGATAAACTGATCATTTTCGAACATCGCCGACAATCCATCAAATGTTGTGGGAAACTCTACCAAATGTACAAAATACTTGCAAGCAAGTAAAACGCAAGTAACAGCCCTATAAAAGAGACTGTAGTATCAGCTACTGAACCGAATATTCTGTCAGGTTTTTTTCACATGCTGCCTTCCAATACTGTGAGCTTGAATTTCAGAAAACCACTCATGAACGCACCGAAGATCAGTTTTCCAACTATGTATGTTCCGGCTATTGTGTTTATGCTTGAAATAACAACTAACCTGCTTTATTCGTGAATACTTTAATAAAAGCTGTCGGAGACACAATACAGGACGATCTTGCATAACATACGCGATTAAAACCTGCAATATGTTGATATATTTGAGGAATATAATTATGAAGAAGCTGACGCATAGTCCACCGATACCTGACCATGCATACTGAAACATATCGTACGAAATCCACGTACAAGTATAGGTCTATCAGTCAATTAAAGGCGCCACGAGTTACTGATCATAGAGTTCATTGGACCTCAAGTAAAATGACGTATTGTTTCCTTACTGACAATTCAAAGTACCCATACGAGTACATGTAACGTTCTCATTTCTGTACTGACCCCTTCAGTTTTAATGGCGAGCCGATTTCTTTAATACTCATACTATCTGTTACACGGCACAGCCTTTTCTATAGTTTGCATTCCAGTTATAGGCGTGACGCAATTACTTTTGTTCTGACCCATCAATGTATATGACATACCATTTCTGTACCGACCATTATAGTTATATGACATACCATTTCTTACTGACCATTTCAGTTACATTACAAGTCCATTACTTTACTGACCATGTCAGTTACATGACATACCATTACTTTACTGACCATGTCAGTTACATGGCATACCATTTCTGTTACATGACATACCATTTCATTCCTGACCATTTCAGGTACATGACATACCATTTTTTACTGACCATTTCAGTTACATGACATGTCCATTTCTTTACTGACCATTTCAGTTACATGGCATACCATTTCTTTACTGACCATTTCAGTTACATGACTTCTCCATTTCAGTTACATGAAATACCATTTCTTTACTGACCATTTCTGTTACATGATATACCGTTTCTTTATTGACCATTTCTGTTACATGACATACCATTTCTTTATTGAACATTTCTGTTACATGACTTCTCCATTTCTGTTACATGACATACCATTTCTTTACTGACCATTTCTGTTACATGACATACTATTTCCTTACTGACGATTTCAGTTGCATGACATGTCCATTTCTTTACTGACCATTTCAAGTACATGGTATACCATTTCTTTACTGACCATTTCAATTACATGACATGTGCATTTCTTTACCCACCATTTCAGTTACATGGCATACCATTTGTTTATTGACCATTTCAGTTACATCACATACCATGACATACCATTTTTTACTGACCATTCCTGTTACACGATATACCATTTGTTTACTGATCATTTCAGTTACATGACATACCATTTCTTGACTGACCATTTCAGTTACATGACATGTCCATTTCTTGACTGACCGTTTCAGTTACATGACATACACATTTCTTTACTGACCATTTCAGTTACATGACATACCATTTCTTTACTGAAAATTTCAGTTATATGACATACCATTTCTTTACTGACCATTTCAGGTACATGACATATTATTTCTTTACCGACCATTTCCTGTTATATGACATACCATTTCTTTACTTACCATTTCAGTTACATGACGTGTCCATTTCTTTACTGACCATTTCAGTTACATGACATACCAATTATTTACTGATTATTTCAATTACATGACATACCGTATGTTAATTGAAAATACATGTAGATGTAATTATTTCGTGACAATACATCAGTGATATGCGTATTGGTGTCGTGATATGCCTATTCGTGACCACATTTAAAAGGTCACTTGATGTGCTTTATTTTGTAACTTAGAAGTGTGTAAAATGTTTATTTATTTAAGGTACATATTTGCTTTTCTTTGTAACAATATTCCACTAAAACCCGTTGTTTGAGCTTTGCCTTTCAATATCAATGTACTTATATTATGTCTTGTTTTAATTTTCGCACATACGCGTATGTATTGTGACGAATATACCTAGCTGCTGTCTTCATGCTATAATGTAGCTCTGTGTATCAACTAATAACCTACAGGTATTCACATAAAATGAGTTAACTTCTTTCCGAAAATGCATATATCATATTTCAATTGTTGTAACATACAACAGGTTTTAGCCCATATTACAATACTTTCTTTGAATATAATGTCACTGTTGCCAGTAGATCTGGACCCGGTTGTTCAAACTGCCAATTAAGCTAACGGCCCTTAACTATAGTTGTGAAAATAAAGATTCAGAATAAAATCTAATTCGGAATAAACTCACAATAAAAAATCTGAATGTCTAATTCACAAACAAACTTCATATGAATCTAACAGCTGTTAGCATAACTGACTGTTAAAGTTTTGAGCAGCATACGCTCTGATCATGTACCGAATATTCACGCATGCTCTGGTTATTCGCCCCAGCCCCCAGTTCAAGTACAGCTGCGGGCGACAGAGCCCAATCTGGACCGTGAATGTCAAGGCCATGTCCAGCACGGAGCGACCCCTGCTGACAGAGCTGGCCAAACACAAGAAACCCCATTGGGAATTCCAGCCCGAGAAGCCCATACAGGTGATCGACGGATCGCGTGAACCACTGCCAGAGTTCTCTTGGTCCCGTATTCTCTTGGTCCCGTATTCACCAACCCATTCTTAGACTTAAGAAAAACAACAGACTTTGACTCAAGAAAAATGATTCAGCGTAAACGTGCAAATATACTGATTACCAATTAGTACCAATGCTGCTTATGTCACTAACAAATGGTTTTATAAAAGAATGCTGTATTTAGAGATGATGAATACCACGTATGGTTCAACATTACAGCGCTCTTCGAACAGAAGTTTCAAGAATATTGTTTATTCCTCCGACAGAACTGTTTCAAGAATATTGCTTAATCCTAGTCTAAAGTCTAAGAATAGGTTGGTGTATACGGACCCTGTTTGATGAATTAACATTCAGAATTACATTCATTACTAAAACTTACCCATACTTTATAAGTTCTTTTTTATTACATTTCGGCTTAAATACATCTTGTACTCACAGAGTTGAGAAATAGGGCACATATCCTACATGAATATATAAGCATATTTTAACGGATTCAACAAAGCATTGTAACAAAAAGTGAAACAACTACATTGTATTCTACAACAATTTCAAAAAAAAAAAAAAATACTGCATCTTTCGAGTCCACATTGCATGTATTTATAAGCTGTCTGTTGAAGAAATGTCTTTTATGATTATTCATGTACATGTTGTCTGCAGACTGCTATACCGCCATCAGCTCTGAAAGCCGAGGCGACGGAACGACTGCTTACGTTATCAACACCGAAACCGAGAAACGACGGTCCCTTTCGGGAACCGGACTGGGAGGTTTGTGATAACACACGCACGCATGCGCGAACGCATGCATATACTGTATACGTACGAGAAAAACGCATTGATTTGTTTCACAGACACATATTGAGGTGTATATACACGGGATTAAATTAATAAATATTTATTTATTTAATACAACGTACAGGTACGCGGATAACGAATTTTATTTAACAAAACTAACCATTTAACTCTATCGACATCATTGGTTTTCAGGACATCCATCGCAGTGCTGTTGTTTTTTTTTCTTATTCAACATGTCATTCCACCTATTTATCGATCATAAGCATCAAAACACAGTTGTTTCAATATTTTATATAATAATTAATAAGTGTTTGCCATTGTAGGTAGCCCGAAGCGCGAAGAACGCGACTGCGTCCGCCCGATGTCTAGAGCTGGCACGACCCAAGCCCGTTGTTGACGGATACCAGTTGCCACGCGACGAGCAATGGGGGGTGACGCGGGCCGCCAAGCGCGCCTCGACCACCGGTAGAATAGGAGAGCTTTCCCGCCCGATTGTGCGCGCCACCATGGATCACGTTCAGTTTAACCCAGACGCCTTCCTTGTCAAGCCTCTGGCTCTCAAAGGATCGTTCCCGCCCCGTATTGAACAACTTTCGCGCCCTCTAGAACGCTAATTTAGGGACTGTATTTGAAATTAATATATGTTAAATACTTAAAACATATGTATAGCAAATATTTATCGAATATATTTCTTTTACCTGGTTAATAAATGATTGACACGCGGCCAATGTGGTTTTGTGTAAACTACAAAAAAGGTATAGTTTCAACCGGTGCAATATTAGTGAAACTTTATAAATCTAACAATGTAGAATATTTATATAGATTAACATACTAATAGTTGTAGAGTAATATTTTCTGTACAAATGAATGTCACCCTTTGGGGTGTATACAGTGTTGAATATCACGTGATTTAAGTCACTATCTAAAAGCAGCGAATGGACCCGCGTTGTCTGATAAAGTTAATGCATATTCGAAAATCCGTATGCGTACATTTTTTACTCCGAATTAAAAAAATAATCATAAAAGAACTGAACAAGATACTACATTTGAAGACAATTGTATCTATTTTTGTATTCATATTTAGATAAAAGGTGTACAATTTGGTAAATAAAATTTAAATGTAATATTTTATAACATGCGCATGTACAACTGTATCCATTATCTACGCTCATGTCTATTTCTATTTATTACTGAAAGTCTCTACAGCGTTTGGCACCGGCCTGCCATCATTGTTCAGTGATCTGACTGTAGTATGTTTATTTCCTTGAACAACCTATATCACAAGTATTCCTGTACCTTTTCTTTTAAATTTGGAATGCACTGTCCGACTGCGCGAAACCTCTAAATCAGCTGTCAGACACCACGATTTGTAACACATACACTGCATGTTGAAAACATGATATACGCTTTTAAATAACCGATTATTATTTAATCATTTGGAATAACATGATGCACACAGCTATTTGTTGAAGTTTTTAATTTCTTTGTTCGTTAAACAAACGTTAAACTAGCATGGAACAAAAATGTATAGACTGTTGTAAATTGTGTCAGACATCTCTGACCGACTGATAGGTTTCGAATTGTCGACATTGTGACTAACTGAATATTCCGTACTATTATGTATCAAGCACATATATTTTGTCACTGATTTTTAGCTCGACTATTTGAAGAATAGGTGAGCTATCCTACTACCCCCGGCGTCGGCGTCTGAATTGGTTAAAGTTTTTATTCAAAAGTCTTGTAACTTCATTACTATATAAGTTTTCACGTGAAACTTGGAATATACCTTTGTCATCAACTCCAGTATCAAAGGCAACATTCCCCATAGCTCTGTTTTGTATTTTGATAGAGGTATTCCCCTTTTTCACTTAGATTTTCTGGTTAAAGTTTATATTCAAATGTTTTGTAACTTCAAAACTACATAAGTTATTCACTTGAAACTTGGAACTAACTTTTGTCATCAACTCCAGTATCACGGGCAACATTACCCATAAATCTTTTTGTATTTTGACAGAGTTATGCCCCTTTTTCACATAGATTTTCTGGTTAAAGTTAATATTCAAAAGTTTTGTAACTTCAATACTACATAAGCTTTTCACTTGAAACTTGGAAGTAACCTTTGTCATCAACTCTAGTATCAGGAGCAACATTACCCATAACTCTATCTTGTATTTTGACAGAGTTGTGCCCCCTTTTCACTTAGACTTTCTGTTTAAAGTTTATATTCAAAAGTTTGGTAACTTTATAACAACGTAAGTTATTCACCTGAAATTTGGAACTAACGTTTGTCATCAACTCTAGTATCAGGGGTAACATTACCCATAACTCTGTTTTTGTATTTTGACAGAGTTATGCCCCTTTTCACATAGATTTTCTGGTTAAAGGTTATATTCAAACGTTTTGTAACTTCAAAACTACATTAGCTATTCACTTGAAACTTGGAAATAACCTTTGTCATCAACTCTAGTATCAGGGGCAACATTACCCATAACTCTGTTTTGTAATTTGACAGAGGTATGCACACTTTTTACACAGATTTTGTGGTTGAAGTTTTTGTTCCAAAAATTTATAAACTATACATATATACATATATTCACTTAAAAGTGTTGTATTTTAACAAATTTATGCCTCTTCCACTATCCAAAATATGTCCTCTGACAGCTCTTGTATTACATGAAATATGCTTGTGTAATCGTATCGTTTTAATTATATTAAGGGAGGCTTAGTATGGATCAATTACTTTCAGAAGGGCTCAATGCATGTTTTGCACGTGCATGGTAGAATGTAATGTATCTCTTTTATACTGTTAACAAAGTTAGCCCAACTTTGTACATGACGTTTCTTTTTCTCCCTGAACAAAGTCAGAGCAAAATCTAAAGATTCCGTAAAGTAAGCTCGTGTAAAATGTTGCAGTTTTGTAACATAATAAGCATACCAATTATAATGTATTTATTTGTACCATTTATATCATATACAATGTATGTAACTGAGTGTATACATATCATTACTGTTCGTTTGTTCGTTCATTTGTTATATGAATTCCATGATGTAACATGTGCATGCCGACTACCTATAGTATTATGAACACACCAGTATTATTTGTTCTTTTTTACTTTACGATAATCTTTAAGCTCTACTTTATTTGTTGATGCAATGCTTGTTTGTGATTGTTATTTACTAGTTTCTTATATATCATAAACATGAAGTTTGGAAATAAAGAAAAGCAAATACAACTTTTGTTTGATTTGTTTTCATTCTAACTTACGTTGGACGAATAAAAGGGATAAACGTTATCTTATATATATATATATATCGGCCGGTTAAAATATTGATTAACTGAGCAAGATCCATATTTTTAAGGAAAACTCAAATGGACCACTAATGTGGCATCTAGATAACTGTTTCCGACTCAGAGTGGTGTGTATCACCATTTTATATCGTACACACAATAGCAGTCTAGATAGAAGAAATGTATTTTCCAATAGAGTATTTACACGTTATGTGTTTATTACACATGCAATGTACCCTATGAATTTCCAAGCATTAACTTACACCTTACTACTAGTAACACCTTACACCTAACTAACACCTTACACCTTAAAATATAGTATGAAACTCAATATGTATGTACGTATTTTCGAAGTGTACAGTATGAGGTCCTTCCGCGCCGAAGCTGCATTATGTGAGGACCCGGGGTGTGTCCCAGCAACGCTGCCCAATTTACTTTTAGACTCATCGAAAGTTGTGAAGAACTTTGAATCATAAATGCAATTTCCAGCTTTGTATCTTTCACTTAAATATTTTAAATTTTTATGCGGTCTTGTGCAAGCCGGAGCACCCGGAGGAAACCCCACCTGTCCGGTATGGTGACCACCAACCAAACTCACATGCGCTGTGTGGGAAGCGAACCCGGGCAGCCTATGTGAGAAGCGAGTGTACCAACCACTGCGCTAGCGGGACGGAACTCGGTCCATTATCGATCTGCTTTAATACGTTCAGCACTTGCTCCAAGTGCAAATCAATATGTTGGCATGGAAACAGAAAGCAAGATATGACTTATTCACATCCCTAGTACTCATGCACGCAATCACTACTCGCAATGACATATCCAAGCTGGACCTGCTCAGCACATTGTCTGAATGTCCTCGACTTGATGTAGGGACGACTACAGAAAAACTTGTTCTCTCATTAAGATCAATGCAACAAGTATAGTGACAAGTCTGAAAACAGGTTTTAATAAATATTTAATAACAAGTTTACAACAAAACCCATGTATATGCAGATGCAGGTAAACCCATGTATATACAGATGCAGGTAAACCCATGTATATACAGATGCTGGTAAACAATAAACAATATTTGGAATTGCAAATGTTTAAGTTAATTGTTACGACTTTATGCAAGATACAGGGCTGTAACCAGTGTAGTTTTATAATTATAACTTGCAACAAGAAAATGCCATGATTATGATACAATGAATGCACTGGTCGTATCTCTTATAGAGTATGTTTATTTCTCAACAGAAAAATATTAAAAGGCAAAAACATATCAACAAGATTATGAAAAGCTCTCTAGGACTAACATAAAATACTGACTTTCAACCATTTGAATGAACACTCACTGTTTACACATTTTCTATTTACAGACAACACAAACAACTAGTTGTTTTATTTCTTCAGCCTCACAGCCCATGCATCATCCAAACCATTTATAAATATTAACCTCGAGTTCCTCTGCCCTAGCCTTGAAAAATACTTCAGTGTATAATATCTTCCTCTGTGATTATCTTTACTACATGTAATTCAAAAATCCATAATAATGCGACACGGATATTTAGTTCAATTAAACAACCATTCCTGATCTTTTTTTTCAAATTTTTATTTTTCATTTTTGTTATTTTTATCATGATCTACCATAACCACAAAACTCTGCATTCCAAACATCTTTCCGCACTAAGACAACTCAAGCTAGGCGTATGCTCCTAAAAGACAGCATCCCCAGACAAGTGCCAGTCCAGCTTCGATATGTCATTGTCTTCCTCAACACTGCCGCTATGATTTCTCACCTTTGGACTTGAGATAGGCTTCGTACTGTGATGGAGTGTTCTTGAACATGTTTAGCTTCTTCTTGATCTGTTTTGGTGTCTCCTGGTAGTGATTCCTGGGGTCCCGTGCCATAGCCTGCAACCACATACCATGAAATAAGAGATCTCTTAGTACTCAGAATACACAACAGTGTCACTTGGAATGTCTTACTAAAACTATCATTTTATTATTTTGTGGTTAAATATTTATATTGTTTCCGCATATTTGTTAAATGCCCCGTAAATGTGTTTTAATAAAGGTTAAGAACTTACAAAGCAAGTGGAAACCCCACTGTAAGTATGATTTAAATATCATTTACAGTTACTACGGCTTTTTTTTCAAATGGAGACCAAATGCATCAAACTGATGCGAGGCAAACTATTTGGTCGAGTAAAAAAATGTGTCAGTTGCAATTTGCTTTTGTTGAAAAGCAATACATGTATTATGCATCTCGTCAATCCTGATATTCTTATTGTTAATTATCTCACCAATACTTAACGAGCATGTTTATGTAGCTTCACTGGAGACCACTTCAATGAATACTAGCCTCGTTTTCTCTGTGCCCAAGGTTCATTACCTTATAGTCCTCCCCATATTTGTCAAGCAAGTATATGCAATACTGGACATCAGGTTCTGACAGCTTGTTTGTCTTCTTCGCTGGAAAACTGGCTTCCTTTTCCAAGGCTGTGAACAATTTAACATGTTGATAATAACTGTCTTCCGTCAACAGTTCAGGTTTCTATTGTTTCACCACACTTTGTGTTTAGGCCATCATTAAACAATTGTTTGTGGTAACGCGACCAACTCACGAAATTGGGAGCGACTCACAAGTTTTTATAGGCGTCTGTGAAGCAAAATTTTCTGTTATTCGAAAATGTTAGAAAAAATAAAAAATAAAAATCAACCTACCGACCCACTTTGAACATTCTGGGTCGCGTTACCGCAAACATTTTTTTAAGAATGGTCTTATAGATCTTGTTTTTAATTATCAAATACATTTTTCAGAAACAATTGAAGGGAATTTTATACACAATTATAGAGCCCTTATATCTTAAAGGTGTAAAAAGATAGGTATCAAGTAGTTTTCTGTAAATACCTTTAACTACTTGCTCTTTCACTGGCTTTTTGTTCAGTTTGTCAATTTCTTCAATATTTTCTTCAGCTGGAGTTAAAAGTTCCTAAAATAAATAAAACACAATAAATTAAAGTTAAGCTGAGCGCATACAAAATATCGAGTTGGTAGTCATTAAGTTAAAAGTCACAGCGAAATATAATTACCAATAATAGCAAACACTTATAAAAATTCCTGTTTGTAAGCGGTTTTTTTTTATGTCAAGAAGGGACTTATGTCTTTGAGACTTAATTCCTGTAAAAAATCTAGTTAAACATGCAAGCATTGTGAATCAAGTATTTGTGAAAAAGCTAATACCGTTAAGTGTCATGTGTAAAAAAGCAAGAAATCATAAAAGTGACATTCAATCAATGTTTAACGAATATTACCTTTGTCGTCTTGATTTTAAATGTCTTGTTGGGGTCTGAGCAGAGGCCCATCTCTGCCATGTTCTTGTAAACTGACTTCCTGTTATCCCAACTTTCCTTTATTTCTTTGCTACATGAAAATAAGAATCAAACCATTACACAAATCACCCGTGTTCTAAAGAACAGCTATGTCATATTATTGTTTTATTAATATGGTACCCTGTACGCTCATTGACATGAATATTAAACATTCTACTTTAAACAAACATATGTGCTTATACTGAAGTTCATTTTGATTGAGCATAAAATTACTTGATTACCAATAATTGCCATATATGAGTTATTAAAAAGCTTTATTGTAACTTGTAAGTGTTGTACAAAAATATACTTACACAAACTTCCAAATCATCTTGAGATGTCATGTCCATTCAATTTGCATAATACACCTATATATTTACATGGTTAATTCGTTTAATAAAATTATTAGTTTGGAATTGAGAAACTACATGTTAGTTAACTCTAATAAACATATAAACTAAACTAAACTGTTAGTTATTTACGAGTAGCTTAGTATCCGAATAGTCTTATTGATAAGAAGTGCAACAAATTTGGTGTTACTTTTTATATATAGGGCTAAATTCGCTGGACTGTCTTATTGGCGAAGGACCTTTTATGTGGTGGAAACCTGAAAGTTTAAATTTTCATCAATTCCTATTATTGGCAACAATAAAGTTATCCACTGATGAAGTTTACATAGACAACACCTAAACTTGTTAAAATATGCCAAACTTTACGTAGGAAATGCATAAATTCTGATTTAAACCTGCGTATTCATCTACAACATTTATGTACAGACTGGCATTATTTTGCCTTGTGTACACCCTCAACTTTATTAATAGAATCAACTGACCAATCGAAATGACGCAATGCCCCTGGCCTATCCCCAGGCGCTTTAAGTGCAGCGGTGCCGTAATTTCCAAATCCTTGTCGCCATGGCGCTTGATTTTATGATCTTGGTTAATCCGCGCTTGAAAATTTTACAAGCGCTTGCAAAATCTGACCCGACTGTCGTCTGCTTTCTAACTAACGACCAATCAAATTACGCCTTCAGCTGTTTGTGTATCGGTGTCTACACAAGACACGTGTGAGATTATCATGTTGTGTATAGGGTACAATTATGGCTTTTATCGGCTAATTATGGATGATTATGATCGGTATGTGTGATGTAAGCACAATAAACGGTAGGTATTGTCTGTTTTCGATTTTAACTTATTGACGACTTTTATAAAGCGGTGTTTAAAAGTAAAGGCGAAGAACAGTAATATTGACGGTTTGTTTTGACGGTTTGTTTTAACTTATGGATATTGCTAATTGGCAGTTATAGTTTATATTAATTGCAATTATAGCTGTAATTTAATTGACACTCCAAAACCTAAATGTTTTCACACCCATTTTCACAACTAATACCTATTTAAGCACACATAATTTTTGTCTTCATAACCAAACTTGCATTTTTAAAATACGGACGTAAATTATTTGAATTAAATTCTGCTTCAGTTAATTTTGTGTGTGAACATTTTCTTAGACAGGTTAGAATGATTAGGTCCAGGAAACGACCAGTGCCTGTGTCTGGGAAATCCTCCATATCTAACTATTTAGTTAGGACTGTTAGTGAATGTGAAAGTGTTACTGTTAGTGACAATGTAACATTACAGGCCCACCTCTAGACGAAGTGAACTTCAGTCAGATGGTGTAAACTTGGCAACAACAGAAACCCAGAAAAACGGGAATTTATAATGTTTTGTTGGACATTGATATTTTGGTAATAATATGTACTTTTTTTCAGGATACATTTCTCTTGCCACTGGACCTGTTGTTTTGTTGAATAATTTTATAATATGTTTATTTATTATTGCTGATATTTTTGTGATAACATGCTTCTTTTTTTTCAGAATACATTTCTTTTGCCACGGGTGTTGTTGTGTCATTGCATAATTTTATATGTTTATTTATTATTGCAGATACTTTTGTGATAAAATGCTACTTTTTTCAGGATACATTTCTCTTGCCACAGGTGTTGTTGTGTCTTTAATAAATTTTATAAAATGTGTAGTTAAGTTTATGATTATGTTATATTATTAAGTAATAAAAGAGAAAAAAAGCTATTCTAGACTGTTTCTTTTTTTGCTTTTTTTAGCTCTGTAGATTTTGATTTAGTGCACTTAAAAAGTAAAAAAAATTGAACATGGAAGGGGGTCATCCCCCTCCCACACCTGTCCCTCTTTGCCCCTGTGCCTTAGCAAAATCCTGGGGAAAGGCCTGAATGCCCTGAGCTAGCATATTTATCGATAAAATTGAACACATAATCGCAACATAATAGATGGGACATTTTGAAGATTTTCCCACGTTTGTCATCTTTATATTTAATGTAGGATGTGGGGTCAATATATAAAAAGGTACAAAGCCATATAGATTCCATGGCCATTCATATGTTTGACTACAACAATAAAATCATCTTTTAAATGATCAACGTTGCTACACAGCGGCGGTTATCGAGAATTTATTTTAAAATGCAAAGGTGTGTAGGTTTAAATAATTCATGCATCCAAACTGAAAGTGTCATTATAAAAAAAAATATTTATGGAACATTAATTAAGAAAGGTTTATCTGCCCAGGTATGTAACTTTTATTGCAATCCGTTCACTATAACTAATTTCGGGGCGTGAAAGTTCCGATCAAAATCCTGTCGGAACAATATAGACAAAGAAGGGAAACTTTCGATCACAGAAATGGTCCTTTCCCGGTTAAGCGCTGCAGCGAATATTGTCCATATAAAAAGTAGCTCCATATTCGCCCAGCGGCCAGCGCTAACAAGTTATGCTAGTATCCGAATTAAAATTGTCCGAAATGCGCCATTTTAAAAGTGTTATGAATCAACAGTTTAACACGTACCAAGAAATTGTTGGAAGCTTTTTCGACTTTTTCCATAACTTCTTTCTGTTGATATCATAATTATATTTCTTCCTGGATTGTCGTTTCGTTGGTTTTCCCATATTGTAATTTGTTTACAAATAACACGTGGTTCCCCTTCGCAAGTATCGGTGAAAAACTACTAACATTGAAAGGTTACAAAACACTAAACCACGGTGCCTGTACCACGTGATCTATTTTGTTCTGTGTGGGTCATTCCACCGAAAACAATCCCTCGCTTCAGCTAACGTTTTTGATAATTTCTCTGTTAATTCTGAACCGATTTTCACGAAATAAAGACGAATGCCCTGTCATAACAGAATTACACCATTCCATAAGAGTTTCTGGCAGATTAATTTAGTATGTTTTTCAAAAACTGCAACCGCGCATCTTTTTAAACATAAATTGATATGCTATGTGTAGAATATTTTTTGTTTAATCGTCAATAAATTTCACAATATTGCGGCTGAAGATGCCAAAGGTAGGGCGGACACTGTAATTCTTACCAGAGAAACAGCACAAAAAGTATGTTTTCTCACATAGGTCTGATGCCGATTTTTTTGTAGAAAATAAAATATTGCTATCTGTGGGTCACAAATCTGTTATGTGTGGAATACAAAAGTTTAAGACATTGCAAACTTCCCATTAAAGCCAATTAATATAATTTTCTTTAACTTACACTACAACACTGACAGTTGAGGGTCAATAACATGAATTTTTCAGCGCATTTGAAAATACTTCTGTTGCGGCAAGCCTTTTCTAGTGAGTTTCTATGTCTATTTACATTTTATTTTCTCGTAGTAGCTTTACATACATGCATACATTAATACATCAACCATTATATTATACTAATACAAAAGTATTAATACATTTGCATGTACAAAATTAAAATGATATGCAATAGTTGCATTGAGTATACATGTAATTATGATTTGTGAAGACTACAAAACTAATGCTATGACATACAGACTAACTATTACATAACAAAATGTGTATACATACAGCAGTATTAATACATTTACATGTATTAAATTGAAATATGCTGTAAAAACACACTGCACATTAAAAAAAAAGGCTAAAGACACTGAATTGCATTGAGTATAAATGGTATACAAAATAATTATTACTCGGTGTATTAATCCTTGTCTATTTAATTTCACTAAACAATGTCTACGAACATGCTGACTAGTGACCAATCGCTTAATTCTTCATCTGTTTTTGTTGTATTTTTTAAAATTTCAAATGAGTATTTGAAGCTATAAACTAGTCCAAAGTTAGAAGGAATTCTGTTTTTTCTCTGGCAGTGAAAAATATATCGTTTAATTTGTAGGCATAAAATATTTAAATTGTTCATTTTTGAATTTGTAATACCAAGTATAACATCCTGACATGTTAGCTGGATAGGTAAGCTTTGTCTATTTCTATTTACTATATGAACAGCAAATTTAATAATTTCTTGAGAATGTATATAGTTCCAGAGCAAGTGTGTTATATTTTCTACTTCATTTTTACAAAAAGTATATAGATTATCAGCAGCTATTTTCATAATAAACATATGGGCTTTTGTTCCTAAGATTCTGTGGACAATTCTGCATTGGAACCATTGGGCATATGTATCTGTACTAATATTGAACACAAGTGCATATACATTTTTCCAGTTAATACCATAGAACTCGGCATTCGATTTTGTTTGACTGGTTGGGATATCACTGTTTTAATATATGTTTTATAAACATGTTTTTCTTCTTTAGGACTTGTTACTATATTCTTTACATAAGTTGCTAATACAGGTCATTGAATTTTGTTATCATAGGTAAAAATGTATCCAAAAGTTTTAATGTATTTACTTATTACATTGATTAAACCTTGATACAGTAGAAAATTCACATTTGTTCCAATTAGATAGTCCAAAGATTCTTTGGAGATAAAACAGTTTCTATCTATCAATATATCTCAAACGAGACGAATACCTCTTTCATATAGACTTTTAATTTTGAACTTGTACTTTTCCTTCAAATTCATCTTGAGGGTTCAACAATTCTAACTACCTACATATAAAATATATAAGGGTATGCCATAGCTTTTCATTTAGCCCTTGGTCTGGTCTTTGCCTATTTAAAGGTTTAGCACATAATGCGTATTAATAAACTACGACAAATCGTTTGGATGTAATTTCTAGTCAAAATCATTAACGGCACACATATTTTGCCTGTATTAATGCAAATTTATTATATGTTTTTCCTTTCCATTTTCCTTCATGCTACAGCGTGATCTAAAACTTTCATTAGAACGTAACTTTTCTAGTCGTAGTCCTACCTCTAAATCACGTCAACCTAACGATAATTATGGATTATATATTATGTTTTCTTTAGACATACATACTGTTTTTGGCAGGATTTAAATGTACGCTCGTATTTCTCTATAGGATTCTTACCATCTGCGCCAGCATAGAGCTAGCGCGCACGATGGACCGCAGTCATATGTGTGCACCCAGTGTTGGAAGTCCTTCACCGACCGGTACCTTCTCAGAGGTAGAAAGGACAGAAAGAAAGGAAGATTGTGCAGTGTGTGTCAGATAAGATGTAGGAACACATGTTCACGTACACTGAAGAAGAGAGCAACGATTGCTGCAAAACATAAACATATTAGCAGTATATATAGACATCAACGTACATTTATACACAGTGATACAAACTGAATTATTGTTATGTGTGAATAAGAATTTATTGTCCGAACAAATTGGCTATCGTTACTTGCAATAGTTTAATGTTAATAATGAACAATTATCTGATAGGAATATAAGTTTTGTGCTGTTCCCTTAAGGACACTGTTCGATTGGCAAACATTCTACCAATACTAACCAATCAAATCTCTAATTGCAGATGTGCACTAAAAGGGAATACGCTATAGACAATTGTCACCATATTGATATCCTACACTTATCCGATTACAAGACGACTTTTTTCTGTAACATATAGAAATGTAATTAGTCCAAATAAGTTAAAGACATTTGGTAGGGTAAATGTTAATTAATGAATGGGACAATGTGCGTCATCGTTTTCAAATTTGATAATGTAAGAGGTAACTGCTGCGTCAATTTGTTCGGTCTATACGTAATCTGAAAGTCACTCTATCACAGATGGAAGAACGTTCATACTATATTATAATATGCTGGTAATATAAGTAATATACAAATCTTAGAATCGATATTTTCTATTCTATAAACGAAGATATCTACAAGATATTTAAACTGATCTTTTTGTTTTATAAGAACTTGATTTTTTGTTTTATCTTAGTAAAATTATTTTGTAATATTGTGTGCAATATCATACAAATGTGTGACAAGCCTGGTGTTGAAATACATTTTAATGTACAGTTAAAACATGTATTTGATTAATCTAACATTAGTTTTTCTCAAAGTTTAAAGATTGGTGCAAATTATGTTTATGTATATTCAGTTATTCACACTAATATTTGTCCTATTCTTCTGCGATAGAGCAGCTTTAAAAAACGGCTGGATGTTTTGTATCAATTCAGGTTAAATTTCGTATGAATTTATAATCGTTTTAAATCAAACATTACTCAATCAATATTGTACTTGGTGATGCTGTGATTTTGTGATTGAACCTGTATTTAACTGTGATTATATATCTCTGATTTTATGTGATTAAATTGATTTCGAATTGATATATAATTATATTCATCTTCTCTTTATGCTAAAAATAGAACTGGTAATAGAGAAATAAGGAAACAGACATAATAAAAACATACTGTTTATTGCATTGTATGTTGCACACTAAAACTATTTTGATTAAAAGATCAAGTCCTTGTCTTGTAGTGGGCAAGAGTTTGCTGTCGTTTCGTCTTGACTTCACCCAGCCGACTGAAAGAGATCCACGCTGGACAGCATTGATGTTCAAAGAAAGATTTGCCTCTTTGTTCCGCCCCTTTACTCTCTTGCGAGCTGTCGTGTCAAAGAAATGGGTCCTGAAATGTAATCGGGAAATATACAAGCTTTTCATTATTATGCGGTTGAGCAAACTACAAATAACTAATCAGTAGTATTAATTTCAATTATGCTTGGATTCATGCTTATATGTTTGAAATAACGATCTTCAAATTGGCCCAAACTACTCGTATATACGAAAATTGCATAATCATTGAAGTGAGAGAACCATTGTGCATATAATTACATAATAATATAACATGATTTGAATGCCTCACTTGAAATTCATCTGGGGTAGTTTCATTTTCAACTTCATTGAAATCAGTAGTAGTAGTAGTAGCTGTTGTAGTAGAAGTAGTATTCTGAAAAAAGAACATATTTGATAACAATATCACATATCATATGGAAGCGGACATAAAACAACTTTGTGACACACTATGAAAATTAAACTCTTCAAATCTTTATTCTTATTTTCAGTAACAATACAAATGCATGAAAGCAACATATTAATGTTAATTAATAAGCAGGTATGCTCTAACCATTTCTGTATTCCACACATAGCATAACAGATTTGTGACCCACACATAGCAATATTTTTTATTTTTTTCTACAAAAAAATCGGCATCAGACGTATGTGGGCAAACATACTTTTTGTGCTGTTTCTCTGGTAAGAATTACAGTGTGCGCCCTATGTTTGGCATCTTCGGCAGCAATATTATGAAATTTATTGACGATATAACAAAAAATATTCCACACATAGCATGTCAATTTATGTTTAAAAAGATGCGCGGTTGCAGTTTTTGAAAAAAATGCTAAATGCATCTGCCAGAAACTAATGGAATTGTGTATTTCTCTTTTGACAGGGCACTCATCTTTATTTTGTGAAAATCGGTTCAGAATTAATAGAGAAATTATATTTAAAAAAAAACATTACCTGAAGCGAGGGATTGTTTTCGTAGGAATGACCCACACAGAACAAAATAGATCACGTGGTACAGGCACCGTGTAAAGGTACAACATCCGTCGCTGATAAGTCGTATCTCAGGGTCCCCACTAAATGTAGTGAACTCCGGCGCGTAGCGCCGATTACTCGTTTACTCGTTCGAGTAAACATTGGAAATAACATCTAAAAAAATAAAATGGTATTACCATTGAAAAATTGAATAAACATCAGTACCAAAGGGGGGTTAGGGGTAAACGATAATGTTGTAAATCAAGACGCGTTTTATTTTATTTTGCGCTGATCCGTGTTCGTTTAGTTTTACTACAAAATTGCGCCTCTTATTTTTTGCGAACAGTTTTATCTTTTCTGTGCGTGATGTACAATTTCCCTTGTCGTGTACACAAATCAAGGATCATTACAACTTCAAGATCAAAATCATCACAGGTGGGATATGACACATGCTTAAGCCTTCCCCTAAATGCATAATGAAACCATGTACCTAATTAACCCCTCAGAATATTGTTTATTTGCAGTCAATGTCTTTCACAAACATCTGATTATGTCTGCCTAATTAATTACGCTAATAAAACTAGTGAAGTTTAGTTTTGTTATAATTCGACAGCATATCAGTGGGTGTCACCCCTCCCATTGCGTACTGAATACTGCCAAAGTTTTTTAGGGTCTGCGTACTGAATACTGCGTTAAATTGGATACACATATTTTAACATCAAACCCTTGATCAAAGCCGTCTGAATATGCATGTGAATGTCCAAACTTGACAAAAAATATACAAGTCTAAGTGTCAGAAATTGCAATTCAGAGGGTTATAAAATGTCAACTTTCAGGAGCTTCCGGGGGACGGTGTCCCCCTGGACACATAGCGCGGACTTTGCCCTATACCCACTGGGTACCTAGTGGTCTTCTGGCCCCCCAGCTTAGTTTGTTTTAGTTTTTATATATTTCGAGTAACAAAGAATTTGGCCGCGCTACGCCCCTGGAACTGTTGTGCAAGAGAGTAACAACAGCTGAAAAAATGTAAAAGAACATTTACAACATCAATGCTGTTTGACATCACCGTTTGCACATAACAAGACGACATGCATGGGTAATATTATAGGTGGCAAATAAGTATGTGTACTTAACAATTTTTATTGTATGGTTTCCGGTGGTTTATAGGGAAATATCAGTAAGGCTAAACAAAAATAATGAGTTGTTTCTCAGGCACTTTTTCCAAAAAATCAGGAGGGAGGGTTCATTTGTTTTTTATTGAAGTATTTTTTCCCTACTCTTTTCTACTAGCACTATGTAATGGCTTATTAAAACAAGTAAATAAGTACATATTAAAGATAATTTTAAACCCCGGGGTCCACTTCTCTGATTTTGCGGTGGTAAAGCAATTAACCTACATTCGGAGAGTGGGCTGAGCTTATCAGACAGTGATTGGTGATAAGAGTAGTCAGTTTGTAAACAGAGACACGTGTTTGAACAAGAGAGCAGTGACAATTATGCAACTTTCTTCTCCTGCCATCTATCAAATGAGACCCAGGATGTAAAGACTGCACTGAGTCAGCAGCTTTCTACTGGCTGTGTAAAGTTATGACCTTTTTGTGGGCGGGATTATCTTTTCCAGGGAAATTTGAATGTTCTAGCAGACAATATTTTATTTGAATATAAACAAAGCGAAACTCCAGTTGCGACAGCAGGAGAGAACTCTTATTAGCAGCCCGAGGTCCTTATGTGTTAATTTACTTTTATATCCGATTTATATAATTAAATCAGACAGGAAGAAATTTACTAGAAATACCGAAATCTCCACCTGGTTACTCTTTTTTAGCTATGTTAAAATGCGGATTCGTTTAATTTTAAGCCGCTGTCATATATGTATACATCGTAATTTTAGTAATAGTTCTTACGAACGTTTATGCTGTTTATTCGTCCGAAATCCGTATCTTATTTACGAAAGGCATAGTTCAAAAGCACTTGGTACGAACGGAGTATACTATAATGTACTTGCTTATTTACTCCAGAGTCATCACCAGTTATCGCATACAGAAAATAGACCATAGCAAGTTACCAAAATGTTAATAATTCACAGATTTCAATGCTTAGTTTTTGTATTTTGTTCGGTAACATTCTGCAAAGTTTTATTTTTATTAACATATTTCTGGACTGCTCCTTTAAAACCCGGGTGCGATCGTCAAAAAATAGTTAATACATTTTTTTGGCATTAAATAAAATTTGTGGCGAGCCATAAAAAAAACGTTGCGGCGCTGCCTGAGAAACAAATCATTAATTTTTTTAGCCTTAAGTAAAATTGGTAATTCACTTTTTTCAAAAAGTGAAAATGAAAGTGAAAAAAAGCTACCGATGTTTAAACTTCTGTGAGTAATACGGATGCACCCTCGTTTCTGTCAGGCAATGTTGCACATTCACAATTGTCTTTGTAGTATACTGTATCTTCTCAATCTACATGACTCACGAGTAAATGTGGCGAAATCAACGAACGTGACACGTGTACGCAAATAACTTATTCTTATTTGAATGTTTAACAAGGGGCATTTTATTTGGTAAACAGAACTGCCGACAAACCAGAAACAACCTCAAAGATCAACGTTCCTGCCGACTGTCTGAACGGAACGTTCCGCTAGGACTACCCGCGTGGCAGTGCGTTCATGTACTTCTACGACTACCATCGTCCGACTGTCGTCTGCTTAACCAACACGCTTGGTGGCGGCTTTTTTAACATCACTGACGTCACTGCCGGTCATCATATGACGCGATTACCTTGCCTCAGTTTAGATGGTGAGTTCACAGTATAAGTGTACGTCAATATTGGACGATTTTGAAACCAATTAATATTGACTTGGTTTGCTCAAACAGACGAATGCTGAACTCGTAAATGGGGGGGGGGGGGGGGGGGGGCAAAGGTATTTTTCTAAGTAATATCACTGTTGAGAAAGATAACCCACTGGTAACTCTGTCACACACGTTGTACACCAATCAAACCGATATTTCCAGATACCAGAGTGTGTACGAATGCCACGATCTACAGTCCTTTAGCGGTCCGGGTGGACGCGCCGCCAATGATGGTCTACATGGGCGAGTTTGCCTATCAACTCGAGTTCCCCTGAACGATATATGTTACAGAGCTTGTTATAAATATACAATTGAGGCGTGTCGTGGGAAAACCGGGCTTAATGCATTTGCGTTATGTGTCGTTCAGGACGGCACTTTCCGCCTACAGTGGATTTATGTTTAGAAGAGACTTCCTTGAAACAGAAAATACCATAAAAGTGGAAAGTGCCCTGCTGGATTAGCCTGTGCACACTGCACAGGCGAATCCGGGACGACACTTAATACACATGGATTAAGCCCGGTTTTCCCACGACACGCCTCAAATATACAATCATAGTTATCTTGTTATATGCAAATAATGGTTTCCGAAGATATCATACTTTAGTGTAAATGAACGGAGTGATTTTTCCGATCATTGTACTTCAATTAACCTGGTTAATAGCAGAAACTGTTTACATAAAAGCGACAAAGAACACGTAAATGCCAGAGTGAAGCAGAGATTCTCGACGTGTATGAATCATCTATGCACCCTAAAATGATAATAGAGCTGATAAACTTACATCATTCTTCTCTGAGAAAGAATGTATAAGTTATTCAAAAATCATGTGAATTTTTGACAATTTTACGGGGGCGTACGTCGCTTCGTCCCCCTCTAAATCAGCCTTATACAACACTGAGATGACCAGCAACAACCCGATTTATACCAACGGTAAGCTTTTGTTTCTGATCGCAGACATTTAACACTTAACCTTATCTTAAGGTATCTGTAAACAATTCATGAACAACATTATATGGAACATTACAGGGAGGTATTTATGGTAAGCCAACGCACAGAGAAGTAGAACATTGTCTGCCAAGTTCTTCCATCTAAAGGTCATGTTTCAAGTCCTTGTATATGCGACTCTTATAACTCTATCCGGAGCGTTCATGTTTGAGGATGGACCATGTGATTTGTCACCAAATGGGTATGTAGTCTTTTTTCTGTTCTTTTTTTGCGCCAAATTTTTTAATTAAGAAAAAGATAAATTTGTTGATTTCGTTGCAAGATAGTATTTTATTTCACGAGTGTTAATAGAAAATTATATGTTCACGAGTATTTTATGTTGTTTTATTTGTTCCATGTTTTGTTTTGTTTTTCATTTAAATTGCTATCTTATTGGGTTAAACTGGAAAATTTCTCGAGACTCATAACGTCATGACGTCAAAATAATAACGTCATTTCTCAATTTTTGGTCCGGCATCGTTGACGATTCGTTTAATGTACTGTATTAAATCGAGAACCAGTGAAATTTCAGAGTGGTAATTTTCACTGTTTTAAAACAGCGAATTACCAAATTTATTTCACTGATATTTACCAATAAATCACTGGAAATCATAACATTATGTTTGTTAATGAGTATAAGAGAAATGTTAAAATTTCTTTTCATCTACATATAGCATGTTCTACTTATTGAACGCATTTTTCATAGGTATAGAATTTGACGACACTAAAAGCATTTCACAAACATATAATTATTATTATAATTGCGTTGTACGATATAATACATATAATTCCAACTGGACTATAGGTGGCGCGGTATAAAGCCTCGGTCAATTAAAGATTGCCACTTACCACTTGTTACAGGGGCGCACCTAGGATGAACTTGTGTATACGCGCAATAAAAGTGTCAACTTTTAGGAGTTATGTTTTATGAATAAGTCTTAAATTCATACACAAATATTGAATGAGCTACATATAAAAATAATTTTAAAATCTAATAACACTCATTTAATTCAAACAACATGATGCATTGTTGTCGATCAGATAGTGCCAATTGTATACCGGCAAACGCACTTTGATCTAGACTTTAATGTTTAATGTTTTTCCTTACAGTTTAACACAGTCTGCGTCTATGTAAGCGTAAGGATTTATACGAACGGGCGTATCGGAGTATGCCTAGTTACGCCCTTGTTTTAAACAGATACAAGTGTTTATTACATGTATTGTTATCAAGAAGCTTTATGTATACATGTATAATATAATATATATTTTCAATATATCGCGCAACCTTTGACTAACTGATATATTTTGAATTGATATTAATTTCTACAAACTGAGATTTTGAATTGATATTTCTACGAACTGTTATATTCTGAATTAATATTTTTACGAACTGATATATTTTGAATTGATATTTCTACGAACTGATATATTTTGAATAAATATTTGTAGTAACTTAAATTTTTTGAATTGATAATTTTTTAATAACATATTTGTTTTAATTGATGTTACTACAGAATGCCGGACCCGGACCCAAGTTCTATGACCTACAAGATCGAAGTACCGAAGTCTTGTATCAACGGGACCTTCCGGTGGGACTACCCCAGGGGCACGGCGACCCTCTACTTTTCCAGCTACCCTACCCCAACCACGGTGTGCTTCCGGGAATTAGTGGGAGGGGGATTTTTCACACTGACTGATCTGACGCCGGGACACAATGCGACAGTGTTACCCCACATACAATGGGGAAGTTGTGAGTAGAGCATTTATGTGAATTTATCGTTTAAATTTCAAAGAAATATTCAATGTACATGTATATAATAAATATATCTGAAGCGGAAAGAGCTGATTTTAAGTATGCGTCACAGTGGTAAGCACTGTACACGTATATTTGTAAGCGTCGTTACCAATGTCAATGTTACAAATGTTATCATACAATTATAATAATACATATGAAGTATGTCGTGGGAAACCCGGGCTTAATGCATGTGCGTAAAGTGTCGTCCCGGATTAGCCTGTGCAGTCTCTTCTAGACATAAATCCACTTTAGGCGGACAACGCACATCCAATAAGCCCGGGTTTCTCACGACATGCCTCATATATTGATGTATGGACTATTTTGGTCAATATCTAAATGCCTATAATTTTGTGCAATACGCAGTATTTCCTTCGTGTCCGTAAGAATGTTTTATTGTCCTATTTGATTTCCGATTTTCTAAACTTCAACATTCCCAAGGAAACGTTAGTGTTTATTGTGTTTCAGCATTCCCCATTTGAACAATGCTTTGTTTTTTTTTATTTAATTGACAAAATATGTTTGTTATGAAAATTTGCTGTAGTTGTAGCATTTTAATAGTTATTCTCACACACTATTCCCATATTTCAGCGAATCCTGTTTGCACGAATTCCACGACATCCAGCAACCTGGTCATACAGGTGAAGGCGGACCACTTGGTCTATGTTGGAGAATTCTATTACATGTTGAATTTCAAATGAATTAAGTACTGCATTGTGTATACATAATTTTAACATAACACGGGTAGAGTTTTCTATTGACAAAGAACAAAATTCTACAATTAACAACCCGAAAACTAGTTCCGAAACTGTAAAATAACAGTTCGCATGGTAATTGCAGTATATGGTGTCAGTTCAAATTAGAAGCGAAATAATTTTCGCATTATCGTTGTTTATCGGCTTCTAAACATAGATTTGTCGATCTGATGAGCGTTTATTAGACCACTCGGGCTTACGCAATTGTGGTTTAATTCCTACGCATTAGAACTCCAAATCGTTGTTTACGTAAGAAATAATTTTCGACTTAAGAGTTGTTTATTGGCTAATGCCCCGCGCCATAGGCGCCCCTGACAGATCACGTAATTGTCGTCCATCACCATACAGGATGCTGTCTGTACACAGTTCTGATTGTCGTCCATCACCATACAGGATGCTGTCTGTACACAGTTCTGATTGTCGTCCATCACCATACAGGATGCTGTCTGTACACAGTTCTGATTGCTATGATTTTCTTTTTGCTGGCGTTAACATTATTAATTATCTCCCCCCCCCGCCCCATCAAGATACAGGATTAACCGAGCTCCAGAGTGCCTGGTGTAATGCACCTAGTACCTGCACATCGGTTTATCATGCACCTAGTACCTGCACATCGGTTTATCATGCACCTAGTACCTGCACATCGGTTTATCATGCACCTAGTACCTGCACATCGGTTTATCATGCACCTAGTACCTGCACATCGGTTTATCATGCGCCTAGTACCTGCGCATCGGTTTATCATGCACCTAGTACCTACGCATCGGTTTATCATGCACCTAGTACCTGCGCATCGGTTTATCATGCACCTAGTACCTGCGCATCGGTTTATCATGCACATAGTACCTGCACATCGGTTTATCATGCACCTAGTACCTGCACATCGGTTTATCATGCACCTAGTACCTGCACATCGGTTTATCATGCGCCTAGTACCTGCACATCGGTTTATCATGCGCCTAGTACCTGCGCATCGGTTTATCATGCACCGAGTACCTGCGCATCGGTTTATCATGCGCCTAGTACCTTCACATCGGTTTATCATGCGCCTAGTACCAGCGCATCGGTTTATCATGCACCTAGTACCTGCACATCGGTTTATCATGCGCCTAGTACCTGCACATCGGTTTATCATGCGCCTAGTACCGCACATCGGTTTATCATGCACCTAGTACCTGCACATCGGTTTATTATGCGCCTAGTACCTGCACATCGGTTTATCATGCACCTAGTACCTGCACATCGGTTTATCATGCACCTAGTACCTGCACATCGGTTTATCATGCACCTAGTACCTGCACATCGGTTTATCATGCACCTAGTACCTGCACATCGGTTTATCATGCGCCTAGTACCTGCGCATCGGTTTATCATGCACCTAGTACCTACGCATCGGTTTATCATGCACCTAGTACCTGCGCATCGGTTTATCATGCACCTAGTACCTGCGCATCGGTTTATCATGCACATAGTACCTGCACATCGGTTTATCATGCACCTAGTACCTGCACATCGGTTTATCATGCACCTAGTACCTGCACATCGGTTTATCACGCACCTAGTACCTGCGCATCGGTTTATCATCCGCCTAGTACCTGCGCATCGGTTTATCATGCACCGAGTACCTGCGCATCGGTTTATCATGCGCCTAGTACCTTCACATCGGTTTATCATGCGCCTAGTACCAGCGCATCGGTTTATCATGCGCCTAGTACCTGCACATCGGTTTATCATGTGCCTAGTACCTGCACATCGGTTTATCATGCGCCTAGTACCGCACATTGGTTTATCATGCACCTAGTACCTGCACATCGGTTTATTATGCGCCTAGTACCTGCACATCGGTTTATCATGCGCCTAGTACCTGCACATCGGTTTATCATGCGCCTAGTACCTGCACATCAGTTTATCATGCGCCTAGTACCTGCACATCGGTTTATCATGCGCCTAGTACATGCACATCGGTTTATCATGCGCCTAGTACCATTACATCGGTTGATCATGCGCCTTGTACCTGCACATCGGTTTATCATGCTCCTAGTCCTGCACATCGGTTTATCATGCGCCTAGTACCTGCACATCGGTTTATCATGCACCTAGTACCTGCACATCGGTTTATCATGCGCCTAGTACCTGCACATCGGTTTATCATGCGCCTAGTACCTGCACATCAGTTTATCATGCGCCTAGTACCTGCACATCGGTTTATCATGCAACTAGTACCTGCACATCGGTTTATCATGCGCATCACCCGAAAGACTAGTGATTAGGTTAAATGTAAAAGGAGCTCGAAAATGCGACCCCATGTGTCGTGCAGCCAGTACGTTACCACCTGATCACGGATACGCTACTCCATGCACGCGGTTAACACGTGTTTAATACCAATTAAACAGGTGATAATCAAGTACATAATTTACAGAACCAAACAGCCCATTTGAATGGTATTCACATTTAAAGAAACATCCAGTCTTGAACTACCAGACGAAAACAAACATTATAAAGAAACACTAGAAGATGCAGCGTTTACCACAATTTATTAGTTTAGAACATATGAAGTCCTTTTTACAAAATAAATGTTAATGTCTGTTGAATAGATATCACAACCACTGATACAAAAAGCGTAAAAAATAGTCCAGAGTCAGCATGTCATTTATTAAATACATCGGATCGTTGAGATTCTGTCAACTGTTTGAACAAAAAAAGAGCCAAAAGGACAAAATCAACAACTTTTAAAAATCATTGATATGAAAATTAAACAAAAAAATATATAAAATGTATTTACACAAATCACACTTAAAATATTTGAAAATTTCACAACAAATCTTTATATAGTACAAGTTATATTTGCTACCAAAGTCATATATTAATGTTATTTAAATACCAATTTACTAGATCATGATATTTAAGTTGCAAACAAGGTCTCGGCATGCCAAACTCAAATGTTAACAGTCAATACATGCATGAAATGAGAACGTAATATTAAAGACTAAAACACATCATACACTTAATTAAACAAATTAGAATGATTTTCTAATCATAAAGATACGTATCTACCTGAATTTGATAACCTATAGAAATTGTCAACAAAGATCATCAAAGTATAATTTTCAAGAAAGTTCATCATAGTAAATCTATCTACGAAAAGCACTAACCCACAATGCAACACTAATGCTCTAGAATTGATACAAACAATATATGGCGACAAGGTATATACATTTTTTTCAAAAGTTTTTAAAACATGTAAATGTACAGTAAATGACTTATTTTGATAAATGGTTCTTTCTGCATGAACCTAATGTTACAATATAAACTGAATAGCTACTAGCTGAATCAAGCATATTAAAGCATATTGTTGGCGATCTACCTAGTGGCATTGATTTCAGACAATTCACTTATTATTTAAAAATTGTCATAAAAAGTGACACAACACCTTTTAATACTTAAAAAAAAAATTAAATTTACAATTAAATGCATAAAGAACTTGATAATTCTGAGTGTAATTCTCAAATTTTGTTCAAAATACATGTATATATACTTCTCCAATTAAATAATGACTAAACTGTTTCCTATAAGTATGCATTATCTGTCTATGAGCATAGCTTATCTAAATGATATGTCTGGACCCAATTTTCAGTCTATGCAACATTCTGTCTTACTGCACAATTAAACTGTTTTGACATATTGCTGTTTAGGCATCATTCACTTTTTATATACTCACAATATTCTGACAATAGACACACATTAGTACATGTTTTTGTTTAACAATACATACCCCTACATATCAAATAGGAAGACACATTGTTTATTTCAGTAGTATACATTTTAGACACAGATAAATGTATATTTTGAAGTGCCGTTTTACAAGTGCACATCTTTTATATTCTGCAACATTTAATTTTCTACTGTCTGAAGAAAGTTCCATATTTATTTCTGTTGTAAAGTGTTATATGACATATACATATTAAGTTATATGTATGTTCACTATTTACAATGCAAATGACGAGTCCACATTTAAATGATTTAAGAATCATTTCACTGTCACCATTACAATGACTGCATTCTATGACACTGGCATACTGCCAAGCCGGGAAAGATCGAGAAATAGAAAAGGTCACTGCCACCATTACAATGACTGCATTCTATGAGATTGGCATACTGCCAAGCCGGGAAAGATCGAGAAATAGAAAAGGTCACTGCCACCATTACAATGACTGCATTCTATGAGACTGGCATACTGCCAAGCCGGGAAAGATCGAGAAATAGAAAAGGTCACTGCCACCATTACAATGACTGCATTCTATGAGACTGGCATACTGCCAATCCGGGAAAGATCGAGAAATAGAAAAGGTCACTGCCACCATTACAATGACTGCATTCTACGAGACTGGCATACTGCCAATCCGGGAAAGAGCGAGAAATAGAAAAGGTCAATGCCACCATTACAATGACTGCATTCTATGAGACTGGCATACTGCCAATCTGGGACAGATAGAGAAATAGAAAAGGTACAGGGTGCTGCTGAAAAGGATCAGGTGGGAAGCAGACCAGGGGTGGTATTAATAAAGAATCTTAGTCGAAAATTAAGAAATATCTTAAAATTCTCAAATTTAATTATTGGATTTTCTGACAAAGTAATGCATTTCTGGAAGATTTTGACAAATAATTTGCAATATAATTAAATGTGTATTAATATCTAGCATTAGTCATGCAAATGTTCCAAAGCATAGTGTTTTAAACACAAATTCTAATTTTGACTTTTGTTCAACTTAAGTTAAGAATGGCTTAAGAATCTTTATAAATATGGCCCCAGTTCCATGACATTCCTAATAATTTGGTTAATCCAGGGTTTTTAACATGATTCTTTAACATAGCCTCATAAAATATATAAAAACATTTTTTTCCGAAAGATTCCTTTGTTGACCAGCCCAGAGTGGCAGCATGTGGGATTAAAAAAAAAAATCTGGTTGCTGCCCCCTCATATTTCACTCTATATCTTTCCCTAGGCCCAGAGTATGATGGCTGAACTCTGGCACATTTACGAGCACGATGACTCAGCAGAAACTGTCCTTGTCCACTTCCTGGAAGTCACTGAGCGCCTTGATTGGCTCGATCTTCTTATTGCCCGCAGACTTGCTTATGCGCCCATAGCCCTGACCTTCCTCACGACGCACCAATGGCTTCTTCTCTGGGGGCTTCATCTTCCACGCAACGATCGTCTGCGAGAGATAAGCAGTGTCATTAATACCAGCACATGGTCGGTATTCACAAAGCTCCTAAAGGATATCTCAACACAAGTTGTACTTACGTGAACATTTCAGATCAACCTTTTTATGTGAATTCCAATGATTTTTGTTTACAAAATGGTAAAATTCTATACATCTAAGCAATATTTACTTGCTTAAACAACTTTAATGTTATAAGACCTTAACGGGAAACACCAATAGACTTGCGTTATTTTATGAATATACGAAAATAACTAAAGGTTTCTCTTCGTGAGCTTCGTGAATACAGTCCCAGGGCTCCTCCTGCCTTAGCAAAACTTGTTAGGCCCTTGGCAAATACTGAGGTACTTTTTATGTTGGCAATACTTAGGCCTATATAAATTTTATAATAAATACATATTTAGCCGTACGATCATGAATTTCCTTGACATGACGTTATACTTCATGACATCATCACTACACTCCCTTCTTTGTATCATCGTCGCCATCATCATAATAAAAACACCCCTCAGATTTTACATCAAGATTGTATAATAGTCGTCTAGTTGTATTAAATGTGCAATATATAAATGTATACGTGTGAATGGATGCATGTGTACACTACATATAAAACTATTTTAGGAATATATTTAAGTATCATCCCCCAAAAATATATATTGCCATTTCAACAAACAGTTATCTTAGCCTTTTCTAAATTCGATCTTTGCTTATAAAAACATTATTTGTTCTACAGACGATACAAATGTCTGTCCCCCATTAGTGGGACCCTGTTGATCAGGCATCATAAGTTGTGCACCTAGGCCCCCTAGCTCTCAACTAATATACGTGTCAAAGTGACACAGTTTCAAAACAACATACAGTGCTGTCAGATAATTAGATTGAACTCGTTCATTAGTTAAAAATAATTTATTTTTACTATTCAAATAGTTGTTCTTCACGGTGAAAGAAGTAGAAGAAAACGGGACAACCTCAAATTATTCGATGTGGCAAGTAGTCTTATTGTGCATAAGCATTTAATAAAATATTTCAATAGCAATGTTTGTAAATTATTAATTTATATTTGAAAGGTTTGAACAAAACGCAACAACAAGAGCTGTCAGAGGACAGCGTGCTCGACTTTTCTTGTGCTTGTCAAAGTTTCTGGAATTCTTTCTAAAACAAACTGTATAGTAGGGGCCAATTAAACAAAATTAATTTCTTTCTCAAGTTACTGAGTGGAAGCATTTTTTTCAAAACAGTGACCTTGACATTGAACTAACTAACCCTATATGCAATCTCATGCAATGTCTTGTTATACAGTATCTATAAATTGAATTTTATTAAAATATTTCAATTTGTTCTCGAGTTATAAAACAGAACATTTTTTTCTATTTTAAGTAACAGTGACCTTGACCCCACCCAACCCACAATTGCAATCCTGAGTAAAGTGTTGCTTTAGGGTATATATGTATGAAGACTGATTCTCAAGTTAGAGAGTGGAAATCAAAAGTTGACGACTCCATGCCACCCACTTAAAAATTTTTAATTGTAAAAATGCCCATAATTTTGACAAATTTCAATCTAGTTATCAAAATTGGCCTATGATTTCATTTTAATACAGGGAATAAGTGTTCTAGGTTTGAATGAAATCCCTCAAGCCATTCCTGAGAAATCAGCTTACTGAAAAACTTGAACCTGTCCATATAGCATACTATATATGTAAAATTTTAAAGTGTAAAAAGGCCCATAATTCTGACAAATTTTAAACTAGACTTATCAAAATTGGCCTATGAGTTCATTTTAATATAGGGAATAAGTACTATAAGTTTGAATGAAATCTTTCAAGCCATTTCTGATAAACCAGCTTACCGAAAAACTTGAACCTGTCCATATAGCTTATATGTAAAATTTTTAAGTGTAAAAAGGCCCATAATTTTGACAAATATCAAACTAGAGTTACCAAACTTGGCCTATAGGTTCACTTTAATGTGGGGAATAATTGTTTTAAGTTTGAATGAAATCCCTTAAGCCATTCCTGTGAAACTAGCTTACCGAAAAACTTTAACCGAGTAACATAGCTAATTTTTTCTTCGAAAAGTCGAGCTAAAAACCATGATTTCAATTCATTTGGTAAGAGAGTTTTATTAAGTTGTACAGTTGTGGATAACTAATGATTAATAATAAGTTCAAAGCTCTTACCTTCTTGCCAGCTTGCTTGTACTGAAAAACAACAACACAATTATCAAGCTCTTACCTTCTTGCCAGCTTGCTTGTACTGAAAAACAACAACAACACAATTATAAAGCTCTTACCTTCTTGCCAGCTTGCTTGTACTGAAAAACAACACAATTATCAAGCTCTTACCTTCTTGCCAGCTTGCTTGTACTGAAAAACAACAACACAATTATCAAGCTCTTACCTTCTTGCCAGCTTGCTTGTACTGAAAAACAACAACAACACAATTATAAAGCTCTTACCTTCTTGCCAGCTTGCTTGTACTGAAAAACGACAACAACACAATTATAAAGCTCTTACCTTCTTGCCAGCTTGCTTGTACTGAAAAACAACAACAACACAATTATAAAGCTCTTACCTTCTTGCCAGCTTGCTTGTACTGAAAAACAACAACAACACAATTATCAAGCTCTTACCTTCTTGCCAGCTTGCTTGTACTGAAAAACAACAACAACACAATTATCAAGCTCTTACCTTCTTGCCAGCTTGCTTGTACTGAAAAACAACAACACAATTATCAAGCTCTTACCTTCTTGCCAGCTTGCTTGTACTGAAAAACAACAACACAATTATCAAGCTCTTACCTTCTTGCCAGCTTGCTTGTACTGAAAAAAAAACAACACAATTATCAAGCTCTTACCTTCTTGCCAGCTTGCTTGTACTGAAAAAAACAACAACACAATTATCAAGATTAAATGTATGAAATAAATACAAGCACTTTTAATGAAACTTTTACAGTAAGTCAATAACCCATATGTGTTACGAAAGAAAAACAAAATAAAAGCGGCATTTGACAACATACGTGTATTAGCAGTACTTACTACATGTGTGAGCTAATACACATATTTTTGAAATTGTGTACCTTTAATACTGAACAGATGAGGGTTCTCATAATACAGCAGCAGAAGTCAAATTATTAAACAATAGTCAAAAATGATATTTTTGAAGATTGATTTAAATGGAGATAAAATAACATAAATTTGTAACCTCTTCTACAACATAATTATGTAACCAGTTGTGTGAATAAATGTATGTATCAAATACGAGGCCATTAAGGTCATACAGTTTTTAGACTGTTGGCAGAAGCCAACAGTCTTTAGTTGAGCAATTGCGATAGATAGAATTGCGTGACCTACATTTCACTTTGCAGGATACGAAGCACTAACAACAACTACCCTCAAATTATACGCTATATCACCTATTTCGGCCACGCTATATCACCTATTTCGGCCACGCTATATCACCTATTTCGGCCACGCTATATCACCTATTTCGGCCACGCTATATCACCTATTTCGGCCACGCTATATCACCTATTTCGGCCACGCTATATCACCTATTTCGGCCACGCTATATCACCTATTTCGGCCACGCTATATCACCTATTTCGGCCACGCTATATCACCTATTTCGGCCACGCTATATCACCTATTTCGGCCACGCTATATCACCTATTTCGGCCACGCTATATCACCTATTTCGGCCACGCTATATCACCTATTTCGGCCGCGCTATATCACCTATTTCGGCCACGCTATATCACCTATTTCGGCCACGCTATATCACCTATTTCGGCCACGCTATATCACCTATTTCGGCCACGCTATATCACCTATTTCGGCCACGCTATATCACCTATTTCGGCCACGCTATATCACCTATTTCGGCCACGCTATATCACCTATTTCGGCCACGCTATATCACCTATTTCGGCCGCGCTATATCACCTATTTCGGCCACGCTATATCACCTATTTCGGCCACGCTATATCACCTATTTCGGCCACGCTATATCACCTATTTCGGCCACGCTATATCACCTATTTCGGCCACGCTATATCACCTATTTCGGCCACGCTATATCACCTATTTCGGCCACGCTATATCACCTATTTCGGCCACGCTATATCACCTATTTCGGCCGCGCTATATCACCTATTTCGGCCACGCTATATCACCTATTTCGGCCACGCTATATCACCTATTTCGGCCACGCTATATCACCTATTTCGGCCACGCTATATCACCTATTTCGGCCGCGCTATATCACCTATTTCGGCCACGCTATATCACCTATTTCGGCCACGCTATATCACCTATTTCGGCCACGCTATATCACCTATTTCGGCCGCGCTATATCACCTATTTCGGCCACGCTATATCACCTATTTCGGCCACGCTATATCACCTATTTCGGCCACGCTATATCACCTATTTCGGCCACGCTATATCACCTATTTCGGCCACGCTATATCACCTATTTCGGCCACGCTATATCACCTATTTCGGCCACGCTATATCACCTATTTCGGCAAATACCAATGATAAGTTTGATTTGTCTTGTGTACAAAAGGCATTGCAGAAATTAAATTTCATTAAAAAACAAATGTGGATTTTCTGTTAAAAAATGTTTTCACCCGTATTTCCCATGATTTTGGTTACTTTCCTTTCCAACAGTCTTTCTACGCTATCAGCGTTTTGATTCATTAATGAATGTGCAAAATACGAAGGTGACATACCTTGGTGGAGGCCACGTAGCAGGCCTTCACAGTGAGGACGACAGCATTCATCAGGTTCTTGGCTGCTTGGATGAGAGATGTGGCACTGTCAAGCTGCAGAGATACGACACACAGGGTTTGGTTCACAGATCATTGATATTAGGCCAAAAAAATATAATTGTTTCCGCTTACATCTCCAAAATATTCTAGGAGGGGAGGTAAAAACTAACTTTTTTTCTTTGCGGCATATTCATGACAGTTTAGGCATATTGGACAGCATGTAAAATGTTTAAACGCCTCCAATCAAAGAAACTGTACATTATGGTATGTCACTACCAAGAGTGTCTCATGCAGACTAATTAGAAATGTTTGCTAATTACAAAAAAGCTGCATATTACTTATGAGCAAATCTGCTCTTTTTTAATCAGATAAGTTAAAGATCCTTTGAAACACTAGTGGAAAATCTTCAAAACTTTAGTAAAATATCAGGACTAAACCTCAACTCATCAAAATCTACAGTAATGAGAATTGGATCTTTGAAAAATTCAAAATTTGAATATTGTACAGAAAATAAATTTATTTGGACATCTGATGGGGCTAAAACGTTAGGAATGAATTTTTACAATCAACACAAACTTAACATTGAAAAAAACTTAATGCCAAAAATTAAGGAATTTGAAGCCTGCTTAAAACAATGGCAACATCGAAAACTCACTTTAATGGGAAAGGTTACTGTTATAAAAACATTTGCATTACCAAAGTTAATATATCCATTTTCAGTTCTTCCAAATCCAACAAAGCAAGTAATAGATGGATTAACAACAACGATGTTTAAATTTATTTGGGATGAAAAACCCGACAGAATTAAAAGAAAACGATTATTTCAACCTTATGAAAATGGAGGCCTAAAGCTTACAGACATTACTTATTTTTTGAACGCCATTAAAGCGGGCTGGGTTAAACGATTCCTAGATAAAAATAATCATGGCAAATGGAAACTCCTGCTACAAGAAAAACTTAAAAATGTTGGTACCAATATTATATTTGAAAGTAACTTAGATGAAACTATAATACAAAACGTAAGTAAAGAAAATTTATTTTTGAAAGATATGCTTACCGCATGGCAAAATATCAAGAACCAACATAATAGTTCACAAAGAAGTATTCCTATATGTAAACATGTCATATGGAACAACAAAGATATCAAAATCAATAACAAATCCATCTTTCTGGTAAACTGGTATAACAATGGTATAAAAACAATCGGACATTTATACAATTATCAAAGAAATACATATTATACGTTTAGTGAAATGCAGGACTTATATAACATAAACCCAAATGAATTTTTAAATCATTATTCACTATTATCCGCGATTCCAAACGAATATAAAATAACACTGCATACACAAGGGATTAACACATTTACAACGTCAGAAAAAACTTTTGTTAATGTGATAGAGAATACCAAACAAGTAAACAAAACACTTTATAATATACAACAACAATCACAAAATACAAAAGATAACAGTACTGAAATGAAATGGAAAAAACAATTGAATCTAAAAGAAAATACCGACTGGAGAATAATATATACAATTCCATTTAAGTCAACAATTGATACATATATGCGTAATTTTCAATATAAGTTCCTATATAGAATAGTACCAACAAATAAATTTTTAACAAAATGCGGATTGAAAGCGTGTAGTTTGTGTGAGTTTTGCCAATCAAATATTGAAACAATTGACCACCTATTTTGGGAATGCACTTACATTCAAGAATTATGGACAAAACTGCAATACTTCTTGAAAGACATGAATATTAAAATAAAATTAAACAAAGAAATTGCCTTTCTTGGCATTATTGACAAAAAAGTATACAGCGATGTTTTGAATTTTATACTAATTTTAATGAAAATATTTATATTTAACATGAAAAATAAAAAATGCATCCCAAACTTCAACATTTTTCTTAATTATCTTAAGATAAAAATACAGACAGAAGCAGAAATTGCCCTAATTAAAAACAAATATGCAAAACATAATCAAAAATGGATCCACTTCATACCATATTTTTCAACCAATACTACTTAGGCTCTTCTCATTGAATACATATTATGTTAAATAAAGTGCCCATGCTCTGAACAATAGAAACTTTTTTATGTTTAAAACGTCAACAAAAACGTAGAACTTAGAAATCTCTTATATGCATTTAAAATGTTTAAAAATGTTATGTTAGTTTTCATGATCCTTTAACACACACTGTGTATTGTGTGTATGTGTACGTGCGTGCGTGTGTGTGTGTGTGTGTTTGTGTGTGTGTCTCTCTGTCTGTCTGTCCGCGAGTGTGTATGCATATTTTTTTTGGTATAAAATGAATTAATTCTGACAATATATGTTGTATGTGTGTTAATTACTATGTATAAAATGAATTAATTCTGACAATATATGTTGTATGTGTGTCAACTATTATGTATGATTGAATTATAATGTAATTTATATACTTATGCACCGCTCAAAAATTCTGAATGAATGTGTCATATATGTTATATTACCCATGTTTTATGTATACAAATATAACTGGTATCAATGTAAATGTCAAACATGGTAAAATAAATGAGAAAAAAAAAGTTAAAGATCGATAGGCAAAATGTTTTAGGGTCGATGGAAATAAATAGAGAGGGGAGTCGTAAGTAGAAACCAACAACATTTTTAATACGCATTATGAGTAATGAACATTTCCTTTTTTAATCTGAATCAATATATTTATGTTGTTCCAGGAATACCATTATTCAAGTCTGGAATTATGACATAGAGGATATTTGTTTAATGCAGTGCAAGATCTTATTTTATTTCATGAGTGGTGATAGAAACAATATTTTCACGAGTGGCGCAGCCACCAGTGAAAAAATCTAGTTTCTATTACCACAAATCTTTTTATTTCATGCTTTTGAAAGATAAATAAAAAACATGCACAAGATATGCTGAAGCATCACAAGTTTTGTGTATTAAAACGTCATAAATATGACGTCATTATGATTCCAAAATTGCCGATCACTGCTGTGGTGTTAAAATAGTCCCAAGCTTACTGTGTCGTCGTCGCTTAATTATATTTGTATTGCATTTTATTATGTGTTTTCTGTTGTTTAAAAAGGCCGATGTTTACACTGACGATTAGGGTATTCACTACTTTCAAAAAATTAACATAAAAACAAAGTTAAAAGTAGTTCCATATAACCAAGAGTGAAATGATCAAACGTCATCATTTCATTCTACCTAGAGTGAAATGATCGGGTTATCATTCACTGGTATTCTCCACTCATTCACCGCATAGCATGAAATAAATATGTTTTCTCACTTATTCTTTCTTCAAGCGTAAGACATGTTTGGCCTCTTTTCTTACAGCAATCCCAGATCTGAACTTTTCTATATTAAAATCATGAACAGTTCTATTCACAGCTGACAATCTAACAATGTTGTATATGTATCCAGGACAAAATAAACCAGTATGAAGAACAAACCAATCCAGGTTCTACTGCATATCGTCTGAATTAACCAGGTAGAATACATACCTGATATTTAATCAGCAAGTATCGCAAATTACTGTTTCAGTTCTGTTGCTTACTATCTGTATATCTGACAAAGTACAAGATGGGATACAAACCCTGAGACACAATGAACAGCTATTAAGAACAAATAACCTCTTAAATAGTACAGGACCGATATTTATTAAAATCCTTAACCTTCTCTGAACTTAAGTTGGAAATAATTCAAAAATTAGAAATTGTGTTTGTAACAATAATTATGCCCACTGATATTTCCCGTTTTTAAAACAATTATATGCCTTTTTTTTCACTTGGTAAAATTTGCAAGCTTTGACAATAATTACTTGGATTTTCTATTTTTCACTGGCATTTTGGGAGTATGCCAGTCCAAATTTGATGCCTGCTCTATTGCTAAATTTGATGACTGCTCTATTGCTAAAATTCAATGCCTGCTCTATTGCTAAAATTTGATGCCTGCTCTACTGCTAAATTCGATGCCTGCTCTATTGCTAACATTCGATGCCTGCTCTATTGCTGCTCTTTACATCAGCCTAGACACAAATATAGCGGACATTCTAGGAACATATCATACGTACCCCAGAGACAATGAGTTCCCCTCCGACACTCTGTACGTCAGCCTTCACCTTGCTGGTGATGTTAAGCTGGTGGCAGTACAGTGCGATCCTCTGTAAGTACGCTACCAGGTCCTTCTTCGAGGCAGAGTCCGGACACTGGAACAGGCGTACATTCTACTGTTAGAAATGTGTTATATGCATGTTAAATGGCCTTAAAATGATCACTGAATGGGCTTGACTGAAAGTGATTTCAGACACCCTTTGGAGGAGGTATTTAACTGATGCCCTTCAAAGATTCACACAATCTTGACACCCAGACATTGGCTTTCCTAAGGAGAAATCAGCAGAGATGAGGAAGAATTACAACCCCCCCCCCCCCTCCCCCAGTTTACTATTACTCCAACCTAAACCAAACATAAACATCTACAATTTTCAGGTGAACATTTTTTAACATCTGTAAATGGATTTAACTTGTTGATGCACATTGCATTAACAATCACTGTTGTACCACAATCGACCTTTGTTATTTCTAGTCCTGACGATAATAGATGTTCAATGCATACGCAGCAATAACAAGTATTTCAGGAATAACACTACGTTGGCTGAAATTGAGTAACATTTAAACAACAGCAACATGTTTTCCCAACCTGGTCAGCAATTTTTGTGGCCAGTGTGTCCAGTTTGGTTCCTGCCTCTGAGATCTTCTTTGCTGCGTTGATCACATCCATAGTGCTCTTCAGTGGCCCCCGACCTCTGTGCACAGAAATGAACGGTTATGATATCTTCATGAAGCATTAAAGCATTCAAAAAATTAACCTTTACACATAAATATATTAGTAATCAATTAACAAGAATATATAAGTATCTGCATAGGAATGGTGTTGAATTTTTTTACAGAAAATACAATAATGGTATTAACAAACATGTAGAAACCTGTGGAGAAACTAAAGCATATATGAGTCGTGTCGTGGGAAAACCGGGCCTAATGCATATGCGTAAAGTGCCATTCCGGATTAGCCTGTGCAGTCCGCACAGGCTGATCTGGGACGACACTTTCCACTTTTATGGTATTTTCTGTTTCAAGGAAGTACATGTAACATGCCTCATATCAACATCGGAAATGAATTACAATCAAAGACTGAAATTATGCTGATAGTAATCACAAGTGTCATTTTGATTTGTTTGATCTACATAAAGTGATTCAGCCAGAAGCTGGTGCCATTACAGCACATTAAAAGCTGAAAAGCTTAACAAGTTTTACTCTGACAAGGACCAAAACTGTCTTCATTTAGACCAAAACTACTTCACACAAACACTTGTATTTTTACATCAGAATACATAGATAAAATAATTAACAACAGTTTACAAATGTGTTGCATGCAATGCATGATTTTCTCACACTGAATATATTTCAGGTGTGTCGTGGAAAAACCGGGCTTAATGCATGTGCGCTAAGTGTCGTCCCCCAATCAGCCTGTGCAGTCCGCACAGGTTAATCCAGGATGGCACTTTCTGCCTACAGTGGATTTATGTTTAGAAGAGACTTCCTTGAAACAAAAAAAATACCATAAAAGCGGAAAGTGTCGTTCTGGATTAGCCTGTGTGGACTGCACAGGCTGTGCTGTCATGATCTGGGACGACACTTTATGCATGTGCATTAAGCCCGGTTTTCCCACGACACGCCTCATTTCTAGTAATTTCTAGCTTATCACATTAAAAAAGCTGGTCTATGCACCTGGTAAAGTCTGTCATCTCCATCATGATCATGCACATCTGCTTTGCCTTGACGATTATGTCGTTGCCGCTATCGTCCCACTTGGCAACCTCTTGGTCTAACTTCTGTTTCTCAGCTCGGAACATCTCAAACTGCGCCTGCAGATCAGAGAATAATTATCAATGAGAGGGCAACTTGTAGAAAAATAAACAAAAACTTTGTGGTATCTTTTATTTGGAAAATATTTTGAAGTTTGAAATTGAAAATAAGATTAACATTTATTTTTTTAATTCGTTTAATATTGTTCAATGTAATTAGCAATAAATTTCTATTAATTACGTTAATTATGTGGCCATTTCTCAGATGGCATACAGAATAATTAATTTATATGTTGAATTTTTTTGGCACAGATTCTAAAATGGAAAGAATACATATGCAGCAGCTATATTTAATTCCTTTTATAGAAATATATTGGAAATGGTGTTGTTACTTAAAAATTATCACCTGAAATTGTTAAATTTATAACCGTTTATAATTGTTCTTTCCGTCTGTATTTCTTAAAACACGTGCATCACTGGTATAGCATTAAAATACTACTGGTACTATATAATGTAAGACTGTTTGACACAGTGGTTAATGCGCCAGTTGATATTAGGAGGTTACAGGATCAAGCATTTTTTTAAAATTTTATTTTATGCTTATTCATGACTTATGGGTGAGTTCCTTATACATGAACCATATGCATTAGTTATTGCCTCTGGGATTCATAATGACAGTTTTTTGAACAATTAAAACCTGTAAACATGTCCTTTCCAGTATTTTGTTCCCTAAAGGGTGATTTTGATGAAAAGGGGAAAATTGTTCAACTAATAATTTGTCAGATTCAATACCCTACTGTACATGTACTTTGCCCTTTACTGACTTGACAGTTGTAATAATTTGAGGCATCAACACCATGCGTTTATTGGTTTTAGTTACGATGCGCAACAATCTGGGTTATATTTCCCCCTAATTCTAGAGGGTACATTTTTGCAAAAATAGAGGAAAATTATATACTTTTTTTCAGGAGGGGAATGGAGCAAAATATTGGCCCCAAATGGTCGTAAAAAAAACATGATGAATTTCCTCTGCAGTACCTGGATCTGTTCCCTCTCCTCGGCGGGTAGAGCCCTCATCATTGCGCGGTCAGACTTGCCATGGATGTCATCTACATCAGTCTGGTAGCTCGCTGTGTGGGAAAGACAGTTTAAATGTAACAACAGTAACGATTATTATATGTTTAGGTCTAGAAGAACTTTTGCAAACATATCGTCTACCAGATTTTGAATCGATTAAGAGGTTTAGGAAGGATTGAAAACAAAATACTGACTGCCCATGCAGCTGTTCCTATTTGTTATTGGGCATAAATAAAACCAAGTGAATGTTTTCAATCCATTTTGCACACTTTTCACCATAGGGCAATATGCTACTCGTATGTCCAAACTGTAGATGACATACCCAGTGCCAAACTGTATGCTACTTAAGTGTAACATTTAGAGGCTATGAATAGAAAAGGTACAGGGTGTTGCTTAAAAGGAGCTCGGGGGAAAGCAGGACAGTTCTTTGAAATTTTTTAAAATTTTGAGTAATATTGGTATTTTATGAATGTAATGCTTCTAAGGTTTTTAAACATGACCTTCTCTTTATTTTATAACAGAAAATTTGCACAAATTAAAATTTAGAATATATTCAACATTCCATTGTTGACCAACCCAGAGGGGCAGCAGGTGGCTCCAAAAAGGGGCAGGGTGCAATGTCCGCTATTTCACCCTGGATCTTTCCCTAAACAATTATACAAGTACAACAGGTACTTACATCTGGAGCGGGTGTCGTAATGGTCTCCCTCATCTTCCAGGTCTGTATCTGTATCCAGCTCTTCTGGAGACTGCCAGTTCAACACATTTATTATCACAGTGATCACTATTATGCACTTAATTCACTTTCTAACAATTCATAGCCCAAAGGTATAAGATCCATTGTTTTAATACTTGCATATTTCATTATGACCTAAGTTTAAAATCATAAATTTGTGGATATGTAGTTATTCATAAATACTTCATTCTCACACTTTGTGTTTAGACATTTCGTATTTGACTTTCACATGTAACAGTCTTACCCTGTTCATGAGTACTGCCTGTCGTATGTCTCTCACGCCGTCGTACACAAGACGACTCGCATCTATGAACTCGTTCTCGTCAATCCTCTCTGGGGCATTCTGGGACAGAGCATCCACCGCAATCTCCACCTTCTCCGCAAAGTTAGGCATCACTGAATAAAGACAGGTTTGTTATATTACAGAAATAAGGTATTTTGTAGGTATGTTAAAGACTTCTGCTTCAACATTAGATTTATGCCAAAGACAGAGATAAATCAGATATTTAAGATGAAGCATAAGATTAATTCTGATAATGTTCGTAGTCATAGGCCCAAAGGATTGACATCAACCGGGCTCCAGATATGGTTTTAAGCTACAGGGTACTGTACCCCCTGACCTTTTTTGTCAAAGGGTATTTTACCCTCTGACCATCAGCTTTAAAGGGTAATGGAGAATTGTAATGGTTTACCCTCTGACCATCAGCTTTAAAGGGTAATGGAGAATTGTAATGGGTATTTTACCCTCTGACCATCAGCTTTAAAGGGTAATGGAGAATTGTAAAGGGTATTTTACCCTCTGACCATCAGCTTTAAAGGGTAATGGAGAATTGTAAAGGGTATTTTGAGAGCTTCTGATAGGAGAAGGCTTAAGAGTATGTTAATCCCATGATATTAAGTGTGAAGTATATAAATGTGCATGTAAATATTGTAAAGTACTAGCAGTGTTCAATTAGATACATTAAAAAACTTGATTGCGGAATGAAAATGTTTTTTTTTTCAAAATTAATAAGTTTATGGCAAGATTTTCGATGTTGACCAGTGTAACCCCCACTTCAACTACGAATTACCCCCTACTTTCAATTTCTAAAGGGTCTTTGCAATATTTTAAAGGGTATTCACACAAAGACCCCTCTTATCTGGAGCTCTGCATCAAACATTAGTACTCCTACCATACCTTGGTCCCTCAGGAGTATCACAGCCTCCATGACCCTGTCAGTGTAGGGCCCTGGCTCGTAGTTGTCCATCTCGGCTGCCACCACATTGCACACACGGGCTGACCGGCCCCTGATGGCTCCTGCTGTCCTGTCCAGGGTGTCAGCATCCCCTTCTTGCAGGGCAAACACGCATCGATTGACATCCTCCAAAATGTGGCTCTCTGCCAACAATGGAATAAACTATAAAATAACCTTCTTACAAAAACAATCCTTTATTGTTTTAATATACGTAAAAAAAACTTCCTTCTACGTACTGAATAAAGAATCTTTTTTTGTTTTAAGTATTCGTCAAACTGTCTACAATATACATATTGAATAAAGAATCCTTTATCTTTAAATATATGTAAAACTTTCTACATTTAGTTTAGATTAAACCTATTTATTTTAGCTTGATTGCATCAAAAGCCTTAGGCTTATAGAGAAAGTGTCCATTTCTGGGGAAGAACCAGTACTTGGTGTCTTTGGAAAAATATTGAGAATGCTCCCTGATTGGGGATCCAACCCGGGACCTCCCGGTGGAAAGGCAGATACTATATCTACATTTTACATCAAGAGTAACATTAATTTGTATTTATATACTGGTGTGTCATATATTTAGCACCAAATACAGTTTTACTGGAAATGAATGGATCATATCATTCAAAGCTGTCCTGGGGCCATAACCACAAAAATCTTCGGTCATAATTAGGTGAAAATTAAAACAAGAGGGCCCTGAGGGCCCTAGGACGCTCACCTGAGACCTTGTAACCCAATTGGAATTTGCATCCCAGAGCAATGGCTTATTTTTACCCCAGGGGCATAAGTTGAACAACCTTGAACAAACCTCTGGGCCTTGCAGTTTCAGGTAAAGATTTGACCCCAGGGGCATAATGTGAACAATCTTTGGAGAGGACCACTATGCAATGTTACGTACCAAATATAGGAAAGCTGTGGGCCTTGCGGTTTCAAATATAGATTTTTTAAACTCATTTTGCCATTTAAGTCTATATAAACCATGTGACCCCTCGGGGGTAGGCCAGATTTGAACCCGGGGATGCAATGTTACGAAACAAATATAGGAAAGCTGTGGGCCTTGCCGTTTCAGAGGAGAAGATTTTTAAAGTCATTTTGCTATTTAAGTCTATATAAACCATGAGACCCCCGAGGCGTGGCCAGTTTTTACCCCAGGGGCATAATTTGAACACTCTTTGTAAAGGACCACTATACAATGTTACATACCAAATATGAAACCTCTAAGCCTTGCGGTTTCAGAGGAGAAGAATTTTAAAGTCATTCTGCTATTTAAGTCTATATTAACCATGTGAACAATCAGGTGTGGTCTGTTTTGACCCTATGGGGCATAATTTGAAAAATTTTAGTAGAGTACCACTATAGGATGTTAAATACAAAATACGAAACATCTGGGCCTTGCAGTTTCAGAGAAGAAGATTTTAAGACGTTTTGCTATATAAGTTTATATAAACCATGTGACCCCCTGGGCGTGGCCAGTTTTGACCCCGGGGGCATAATTTGAACAATCTTTGTACAGGACCACTATAGGATGTTACATACCAAATATGAAACCTCTGGGCCTTGTGGTTTCAGAGGAGAAGATTTTTTATATAAACCATGTGACCCCCGGAGTGTGTCCCCCATTTTGACCCCAGGGGCATAATTTGAAAAAAATTGGTTCAGGACCACTAAACAATGTTACATACCAAATAACAAACCTCTGGGCCTTGTGATTTCAGAGGAGAACATTTTAAAAGTCATTTTGCTATATATTCTATATAAACCATGAGACCCCCGGGGGCGTTGCCAGTTTTCACCCCAGAGGCATAATTTGAACAGTCTTTGTAGAGGACCACTATAGGATGTCACATACCAAATATGAAACCTCTCGGCATTGTGGTTTCAGAGGAAAAGAGTTTTAAAGTCATTTTGCTATATATTCTATATAAACCATGTGACCTCCAGGGCGTGGCCCGTTTTGACTCCAGGGGCATAATTTGAACAAACTTTGTAAAGGACCACTAAAGGATGTTACATACCAAATATGAAACCTCTGGGCCTTGCGGTTTCAGAGGAGAAGATTTTAAAAGTCATTTTGCTATATGTTCTATATACACCATGAGACCCCCGGGGCGTGGCCAGTTTTGACCCCAGGGGCATAATTTGAACAATCTTTGTAGAGGGCCACTATACGATGTTACATACCAAATATGAAACCTCTGGGCCTTGCGGTTTCAGAGGAGAAGATTTTTAAAGTCATTTTGCTATATATTCTATATAAACCATGTGACCCCCGGGGCATAGCCCGTTTTGACCCCAGGGGCATAATTTGAACAATCTTTGTAGAGGACCTCTAGAGGATGTCACATATCAAATATGAAAGGTCGGAGCCTTGCGGTTTCATAGAAGAAGATTTTTAAAGTTTTCATTTTTTAAATCTATTTTTAGCTCTGGTGACCTACATATTCAGCGAACCGAAAAGATTTTAACAACTTTGAAAGAGGTCCACCCAAGGATCATTCCTGTGAAGTTTGGTGAAAATGTGCCAAGCGGTTTAGGAGGAGATGTTGTTTTAATGAAAAGTTGACGACGCACGCACGCACGCACGACGGACAACGGGCGATCACAATAGCTCACCATGAGCACTTTGTGCTCAGGTGAGCTAAAAAAACATCAAAGAAAACACATCAAAGAAAATCAATATTTTAATTAAGAAATTTGTTATAATAGGAATCATCTGTTAATTCTTGACCAAAAAAAACTTGAACCGCACCAGCCACAGACTTAAGAAATGTTTACATTTTAAGAAAATAACTAAGAGCTTTGTAGATATGGGTCATGCAGATTTCAGAGACTAACAACTATCCCTACCAGAGACTGCGAGGAAGTCGTCGATGGTGGTGATGTCGTCGACAGCGTCGGTGAGGAGGCGCACCTGGCTCTCCCAGGCGTCCTTGAACACGTCCATGTTCTCCAGCGCCACCTTGGACCTCGGCCTGGCAGCCAGCACACGCGCCGCATTGATCACCTGCGGGAAGTAAGGTATCACATATTCTAACATGACGCTCGCATATTTTCTCTAATGACAAAGAACAAAACTCTTTAAGCACTCTTAAACCTCCAATAAACAAAGCAAAAAAGTAGTACCGACACTGACTTCATTTGTTTGGTTTTTATCAATGAAAATGATGTCGTTTTGTATCAACGAACAACGTCACTGAAAAAGCTGAAACACTTGTTCAAACACCCTTGTAATTAATTCCTTGACCTTAGAACTCCGAATTGTTGTATATTAGTCAAAATCAAAAATTATTACTAAATTTTACAATTTTGTGGAGGATCAATCCAATTGCCAGTCGTGTTTTGATTTTAATGTGACTAATGTCATTGTAGACTTTCATGTCTGCATTTTGTAAAATGACCGAAGAAAGTCTGATTGCCTGCACAAAGGAAGGTATCATGTTTTATTTCATGATAGTTTAAGAACGAGTGGGAAACAACAGTAAATGATTAACTCATCATTTCATTGTGAGCCTAGGGACATTAACATTTGATCATTTCTCTCAGGGTTACTGGTGTTGACATGTTAGATATTAATCAGAGTACGAGTCTATATTTTTTTAAACATGCACAAACAAGACAAAAATGCGGAAACAGCATTAAACTTGAATTTTTTATTTTGCCAATGGGGGTATATGTACAAGTCAATGTTGGTGAAGAAGTATGGAAGTTATATGTCGATGATCTAAAATGTATCCAGTTTCGTGAGACTTGGCAAAAATTTGGTCTCAAAATACAATGGAAAAAAATTGTGGACTAGAGAGATGGCATTAAATTACTGACATAATATGTTTATGTTTGTTAATGTTTCTATGCACTGTTGTATATGTGCATTTAAGAAAGTGTTCATCAAAGGAACTTTTCTCCACTGGACATGCTATCATTTTTTTGGGAAAATAATGATCAAAGGTGGATGAAAATGTTCCTTGAATGGTTAAATGTGAAATTGAAAATGTAAGATTTAAGATATTGTGTTGACATTATTTTTTGATTTTAGATCTCAGTACAAGTGTCAGCAATAAAGGACAGTTTTATACTAGAGCTATGACAGGGTTTCATCAAGATTGATCAAGAACTTTAGAAAATATGACAGGAATACAAAACTTTAACGCAAATTCTATTTTTAGCTCTTGTGGCCATCTTGTGCAGTGAATCGGAACCATTTTCACAGGTTTGGTAGAGGACCATCCAAGGAACATTTATGTAAAGTTTCATGAAGATTGACCAAAAACTTTTGAAAATATGACAGGAATACAAAACTTAAACGCAAATTCTATTTTTAGCTCTTGTGGCCATTTTGTGCAGTTAAGCGGAACCATTTAAATAAGTTTGGTAGAGGAACACTAAACGAATATTTGTGAAAAATTGTTTGAAAATCTAGCCATAGGTTTATAAGAAAATGGCGTTCAGACATAATTCTATTATTAGCTCTGGTGGCCATCTTGTGCAGTTAAGCGGAACCATTTTCATAGGTTTGGTAGACAACGATCCAAGGAACATTTCTGTAAAGTTTGATGAAGATTGACCAAGAACTTTTGAAAATATGACAGGAAAACGAAACTTTAACGCAAATTGTTAACAACATTGCAACGCCCGCCCAACTGGTTTTCGCTAATCTATAAGCAGAGATTTTTAGTTGAAAAATCTGGCTAAGAAAAAATATAATGCATTACACTTTATTAAATTTGTAAATCCTGGAGAATCAACACAGTTAGCACAGATACAAATATAACAAATATAACTAAAAATTGTAACAATGTCCATCCAAAAGCTTTATTCAGGTTTTTATTAATATTAATTCAAGGACCCACCTGTGGACAGAGTTTCTCAATCTCAGCTGCAGCAAGTCGAACCATCTTCACTCCTTCCTCATTGCTGGACATGGAACAGGCCAGGTTGGCCACCTGAAATCAACATTGGGCGGCTATAGCTGACACTCTTGAACTCTATTAGCAAACAATACACACTTAAATTGTTTCTCTGTTTGTTTGTGCACATGTTTCACAAACTAACTGATACCATAACTTTACTTTTCAGTGGTCTTCTATTTATTCGACCTAACTTCATTTCAGTCAGACAGCAACTTATATATCGATTGTAATGGATTTGTAATATATTCATGAATAAAGGTCATTGTCAGGTTAAAATGTCTGAACTGAATAAACAGCTTAACATGTCACCAGCTTAACATGTCAACATCTAGTACAGTTACACACAAAATGTAACGAGACGTGTCGTGGGAAACTGGGGCTTAATGCATGTGCGTAAAGTGTCGTCCCGGATTAGCCTTAGCAGTCCGCACAGGCTAATCACGGATGGCACTTTCTGCTTTTATGGTATTTTTTGTTTCAAGGAAGTCTCTTCTAAACATAAATCCACAGTAGGCGGAAAGTGCTGTCCCGGATAAGCCTGTGTGGACTGCACAGGCCTGGGTTTCCCACGACACACCTCAAATCTACTTACATATTTAATTTTGATCACCTGCAGTAAGCACTGATCATGCATCATCAATAGACCCACAAAGGTCAACTATATGCAGATTACTTCAGTGTTTTATCCATCATTGCACCCAGAGTAATAGCTGGACAGAAGTTTTGAATTATTAAAAGCAAAACCTGGAATGTCTACCGTCAATAGCTGAATAACAGCTACACACAAAAGCTAAGGCATAATTTCATTATTTAATTAAAATCTTTAACAAAACTTTATCAATTGCTTTCAAAATGTGATTCATTGCTTGTACAAATGGCATGATCACTTTCAATGAAGAACCATTAATAATAGTACATACATGCAAAACTGCAACATGCCTTAGTATTCACTGCAACAAAATATCTCCAATTATTACATAAACATGTCAGTCCCACCTGATAAATGGGCAAGTAGGTTTAAACAGTCTTAAAATGATAAATCTAACTCGATCAGATTTCCTTATTAAAAAATTATGTTTCCTGTGTTTTTGAAAGGCTTATAACCGGGCCTAAAAACTGATGCTGTCTTCCGTACCTCGACCAGTTTATTGGCGTGGTCAGCAAACACCCCTGCGTACTCCTCGACGCCCTTCTCATCTCCAGCCTTGGCTGCCTCTATCAGCACCAGCAACGGCACGTTGGTCTCCAGGAACGAGTCAGACACATGGTCCACCACCGCTTTACGCAGCTGCAAGTAACAGGAAGATTAGCATGATGTTTGAAGCAAAACTGGCTACTATCATTCTTTACCTGTTTCCTTATTCTTCAGAAAGAAGTTAAATGAGTATAGACTAAGCAAAAGGTGTGTTTTTAAAACTGTGACTATAGACTGGTGTAAACATCAAAGGTATTACATAGAGGATATTAATTTTGTTGATTTCGGTGAAAGATCATATTTTATATAACGAGTGTTCATAGAAAATGATATTTTCATCAGTGGCGCAGCCACGAGTGAAAATATCTATTTTCTTTGATCACGAGTGAAATAAAATATGATCTTACACCGAAATCAACAAATTTTCTTTTTATTTTATGCTTTTGGGCAATAAAGAAAATTGCGCGAGATAAGCTTAAACGTCACAAGTTCGTGTATTCTGACGTCATAAATGATTCCAAAACTTTTACTCGTTAGTATGGTGGGAAAAAAATGCCATATTTTTCGAGTTGCTGTTGCTAAATTATTATTTTGTTGAATTTTATAATGTGTTTTATGTAAACACATGCATGTACATGTTGTACATGTATATAAACTTGCCAAGGTTTGTAAACCACTTCTTGTAGATCGATGCTATTTATAGAAAAATATTTTCACTTCTCCAACAGTGAACATACAAAATGTTATTTCACCAATAAAATTCTATATTTAACTGAAAAGCATATAATAAAGTTCTTATAATATTATATTATACTGTAAGTTAAACTTGAATGCAAAGTGATTAAACGGTAATAATTTTACCAATTTAACTATCAACATTTTTGCTTAAGTGAAACATGATAAAAATAAAAAGTAATTTGGTAGTACCCAGCATTGGCTAGAAAGGCTTTCTAAATGATCGTTGTACAGTTAGTCCATAGAGAAATATGGGTGTTGTGTAATTGCTAATGTTGTTTCAATTTGTGTCTACAGTGATTATTTTTATTAGCTTAAAACCCATAACGGTGACAAATCACCATAAGTTTGGAAAAAATTAAGGGTGGCTCGAGTGTACCTGTCTCCTCAGATCCTTTGTTTTCTTCTGCATGTTGTCTATGGCCCTCTCCAGGGCTTCACTGCGCTCAGATCTGCCTGCCTGCAACACCACACACACACAGTGAGATGGGACTGTCTATCTGACATCCCTAAATAAACGAAATATTTACCCCCAGCGTTTTCTATAAACAGTGAAGAGTAGTTTGTTTGCTTTTTTAGAAAAAGGGACACAACTCAAATATGTATCTTAATGCCTTTTCAAGTTACTTTATATAAAACTTATACATCTTGAGTTAATGGTTTCTAAACAGACATATTTCTTTTGCAAACCTTTTCAAATGTCTTTCTTCAGATCGGACAGAACAGGTAGACATGTATAGTAAATATAGCCTTTATATATTCACAACAAACAAATGTATCTTTTTTTGCTACTTGCAAATGACTGAATTCTAAGACAAAACAGACCTCACAATAATTTTCATTACTTATGAAAATATCAAATTAATTGCAGTTTGTGTTCTAAAATATTCTAACCTTTAAGTATTCAAAAAGTTATTAGTAACATAAATCATGCAAAACTCTCAATGCCTTTGACACTTACATGATACATATTAGTATTTCTGAATGCAACACAATAACAATGCACATATTTCTTTTTTGTTGCCACAGACAGTTTAGGTTTGTCGATACATCATACTAGAATTTGATGCATATTAAACCATTCACCATAAAATGCAAAGGACTAGATCCGTGAACTAAACAATGTAAAATAAGTTGAACAAGGTGATAACAACATAATATTTGCTGTACAAACATATATCATGGATGCAAGTAGAATGACAGTTTGGAAACAAACATTAATTAATGTAACAAATCTAACTGCGGCGTGTCGTGGAAAACCCGGGCTTAATGCATGTGTGTGAAGTGTCATCCCGGATTAGTATGTGCAGTCTGCACAGGCTAATCCAGGATGGCACTTTCCGCTTTTATGGTATTTTCTGTTTCAAGGAAGTCCCTTCTACACATAAATCCACTGTAGGCGGAAATTGTCGTCCTGGTTAAGCTTGTGCGGTCTGCATAGGCTGATCCGTGACGACACTTTATGCACATGCATTAAACCCGGTTTTCCCACGACACTCCTCAATTATAAATGTGGTCAGTGCAGCAACTGAGTTCAAAAATAAAATAAATGAGACATATTTGATTATAATGTATACCAAATTTCCTACACTAGGTGTTCCAAAAAAACATTGGCAACAGACAGACTAACTGGATCAGAGAACATGATCCGAAAACAGATTGGCAATCCATGCTCAGGCATTCAATGAACTTGTTTACCTTAAACCTTGTCTTGCGTATTGGAAATTTAGGCTTACACTATTGGTGGATAAAGAAAGATATTTATAAATTGTTTTCAAATCAGAACGGCTTTCATAAAAGCTTGATACAAATAACAGCATTAAGGAATAGTTTGAACCCCTCTTCAAAACTGGCACTTAACTATCATCCTTGAAAAGAATGCATGTACTAAACAGGTGAAGTTTTGCTATTTTTCACACCTACGCACATCATGATAGAGTAGAAAATAATTACTGGTAGTTCTGCCATAAATGACTATAATAGTTTTCCTAATGAACATTTTGAGTGGAATAAATTGTCAATCAGACACATAAAATCTATCAACAAGATAAAACTCAGCTTTAACAAGATTCTGTGTTTGATAAACACAAATGCAACCGGTTGCTGCTGGATAGCTCATTTCGTAGTCCAAATTAGATCAAGGTCAAGGTCAAAGTGAGGTTGGGTGATATGGGTGGATTGGGAATGGTCATAAGTAACAACTGTGCAAGTATCCAAGTGTTGGAGCAAGCGGTGTTGGTGCTCGATGAAACGGTAAAATCTAGTAAACCCAGACACAGCCCATTGGAATTATTCTAAGTGCAAATATCCAAGTGTTGTAGTAAGCAGTGTTGGTGCTAGACGAAACGGTAAAATCTAGTTAACCAAAAAATGGCACTTTGAATCATTTTAAGTCCAAATTAGGTCAAGGTCAAAGCGAAGTTGGGTGAAATGGTTGGATTGGGGATGGTCATAAGCAACAACTGTGCAAGTATCCAAGTGTTGGAGCAAGCGGTGTTGGTGCTCGATGAAACGGTAAAATCTAGTAAACCCAGACACAGCCCATTGGAATTATTCTAAGTGCAAATTAGGTCAAGGTCAAAGTCAAAGTGAGGTTGGGTGATATGGGTGGATAGAGAATGGTCATAAGCAACAACTGTCCAAGTATCCAAGTGTTGTAGTAAGCGTTGTTGGTGCTAGACGAAACAGTAATATCTACTTAACCATGTCACTGACGGACGGAAGGCAAACAGACGGACGGAAGGCAAATGGACGGACGGGACAATCACTAAATGTCTCCGGCATCAAGATGCCGGGGGCATAAAACCGCCCAACGCTGGATTCCCATACATGTAAATGTGTGACATACAGTATTGTACTGCGTATACAACTGACATCCAAACCTAAACTCAGGAACCAAACCAAGGAACTAGACTTACGTTATTCATGTACTCAGTAAGCAGGTCCTGTAGTGCCTGTCTGACAGCGTTACACTCCTGTACGATCCTCTCGCGTCTGTCGTCCCTCGTGCACGCCGAGTCAGCCATCAGCGCGGCTCCACTGATGATGCTCTCCAGCCGCTCTTCCAGGGACGGCCGCATACGAACCTCATTGTACGTCAGCGGGTCCATTATGACCTTTTGCTGAAAGAGGATAACATCTCTTATACTTCATTCGCAAAGCAAGCTGCATGGCATATTCAGACATCAGGCACGGTTTTGCACAGACACCTTAAATACAGATAAATATGTGGAAGTGGAAACGAGTCCTAAAGAAAAACATACAAATGACTGGTTTGCATATGAGATGCTACACACAATTTAATAGAAATAATAGGGCAAGCGCTGACATGGCAGAGTATCTAAAGCCTCTATATCCGAAAACATTTAATAACAATCTTGATATAATAAGTATGTTACTTAATATTAAAATCAAACGCAACTACCATTAAAATATCTAGTTGATTTACAAGCAGACACACCAGGCTGCTTACCCAGTGATCTAAATTAGCATCAGCCCATAACCCTGCACTGGTAACAGTGTTTTTTTATGGCCAATTTGGGGCCGCAATTCGGCCTCATTCCCTTGCTGAATAAGTATATATTTTTCCCCTATATTTACTTAAAATTCCCCTCAGAATGTAAGCTTTATTTTGAAAAAAACTTCACCAAAATCGGACAAAAATTGACTAAGATAGAGGAATTTTTCGTAAACAATCCCAGCAATTTTTTTATCAAATCAAATGTGTGCATAATCTAAGTTATCATTTGTAGCAAAACAATTGATTAATGTTTTATAAAAAGTAGAATATAAAACTGTAATAATGCTTTTCTACCCAAAAAAATCCGCTTTTGCCGTAAAATTCCCCGCCTGAAGGGCCCAGCCACCTTCCCCCAAAGGTTGAAAAAAAAAAACACTGGGTAAATTTTGAAGCAGGTTTTATCTAGGCTAGCTAGTAACTTTTGTGTGCTAGCTAAGAATTGGGGCTTGCTTCACCAAACCGCTAATCTGATGACCACTCACCATGAGCTCGTCCAGTGCAGCAGCAAGCTCCCCCGCACCCTCGTACGGGTGGGCGTTGGACTGGCCTGTTGCCTGGGCGACCCCAGAGATGGTGTTCACTGCATCACACAGCTGCTCATAGGCCCAGTCCCTGTTGGCGCGGGCAGCAGCCAGCTCTGGGTGGCGTACGTACGCCTGCAGTGGATGGCATGTACAGTAATAGATAGTCCTTATTGTTTTACTGTATACTGGACAATGGGTATTTATAGATTTGTATTGACAATTTTCTTATAAAATAATTAATTTGAATGACAATTTTCTGATGAATTAAGTTTATTTTTGCATTCTATTTATGTCATTGTCTACTGTATTCACAGTTCTATCATCCACACATTTGAGATCATTTACACATTTGAGAAACACCTTAATACCCAAATATCAACAAATATGATCATTGTGCTGTCATTCAATGACAGCTGGAGTGACACCAGCAAGCACAGCTAGGCGTACCTTGGAGGCAGTGAGAAGCATCATGCTGCTCTTCTTCAGTGTCGCCCTGGAGGCTGCCAGGTCATCACGACGACGGGGGTCCTTCAGATCCTGGAGGTACAGGGTAAGTGTGCCATCATATGTAACTCGGACACTTCATGGCAGAATACTTGAAAACAGCTGAGATGTATGTTTAAATTCTGTCTTCATCAAACTTACAATCAATAAATTGTTTTAACAATGATTTCAGTAAATCCGTAGTACTAGTATGTGTAATTTTAAACTGTAAAACAAAAAATTGTGGTAGGAAGTCTTTAAGATGTTAGAACCAGTTGTGTTTTATACACTTTGTTGTAAATGTTAATACAATTAAATTTAGGTGGGAGTTGCTCAAAACGTTAATAGCCAATTAAGATTAACAGCTGCTAAAATTTGGAGTTATTAAGGTACACTAGACATTTAATTTAGAATTTTGAACTGTGAGTTTTTTCTGTATAAATTGTTATTCCAAATTAAGTTTCCAATATCTGATAAACAAGATACAAGTAAAATTGATTTTATGGACGTCTTTAGTTATTGGGTTGTCAGCTAAAATGGGCGATAAGGTTTTGAGCAACAGGACCCAGTTTAGTTGGAACATAGTGTTATTTTTTATTTGAACTACTGACCAGTACCATTTTTTATGTAAAAAGCATCACACAGGTGACAGGTGTTGCCAATTTGCCAAACCATGTTCTGAAGTTACATTTATGTTTAAATTTTGATTGGAAAACATCTAGCATTTATTAAATCACTCATATTAAAATTAAGAACACTTTCGACTGATTGTGAAGGTATCTCTCATTGTCCTTAAATCACAGACACAACTAAATATACATGAAAAGTTTGCAAGAATTTACAGATCAATAAAGTTCTTCCTACCGCCTGACGCTGTGCAGCGCGTTCAGATAGCTCTACGACACTCTTGCCAAATTCCTTGAAGCTGTCCATGAGCTCCTGATGGCTGGAGGCATTCCGAATACGGTCAAGGTCATTCTCCACCTACACAGAATAGCAAGGTTGCATATCATGTCTTTAACACCTACACAGAATAGCAAGGTTGCATATCATGTCTTTAACGCCTACACAGAATAGCAAGGTTGTATATCACGTCTTTAACACCTACACAGAATAGGAAAGTTGCATATCACGTCTTTAACACCTACACAGAATAGGAAAGTTGCATATCACGTCTTTAACACCTACACAGAATAACAAGGTTGCATATCATGTCTTTAACACCTACACAGAATAGCAAGGTTGCATATCATGTCTTTAACAACTACACAGAATAGTAAGGTTGCATATCAAGTCTTTAACACCTACACAGAATAACAAGGTTGCATATCATGTCTTTAACGCCTACACAGAATAACAAGGTTGCATATCATGTCTTTAACGCCTACACAGAATAGTAAGGTTGCATATCAAGTTTTTAACACCTACACAGAATAGTAAGGTTGCATATCACGTTTTTAACACCTACACAGAATAACAAGGTTGCATATCATGTCTTTAACACCTACACAGAATAGCAAAGTTGCATATCACGTCTTCAACACCTACACAGAATAACAAGGTTGCATATCACATCTTTTAACACCTAGCAATAGTATGGTAACACAATTTCAAACATTTTTTTAGTTGAACTGCAAATACAGTCATAAAGATTTATTTTTTGTGTTAAATCCTTAAATCATAGTTTTTCTGTTATAAGTTTGTGTTTTATCATTTCAACTTTGAGATTTGATTATTTAAAATAAATTAAGCGAACATGCTTTAAAATAAGAGAAAACATCATAATAATCGTAGCAACAGAACACATGAATTTGTTATTTTTCTATGCATGATTAATTTATAGTGAGCATTGGTTAAATAATAAACCCCAGCTAACAGTATAAAGGCAGCAGCAGAAAGTGTTGGCCACATACCACTCTAAGGGACTTCAGCAAGAGGTGAACATCCACCATATCTGCGAGGATCAGAAGTCGGGTAACAGCCGAAAGCAGGGAGCGTGCTGCCCGCACCATGGCCCCACGCTTCATTGAAGAGCATGGGTCCGCGGCAAACTCTTCTGATGCGACACCCATGGCTGCTCCTGCAAATAAATACAAATATAATGTGTAAGTAGCTGTGTAAATATATCACAAAGTCATCATTGAAAGAGGGAGATAAACACACCTATTATTGGTGTTGATAAAGAACACATCTCTGTAGTGATAACTGTAGATAAAATAGACAACCTCTTTACAATTTCGGAAGTTTTAAAGAATGAGACAAATTTGCACATTTTTTGTGATAAATCACAGGTTTTTTGGTAAAATGGAGAACTATGATTCATGCAGTGTCTCACAAATCCACTGCCTGGAGCACGAGGGCTACCAACACATTCTGGATACTGTTATTTCCAAGCATAAGTCCGCTTTGCTACTTAAGCTGTGTAAATCATATATATTACCCCAGTAATTATTGTATAATGTAGTATATTTTACACTTAAGTATTGTTTCACATTTATTTTTAAATGTTATGAATTGATTATATATTATCAGTATTATTAATATCATTAAAGTTATCATCTGATGACCAAATGCGCTTTCGAAACAATTATGCAGATTTCTGCATAAATTTGGAATTTTGTCTTCTGTTTCCAGTGTGATGTCAGATGCATGCAAAACGTATTGGGCTACCAACAACAGAATGCGGTAGCCCACTAGTACTACTCGTTCTTTTATTTCTAAGCACCAACATAGCTTATATCTGATAAATTTATGCTGAGAGTTAAACTAACAAACCAATACTGATAATCCAAATCATACAATGGGACTATGTTGCCCGCTCTTTGATTGTTTCAAAATATATAATTGTTATCTAAAATTGTGATCCAAAATGCTAAAGCAGCCAACCTGTAGACCTGACTTCCTCCACGGCTGCCAGCATGTCTTCCTTGACATCAGGGTTCTCATTGGCAATGTCTTCGCCCTGCTCCACAAAGTTCTGGGTGGCCCTCTGCACTGCAGCAGCCAACACATGGCCCTTTTTGGACCGACCCTTCTTTTTGGTTGATGGCCCTTTTTGGTTTACAAGTGTTGTGACCTGTTAATAATGATACAAAAGAAATATAATCACAGATGGTTAATGTTATGACCAAATATAATATATAAATGCATAATTGTTACCGTTAGTAATGAGATAGTAGTCCAAGGTTCTGCCTAGTCAGTTACCATGAACACTTCTGTAACAATAAGTCAAGAAGGTTCTTACTTATTGTAAGCCTCATTCAAGTTACGATGCAAAAATAATGAATGTTTTGCCACTGACACAAGAACTGTATATCTGAGTTCAACTGTTACTGTACTTATCAACTACTGTTTCTTCCCATGATCCTATCTCTTGCTGGCTAAGTGCTTATTACATAAATATACCTATTAAATTGAACTGGTTAAATGTAAATTATGTTCTATTGCAGTGTCGGGGCGCTTAAATTTTAACTTGAACATATCGGGGGCGCCTAAATTTGGTGTTGCGTTTGTAAACATTGCACGGGGCGCGTGTATTTTATCAATTAATTAGCTGTGACGGCAGCAGACCGACCATTCCTGGTGTGAAAGCTACCGTAAATTCTCGCGTATAAGACGCACCAAAAAATTGAGATCCTAATTTGTGGAAAAAAAAATCTATTTGAAAGCTTCTAAACATCAAAGTCGTAAATTTCGCGTCCATTGTTTATTGACACTAAAAATATTTTTGTCGTGAAAATCGCAATTTGGATACATTACACTAGATGTGTTTTCACTGTATTGACAGGTGTTGAGAAGTCTCAAGTGCTCAAGTGTCAACACGTTTAATTACACCATAAGTGCTAATTGTCTGTTTGACAAACATGGTCAGTTTTGCGAGTATAATCAATTCCAATATGCTTTTGGTTTGCAGAGCAGTATAAAAGGTGTGAAGTAGTTTGTAAGGTGGTGTTTACACTACGGTTCATTTAACCTTGGTTCTTATTTTTTATGTATTATGTTTTACTGCATATATATTTAGGAAAAATAAGAATTAAGAATATAAAACACACAAAATAAGATTATATATTATATAATACTATATTTTTAAAAGATCCCAATATAAAACAGTGCGAAACGTATCGTGTACGAATACTTGCGTATATAAGCGTCTTAGTGACGTCGATCAAGTGTCTATTCAAAATGGCGCCCAAAACATCACAATTGATATTTATGATAGAAAAACTAGGAGTTTTTTCTTATATCCGCATATAAGACCCACCAGAAAAATGCTACGAATTTTGGCTGAAAAAAGTGCTGCTTATACGCAAGAATTTACGGTAATCTCTTACATCACAATGGCCGTTTTTCACTTGAGAAACATGTACACCCACTCAATAAAGTTTGTGAATGACCAAAGTGAGTGTCACTTAGCCATAAATTTTAACAATTTACAGTTATTTCTAAGCCGCAATCAATCACCGTGAAGCACCGCCCTGTAGGCGGAGTTTCATCTGGCAGTAAAATCAATGTAAGCCAATAGAAACGCTCTGTTTATCATCGCTTTGGAATGACGTTATGATTGACCAATCGGCGCAATAGGCATGTATCCACACACAAGTAACCTTATACGCGCATCCATGCATATTTTTGAAGAAGCGTTAAAAGATTGCTCACCCTTTACGTATTTTATAATGTCCTCACTAATTTATTTGATGAATTTAATAACTTAAAAAAATAAACTGAAAGATCAGTCAGAAATATGCTAATATGAAATCGTAATCGCAGAAGCCTATCCAGTGGTACTGTTCGTTGTAGTTTTGTAAACACAAGCTGTATTGTTTATGTACATGTATGCCATGTAAAACCTAAGAAAGAGCGCAAAATTCTGCTGACAACCACGACGTCACGTTCAATGTAAAGCGTGCGTGTACCGACCATGTGATTTACTAAATACAGATCTTTTACATTTGACGCCCGTAGGCATGAGGAAATTTTCCCGCCGTTTATGCAAGAACAAAGCATGTATAAGGCCAAAAATAAAATTGCATTTGTTTCCCCTTCCCTACCTACCCACCAAAATTGCTGTGACCCGAAATTTTTTGGGGGGTTGTGAGGGTGTAAATTTTTGTTTCTGGTCTGAGTATGAAATGGTATGAAAACGCAGTGGGTACGAACATAATGCAGTGGCTACAAATCTACCAAAGCGTGCATGTGAAGCAAACAAACACTTGCCATTTGAACACTGCTGTGTTGACAGTATCGGATGTATTAGTTAATTTGGACAAGTATTTTATTCTAGTCTGTTATACATGTACATATTGTTACCTATTATATATACATTGTATATCATTGAATAAATTACTATGATAGTTCAATTTTACACAAATGTAGCTTATTTTCAATGCAATTGTTTCACACAAAAAAACTTCCTACCTACCTACCCAACCCTATTTTGGGTCAGGAAGGGGAAACAAACAATTTTATTTTTCGCCTAACACTGCCTGTACCCGGATAATCCAAACGCAATGCAGTGATCCTAACGCAGTGCCAAAATGGCGGACACAGAGACAGAATTTGCTATTATTTTTCATGTTTTTATCATGTTGTTATATTTGTGTTAATTGCAAATTTAAATCTTTTAATAGTTATAGTGTCCAGTGATTTATGTACTTAATATTTTGTTTGACAATCACTCTTATGATGCTTGAAGTCATTAAAATGTACCCGATAAAGTCCCCATAAAGAACATTCTTATGTTTCCGACCTTTTAAAATAAAAATGCATTAGTACCTTACTTAAAAACTATATTAATTAAATGAACATCTCTATGACAATGTGTGATCACATCAAAGTTAAGTCTATGTTTACAGCTAAACCATTGTCTTTATTGTGAAGTGGTTATGTGCTTGCAGATAATTCCTGACTGATGTAGGAAATTGCGACGGAAAAGTGAGAACGTAAAAAGGGGATCATTACCTAACAAACTGAAAAATAAGATATCTGTTCGTCCTGTATATACGAAATAATTTCTTTTAGTGTTATTAATGTGCTTGTTCAATCATTTCCTCTAACCTGTCAGAAGATGAATTACAATATACACACTTAAACTTTGGACGTTCAAATATATTCACAAGAGGGTCACTATGAATGTGTAATATGCTTTTATATTTTTTAGGGTGTTCCACTTTCATTATTTTGAACTATATATACTACATCGCCTTTAATTATAATTGATTTTTGTCTGTCTTTGAAAATCGTTCGGCACTCTATCAGGATATAATTTAGAGCGATACCCATACTTCCAACTATATATTCGTCCAGCAAAAGCTCGCGATTTTCAACACAGATTTTCATGGTTAAGTTTTATATGTAAATACATGTTAAAAATTGTCACTGGTAAACGAGCAAATTATACAATACGACTGGAATGAAAATAGAAATATATAGAGGTCCATTATAGTCGTTCAGCATACATGTATTTGTGAATTTGAATTTCAACCTTATTTAAAACATGTCGGTATTAATAAGTTTAGATTTGATCTTTGTAAATTGAGTTTCTTCACATAAGCTAGAAGTCGAATTAGGCCGATGGCATAAACCTGACCAGATACCTTTTCATGAAAGAAAATGTCAGCATTGCAATGTTCTTGAAGATGAGTTTCATTTCTTGTTAGAATGTTCACCGTATAATGATATTAGAAAACTATATATTAAGAAGTAAATGTATTACTGGAAAATACCAAATGTACCCAAATTTACGAAATTAATGCAATCTGACAATGTAATTATTAACAGAAACTTATCTATGTATGTCCATTAAGCGTTTATTCAGAGAAACCAATATACATATTATTACGATTAATATTACCGCAAATGTATTCACACTTGACTTCTCGCTCCGCATGTTGCTCTGTATATTTATCAAATACTCATTTAAATTGATATTTTGCTGTTGTTGACTATAGCATTGTTAATAGTTGTATTTATATGCGCAACCTGTTGTAATTTATTTATGCTTAATTCAGTTGAGAATTAGTATTACACAGATGACCACTATGCATGCTTTTATTTAATTTGTGTACTACTTCATGTATACTCATGGACTGTATGTCTGATGTATATTGAATAAACCATATTATTATGTATATTCATTCATTTATACAGAATATTATTTGGTTAGGTGTTTATTCGTCAGGTGTTATATACTTTGGTTTAGTTTTTATCCGTTCCTAGTATACATTGCGTTCAGTTATTATCAACTAGAAATTAGGTTTTTATCCATTTTCTCGCAGTCTGCACATTCGAATGAGTATTGTGTCCATATCCGATGGGATAAAAACACAGTGTAAACGGGGTTTGAAGCAATATATGTTTGCTTCCAAACAGCGAAATAATATGGCAATTTAAAGCATCGAAGTAATTTTTAAGAGTTTTATAAATATTTTAATTGGATGCTTGGCCTTGTTCCTCAGCATTCCATCTTACAACCCAATAATTGCTAGATGTAACATTAGGTATATTAAATTTAATGGTTATTTGATCAATAGCGACGGATGTTACAACCAAAACATACCTGTACATAAGAAAAGTATGCATAAATCAAAGTAGCCCCGACTTTCCATCCGCCATTTTGGCATTGGTTAGGGTAGCTGCACTGCGTTAGGATTATCCGGGTACAGGCCATGTATAATATACATGTATTTTAATAAAGATCTTTACAATTTACCAATTATCTAATCAGTACTACGCTCAACAGTTGTAACGATTAAAACATGCCCATGAGAACATAATTAATCGAAAAAAGAGGCTCCGTAGGTAGATCGAGTGTAACCTAAAAATTTGAGAATGACGAGAATAGTGGATTTGATCATGAAGTCACTGTACGAATGTGATGGAAAAAATTATTATTTTCAGTTTCGCAACAACAAGACGTTTTTTCTTTTACAAGTCTAGAACGTTTGAACGATAATGTTTCGTTTATTTGATTTCGTTTAACGTTTACAATTTAAAACCTGTTAGACTTAAATTTAAGAGCAAAAAAAATTCGAGGTTGGGAGGGGATACCCCTCCCTAACCCATCCCTATCGGGACCGGGGCCCCTGAAAATAATCCTGGGAAAGGCACTGGATTCGCGTTTTGCCACGAATACTTGAAACTCCTCACCAGCTATTGTTAAAGGATTTATTTCCATTTATAGAATATCAAAAACATTACCATGTGCACTTTTGAAAATAACAAACATTATGCACGTGCTCAATTGCATGAAATAGTTTAACCGCTAAGCATGTGATATCCAAGTGCGAAGATAGGATAATATTGCAGATTAATTTGAATATGACTGACATTGGTGGAAGCGTCTATCAACTGTGATTGCTGAATATGCAAAAACTAAAAAATACTAAATATATGAAATGTGTTAAGTTCAACTGAGTGCATACCATTATAATTAATTCCACATACCTGTGTCACTAATGGCTCAAGTGTCTTTTCAACAGACTTTGTGCGGATTTCTAAATTTCTTGGATCCCATTTAATGTTAAGTGTTCCCATTTTGATGCTATAAAGTCCTGAAAGTACAAACAAACTAATTAAGATCATGTATAGAAATAAATATATTTTCTTTTGAAATAGAACTTTCGTTTATATTTTCAGGTTCATGCGGATGCAACTGGACAGAGTCTTTGCAGCGACTTTGTCAACATCATGTTTCTTTTTCAGGACACATTTTAAAACGTCAATTAAAAGATCATCAATAATGTGACCGTCGATCTTTTCTGAACTTATTGCCTACAATGTCGACTTACAGAAATCAAGCATTTTCATTTGACTCGGCATAATCTGTCATTGTCAAACATGTAAGACACAACATGCAGACGCTCATCAAAAGAAGGCAGTGTCTCTGTGACTGAGACTGTAATTTTGAAAGAATGTGGGTCAGGACGGCTATAGTTGTTGAGGGCCCAGACCATGACGGCGTAAATATCCAATCAAAAGGGAAAGTGGGCTGCGTAAGTATTTATGACTATGATATAATGCCTGAAAACAAAAGCTTGTCACCTGTTTTATACTGAGTGTTGTGTTTTTATTAAACTTGTATCATAAACGGGTAATTTTACAAAGGTATGACAATGTAAAGAATGAATGATTTAAATTACTTTTCTAATTTAATATACATTATATACGGTTTTCATTGTGTAGTACAGTAATGTATAAAATCATTAATGTGTGTGTCGATGAATGATTACTGATAATTAAACTATAATTAAAAAACTTATTTTGTACTTTTCTACCACATTACACTCAATAATGTGGGCTGTTAACGATGTGGGCCGTAACAGATTTTGGCTGTCCTGACCCGACACGTTTTGGACAGCTCTGGCTCAACCCGGCAATTTGCGAACGAAAGACGGGAACCAGTTGTGTTTACATGGAAGTGCAATTTTGAACAAGCTGATGAAGTAGGCAATGGTGGTATGCCTGATAATAGCACACCAAAAAGTGAAGATGCTTATGGTGGATTTTACCTTATTTTTTTTACTCACAGAATTTTATATTCATTTGTATTTAGAACATTTTCATGCATATTTTACGCAGATACATATCTTATCTGGACATCTGATTATTAAGGGAAAACAACCATGAGCACCTTTGGGGAATTGAGGGAATTGGTCTCCATCATGAGAGCAGCCACTGCACTTGAACCAAGTTGCTAAGTCTGTGCTAAAGAGCTTGCCCAACTGCGTGACAGTTGGAATTACCCTATAAGTGCTAAGTTATAAGCCAATAAATACCCAAATTACATACACTACGGACCATGGGACAATACGGACCATAATTAGAGACGATACGGACCATGGTAAGGAACGATACGGATCATTTGAGAATTAAGCAGATGTGCTAAAATACTTAGGCCACAACAAATTGATCAGATGTTCGTCGGATTTGCCGCACCTTAAAATCGTAAATCGAAAAAAAAAAAAATTCTTTTTATTTTGCGTCTGCACCTACAATTTTGCCCCCCATCCGATTTTTTAAAATGAAGTTTTCATCAACGAGTTTCATTTTACGTGAAACGTCGACTTCGTGGTGTACCCAACTCATAACAAGCAATTGGTACTGATATAGACGTGAATAAGGTACTTTGCGGCGACTGGTTAATGTCCAGAGCACATAATTTATGACCCAGACCTTTACTCGCCAACAGCAAGTCTGGCACAGCAGCCATGTCTATTTCGACTCGGCAATTTCTTATAATGTTTTATCAAACTTGTGAAAACACAACGAGATGTTTGTCAGCATTCATTGCCTAATTAAAGATTATTGCTAGCAAGCTCTCGTAATATCAGCAGTTAATTAACAGTTAATAAAAATAAAAGGATTATCTTGTTGATAAAGGATGTGTGAAATTGGATGTCTGGATTATGTCAAATGGACTGATAATCGGGTATGTTTACATTTCGGACAGTTTTGACCAGCGGTTTGTCCTTGATTTCTTACTTCTAATATCCACACAAATAAGTTGTTTCTGACATGTCCATTTTATAAATTCAACGTATCTGTTTGGTGTACATTTTGTTAAGCCTTTATATATTAAGGTACATTTAACAGGGTAAGCCAAGTCATTATGTTAGTTATTAATTTCAATTTATATATGGATATATTTTGTTAACATCTTGTAGATAGTTTAAGAGTGTATGTTTAAATAAAAAATAATTATCCAAGTTTACTGCAATGAACAATTAAGATAAATGTTAATATAAAAATCTAAATATACTAATGCTTTTGTTAATGCCATAATGCAATTAATATACAGCACAGTGAAGTATAATTTTATAACAATTAAAACAGTAAGATATAACAATTATCTGACACGGAAACACGCAACGATGTTGGGAGTCGATTTAAAAAATTGGCTCAAGAAAAATAAGTGCCAGTGTGAGTCAGAAAAAAAAAGATACAGATCTTATACTAGTGATTCCTAAATTGTTTTGTGTTTATTGTATGACATTTGATATTCATGTTATTAAACTGTTGGTAGTGAATGACTTGGTGTATCAAATATCTATTTTGATAATGACAATTGCCTTGTACAAGGTCTACTTTCTTCTAGTTAAGATATGGCTATTTAGTATTTACTGCTGCGTGTGAATTTACTAGCAGAATCACTATTGAAGACTCGTTGCACAAACCCTTTGCTGGACATGGTGGAAGAAGAAATTAGTTGCTTAGTTTATTACATATATATTGATTTTGACAACAATTTATGGAATAAGCAGATGAAGAAGAAATTATTGACAAGATATCAAGTTATGATGGCGTTTGGGAGTAATTTTTAAACACTATGGGCAAGATAGGATGTTTTTTATTTTGCGCTTTTTGCTCGCCTCCGATTTTATCGAAAATGGAAAAAAATATTTTTATTTTTATTTCGCTCGCTCGCTCCAATTTTTTGGGGACAAAATCCGTAGAACAACTGATCAATTTGTTGTGGCCTTATCATAACTTTTATATTGTGAACCAAAATACCACTTTCAGAAATGAATGAGTGTTAACCGTTAGTTAAAGAAATATTATTGGATAATTAATTTTATTTTATAACAAATCACACAGGATATAAACCAAACATCACAAAGCCATGTAAAACGAGTTTCAAAAGTTATTACTTTTTTTTCAAAACGATCTTGTTTTATTAGTTCAAAAATACACATCATAAAAACAACCACAGATCTATGAGACCCGGCCAGTGTTTAAAACTAAAAACATTCCTCAATATATTGTGGTTTCATGAATGTCACAGAATTTAAAGAAAACATAACAGTCATGTGAACGAATATGAAAAGCAACAAAAAATGCATTGTATTATTTCCAAAATGAAACACAGTGCAGGGTCGTCATTTTGAAATGAAACAAACGATTTTTATCTAAATCTAAACGACTTAGCCAGGGGTCTTGGGGAGCCCCTTGTGATATTACCTATTCCATTTTTTAAGTTACTGAAAAAAACAACCGATTTTCTCATGATTTTAAACGATGAATTTGATCGGCAATCGGTTAATAATGACAACCCTGATTGTGTATGGCAAACAAACATTTTTGTATTCAAAGTTGAATGCCTTATAAAAATACACGTTTTACAAAACATATACATTTTTAGCTGTTTCACTCCTAATAACTAGACCATACACACATTCAAAGTGATAAAAGTAACTCATATATAAAAGATGGAAACTGCGTTAGGATTCAAAATTTCCCACAACTTTATTTCGATGTGTCTCAAAAATTGGAATAGGGTACACTCCGGAGACATTTTTTTTTTCGTGGAAAACCCTTGTAAACTACAAAATATACACATGTAATTGCATAAAAAAATTGCATAAATTCAAGATAAGGATCTTTTTTGGGGAATGGTCTGCGAACACATGCCACTTGTACCCCCATTTCCCGCCATGACTCTGTGCTTACATGTTGCTCAAGGCTGTTGTCTATGATAAGCGATAATGATCAATGGAGGGGCAACACTCGGGGCTTTGTTTTTAATAGGATCGTTTGCTCTGTTAATATTTTCCAACAAACATGTGACGCAATGTGTATGTATATATCATTATATATAATTATGAAAAATGGAGCTCAATATTATTTCCCCCATCTATAAATACATGTATATACATGGTCCGTATGGTTCCTGAACATGGTCCGTATCGTGCCTGAACGTGGTCCGTACCATCCCTTATTATGGTCCGTATTGTACCATGGTCCTTATCGTTCGATTACCTAAATAAACTATCAGGGTTTCCCGCAGGCCTGTTACACTTGTCGGGCCTGACATGCCTTCAAAGCAGTTAGTCATTTGCCAACATGCTTAAATAACGCCGATATAATTTAATTTTCAAAGCGACAACCCTTAATCCCTCTATCTATTACACCGATCTTTAATCACAGGGCCATAAACGAACGCCGTATTGTTCGATAAGGTCAACTACCAACAGTGTTATTGACAACTGACTGAACTGTGTAGTCCCGCCCACAACGATCTCATTAGCCAATCAAAATCTTCGATTTTTAGGGCGGAGTTTATACCTTACTAACAACTAAAAACGTGTTTGACAACAAACACTAGCGTTGACGGGAAAAGTGAGCAGGCATTTTAAAGCGTTTGATTATTATATTTAACGTCTTATTTTATCCCAAAATTTCCTTATCCATTTCACAAATTGACAAGCAAAACTATGGAAACAAATAATGTAAATATAGCGCCTCATTTTAAAACACAATTAAACGTCGTCAAACGTAATTTTGTTTTCATAAACACTGTAATTAAGCACGTGACTAGTACACGTACGTTTTTCATCAGGCATCCGTGACCTTGTGCATGGCAATTTTCGCGCGCTTTTGTAGCAAAACACGCTTTTTACATGGAGATACAGGCCCGTATTTTTTGTCGATTAGGAACCGCATATTAAAGTATTTAAAAACAAAGTTTTTTTTCGGCTTTTGATGTCCGCATGTAGTATAACTGACAATAACTATTTATTTATTTTGCATCCGAAAACAATTTAAATAAAATAAAAAACAGTTTTTGAAAGAAACAAGCAGTCATGAGAAAATTTAAATGCGGTAAATGGCTAGGGTTTTCAACCAATCTGAATACCACGTATGACCGAAAATTAATACCCTAAAAAAATGTAGTATTTGAATGTACACTGCCTCAAAAAAATTGTATTCAATTAAGAAAACCGCGTTAGTAATGATTTTTGTTGGAGAAATATTTTTAATAGTTTCATTCTGATCAAAGCATGAATGACCAAGTTAAAGATAATATAAAGAGAGTTGCTGGTCGAGCAATAAGCTAGGTAGTTTAAGCAATAAAGGGCGGTAGTTAAATCGATACTGCCGATTTGATCGCCAGGGGTCTGATTGGAACGATCTCGGGGGGGGGGGGGGCCAGATCCCTACCAACATACGCTATCAAAATTCTAACAGCATTCATCATCTTTTTGACACATTTGCAATTTGGGTGGGGTAACAAAAATTTTAAAAGCCTTTTACTCATTAAAATACAATAATAAAATTGTTAATCTTTTCGCACAATTATGAGACAATAAAAACGAATTTCGTTACAATGTATCAATGTGTACTATTCGCGCTCAGAAAGTAATTCAGCGACGTAGACCTACCTGAAAATTAAATTTTGTGATTAAACATTTGTTTTTCCGGATAGTGAGTCAACTTCCGCTGTTCCGTGTTTTGGCTCTACTAATGTACCATTGAATACGTTTTTTTTTCTGTATTACATTGCAGATTGATATGTATTTAGTTATATTTTAGAGTTTATCTATATCCGCATGTATTTATATTTTTTTAATGTGTTACAAAATGCCATGAGTGAAATTGTATGTTATGCTTTGATTATATCCAGTAAACGGAATAGCCAAGAATTTAAAGAATGTGTAATGTTTAATGTAGCCTTCAAACGAATAGAACAATCCTCATGGTCGCACTTTGTAGATAACTAAACATGTGCTCTGCGGCATCTATTATCATGTCGTATGCATGGCATATTTAAACACTCTTGAATACACACATTGTTAATTATTGTTCCCAATAGATTTCTGTGTTAGGCGACTTTATATTTTCTGTTAGATCTAGTTTTGTTTAAAATCTATGACGAAAATACTGTAGATCTATGGACACTGTCCATTTGCCAACTGTGAATAGGTCCCGTTAAACCTTTCTATTTATAAATGACGAGTTTTTTTAATTCACAAAATTTACATGTAAATTACTAAATAGTATGTGGATCCAATCGATGGCCTTTGGAATCGATATATTCTTTATGAAAAACTTTTTTCAAAGATCTGTAGTGTGTAAACAGATCTCTGGTTTTATTTAATAAAAAACTGATTTTTATTGATATGTAAAAAATAACCAAGGGAGATTACCGTTTCTAAGCGCTTAATTAATGGCAAGATTTGTCTCCCGTATATTACAGTAGATCTCTGTTGTTTTTAGACTGAACGGAAGCCAACGGTCTTTTGAGAGGGTAATTTCCAAAACAGGTATCGCGAGTCATTAAATCGAAATCTGAAAGAACCCTTCTTCAAAACAGCAAACATTCACGAATGTTTACTTACTTTTAATTATTTAAGATACTGTATACATGTCATGTGTATTATAATGTGTATATCATGTGACTTATTTATTAAAACCGTAATGTCAAAGTAATGACACCCTTATTTTCGCTATTTACTCGTATGTAACCGAAATATTTACCTGGGCGTCCTTGAATAAGACCACTAAAACTAATGCGCTACATCGGTTATTTTTGACTCGTGATGAAAGTGTTATTTCTTGTTACCGACTCTCAGTCTGAATATTTTAACAACAAATTACTGCAATGTATTAATTTTAAACCGTAGTATCGAAAATCGAGAGCTCGCATCGTATGGCCTACTTTTGAGTCAGTAGGCTACGAATCACTAATAATCGATGCTCATAACTACCACGCTTTATCGGTTATTCTGCATGGCTCGTTGCAGATTGACTTGTTAACTTGCATTAGATAATTAGCTTGAAAAAATATTTGTTCGTTACTTACGAATAAATTTGTATTATGATGTCGAATACTATTGAATAAGAAGCCATATTATCAAGTTTAATGGTGGCAAATTGAACTTCATTGAAACAAATGTTTTCTTTTTAGCAAAAATGCACTCATAATTCAGATGCTTTTAGTTTCTTTTGTCGCCAACAGTCTTTCTACGCTGTCAGCCTTTTGATTATAAAATCTACGTCCCGTGCATAGTTGTTCAATACTACAGTATATAGTTTCTCAAGAAGGAAAAAAATACTTACCATTCAATGACGGCTTTAGCTGGGGCGGAGGCGGCGTACGTCTACTCTAAAATTGTGCAATGTTTCGAATTTAAAACATATATATACATATGCCTTTCGTTGACTATGACGCATTCTTCTATCAATTTGTTGCAATAATCAAGCCCGGTATTTGGTATTTTCGATAAATGGTTCCGTTTGGTCGATATTGCACCTTTTCGGTATCCGTATCCCAACATGTAAGACAGACCAACAGCAGTTATTATTTGTTGTCAGTCACTAAATGTAACACCACCCTCCCTTTAGCTAAAAAAATCCCGGTGCCGCCCTTGCCATTTGTATATTTTGTGTCAAAACAACGCAGATATGTAAGTTAACATAAGGTTACATTATCTAATATAGATAACAAGTAATCAGATAATGTGATCATCCTCATCATCCTCATCATCATCATAACCAACTAAACAATTCAACACTACAATCTATACATTGCATCTGCGCAAAAGGCACGCCGTGATTAACTGCTATGCCATTATGCCTAACATGTTGTTTTAAAAGTGGGCGTGCAAGTGTGTCACCTATCTCACCGCGCGGGGTTACATGCCATTCTAGCGCACACACCGTCTAATGACTTGTCAAAACAGTCATTTATCTGCTTCTATTTACCCGCACGATGGCGTATACGATGTGAAATGGATACCTTGGTATTGGGGCGCACAAAAAAAAACGGTGGATTCTTTTTTATCCTTTTCTTGGTTTTTTATCAGGTTTTTCCCCGTTATTCTTTAAAGTTTATGTTTTATGTGTGTGTTTTGTTGGAATGTTCAACCCAGGGACTTGTTCACATATGTTTGTATTGTTTTAAATACGCCATTAAACGTCTTAATTTGACAAATTAAAGCACCTGAACTAAAGAAATGAAGTATTATAACAAGAAAAGCATAAAAAAGAAACAAAATATTGCTCCCATCGGAGTTCGAACCTCAGACCTCCGGATCAAAAGTGACAGTCTATCGCGCTAATCTCTCGACCATTCCGACTTTCATTCCTGTCTATTTATTTTTTTCTTCATGTCAGTGATTCACGTGTTGCCATCAATTTCAACGAACACAACAGGAACACTCCAAATTTTACCATCGTTTCGATTTACAAACGCTTTACATGTATAATTGTATCCATTTCAACTGATGATTATTCATTATACATTTACAGTAAATATCTATGTCAGTAGTGTTATTTCGCTCCTTTATATACAATATTCTTTTATTTTCTGAATCTGTGACAAAAAGTTTGACAATAGCCAATTCGTCAATCTGTGAACAGGTCCCTTTAAAACTAAACAATCTAGATGAAACCAGCGGCAAATAAACACATAAAATTGTGCAATTGATCAATTTAACACGTGTTAATGTTCACGAAAGTGGTTGTGATGGGATTGTGTGTCTCTTGTTAATGTCAATGCAATAATTTGGCATTGCGATTACTAGTATTTTGGGTCCGCCATCTGCCACTTGGCATGTTTAGCAAAGACAGCATGACCAACTGACTGACTGTCTTCGAGGAGGCAATAGTGCTGAGCATTAGTTATGGTATTAAATACACGGTTGGGCAGATCCATCAAGAAATCGTGAAAATTGTCCATTCGTTAATTTAGCAATCAGGCACGGCATCATAAATGTTTTCACATACAAGGTACATCTCTGTTCGATGACTTGATTGTTTTCTTTCTTTAATCGGTGTGCCTTCACGGATTTAATATAATAGCCATATTTGTACCGAAGTTTAAAGACGAAAGCCTGTTTGGGTAACACAGAACTATAACTGTTATTAGGTATTCCTGGTCATATTACTAGTATTCATTATTATTTCTTAAATGGCAGTAAGAAAGCTGTTGCGATGTCTACATGGGCATGTACCGAAGTACATACTAAAAAGTTCTTCACCGAACTTGTGGGTGTGTGCTGAATTTTTATCGAGTGCATCGATGTTTCTCCCCTATCATCGCCCGCCCCCCAGAAGACTTGTTAGTTGTGGTACTCGGGGTAGTAAAATATACAGGAGATTCTCCGTTCAACACCGGGTCTTTTAGCGCCCATCGAACACTGCACCACGATTTAAAAGCCTAGTTTAATGAATGTATGGCCTCTCCGTGGGGTATTCCACTCTGTGTATTGGTCCATCATCAAATCTCCTATCATTATCAGCAATCTGTTCTCGCAGCTGACCGAGCAATGGCTATGTGCACTGTTTCCTCTGCAGCAGTGAATTGATCTCATCTGATAACAGTCGCCTCACTGTGTCCACGCTGTGACCACAGCATGGTGCCAATACACAGGAGTACAATATCCCAGATTGAGGGGTATTGTACCCCTTCTTTATTGGCACCTTGCTGTGGTCACAGTTCACAGTGTGGCGCAGTGTGGATCTGCCAAGATGCTCCAGCCGTGTAGCGGATCCTTGGTCTAGTGGTAACACAATCCAGGGGTCGTAGGTTCGATACCCCGCTACGCCTTACCTACTAACTCGTCTTTCGCCTGAGACGTTAAATCGAGGGTGCAGTGTACTATGTGCTTCACACCGGGCACTAAAATAACCCAGGGTCGCCTCTGAAACGGGGCATCTCTTGCATCTTGCACTATCCCCCGAAAACCAACTAACACGTCTTCTGGGGGCGATTGCCATATGGGAGAGAATCCCGGTGCACTCGACAAAAATGTACTACACACACGCACTCCAACCGTTTGTGAGCGACACAAAGAAACGCTAGCACAACTGTTAAGGCCTGGCTGCAAATATTGAGCTACTTTTCATATTGGCACGAGCTAGCCTTACGTGTGAAGGCCCATTTATGTGGTGGAAAGTTCTCCTATATAACACCTGTTGCGGCGACCAAATTTTAGTCGCTACCTTTATGCACTGAAATAACAATATCGATATAGTTTATTCGACGTTGTCAAAAGAAAGTAATTTTTGTTGACATTTCCGTTGCGGCTTTCTTAAGTTGTGCTTGTGTGCGTAGTTATAACATGTAGTTTATAAACATTGTATAGTAATATTGAATATTGTTATTTTTCTTTTCTCTAAAAGTAAAATGCTGACTCGCTTATTTACGCAATGGAATTGATTAACCATGTGGCGTGGGGTTACAATTTTTATGGGAAATGAGCATAAAAGCTGTTATATTCATTTTTCGCGTAAAATTGATGATGATGTAAATCAAAACATAAATATTTAGAAATCATTTACTTTGACCGCGGTCGTTCAGAGGTATGCTTATTCACAGATCTTTGGGCTATTTAATTGTATTTGAGAACTCTTATTTTTGGGTGTTTCGCCTTGGGTCGAATAGGGCAATGCAGCTAACAATCATTGCGATAAAATAAAACAAAATAAAATATACAAGTATAAAATAAAATACAGGTAAAGCATAAATTCTACTGAGGTACAAACTAGCCTCATCGAAAACACAAACCGTTTGCACACATCATTGAAAGAATACTTATAGGGATTAGTGGCGTATTTCAATTTATTAATTAGTTAAAACATGATCAAATGAGATTACACATGTGTTGTATTTTTTATTTTACATTACACTTATTTATATTTAAAGCCATACAGCGTTCAATAATAATGCGTCATACAACGTCTATGACCCGCTCTGTACCACATTGGCGACGTTGCCTCGGGGGATGATTATATCTTGCTGAAAAGACCAATAAACCAATTGGTCAACATTGTCAATAAACATTATTGCGGTAACTTTGATCTTTTGATACCAATTTCGCAGTAAGGACTTCACACAAAACACACACAATTTAGATCTAGACAGGTCGAATCCTTGCCACCATTTTTATTTTCTATGTATTTAAATGACATTGAAGAGCATTTTATGTTGAATAACTATGGAGGCGTCGAAAGGGGAATGCTAAAATTGTTTTTCTTATTTTATGCTGACGATATTGTTATTTTTGCAGAGCCGGAAAATGGTTTAAGTTTACTTCAAGATTATGGCAATACATGGAAACTGTCAGTCAATGTCAATAAAACAAAAAAAAAAGAAGATATTTAAAAAAGGTGGGCAAAAGGAACGAAATCTAACGTTTTTATATCAGGGAAAGGAAGCTGAAATTGTAAACATATTGACATACCTCGGGATAGTTTTTACCACAGGCGGATCTTTTTCAGCTACATATGAAGCACTAGCAGGTCAGGCCCTTAAGGCAATTTATAAGCTATAAGCAAATCTAATCCAGTTTCCGGACATTTCAGTTAGTCACTGTTTATATTTATTTGACAACCTTATTGAACTTATTCTAAATTATGGAAGTGATGTATGGGGCTTAAATAACAGTAAATGCATAGAAAGAATACACTTGTGTTTTTGCAAAACTTGTTAGGAGTAAGACAATAGACACAAAATAATTTTATATACGGGGAGCTCGGACGAAAACCGCTTATTTACTTTCGATATGTTAAAGTTATAAACTATTGGATAAACATTCTACAGTGCAATGATGTTAAATATGTTAAAGTTGTATATAAGATGTTATTAAATGATTTTGAAATGTACCAAGAAAAAGTGTCTCGGGTAAAAATGTTAAAAAATGTATTAGACAGTCTTGGTTTTAGCGAAGTATGGTACTTTCAGGGTGTTGGTGATGTAAATGTCTTTATGTCAAATGTTTAACAAAGAATTTCAGATATTTATAAACAAAATTGGTCTGCGGAACTTTTAAATACAACTAGAGGTACACATTATAGTTTATTCGGAAATTTCGAATTACAGTCATATTTCAAATATATGAACTTACCAAAGTTCATGATTGCCTTAACACGTTTGAGAGTTTCAGCCCATAGACTAGAAGTTGAGTCAGGCAGATGGCATAAGCCGAACAAAATACCATACAATGAAAGAAAATGTAAACACTGTCATGTACTAGAGGACGAATTCCATTTTTATTAGAATGCCCAGTATTTATAGATTTTCGTAAACAGTATATAGATAAATATTTCTGGCAAAATGCCAATATGATCAAATATATTGAACTAACGAGATCGACAAACGAATCGACTGTTAGAAGGCTTGCAACTTATATTTGTAAGGCCTTTCAATTAAGAACACAATTATATTACGATTGAAGTGTCTCTCCAGAACAATTATAAATATCATGGAAAGATTTACGTATTAATTGTATTGCCAAAGCGATTTTTTATACTACGTATAGTATTTGCAGAAAAGTTATGTATGACATTATTTAATATGCATAGAAAATATTGCCCTGTGAATTTATACACGTTTTATTGACATTATAAATATTATATATGTTTATGTATGTGAACCTGTATGCTATTGACCGATGCATTGTATTTATTTTATAGATGTGCATCAATGTATACCCATGGGCATAATGCCTAAAGTATTAGAAATAAACTATCAAAACTATCCGGTCCACAAATTGTATGCGTCATTACACAGTCTAACACACAGCAAATACGTCGGTCCACAAATTGTATACTTCATTACACAGTCGAACGCACAGCAAATACGTAGTTGCTTTGAAAACAACGATGTGTGAAATTACATATTATAAGCACCCGGTTAAAATAATATTGTGTTATTTGTTATTATAAGATTATATTTATGATAAGAAGATTAGGAATTAATATGATATCAACGTCAGAAAATAATATGCATCGTATTTTTTTCTGAAAGTTTTTATACGGATTACTTGTGACTGATTGAAATTCAGAAAGAGAGGAACATGTGTTCTGTTTGTAGTTAGCCTTTTGGGTAACGAAATCTAGGTACGTATTTGTAATATTTAATATTATTGTCTATATATATAAGTCTATAGTGTATTCTTTGAAGCTTCAATTATATATTACGTATATCTGATATTAAATTTGTAATATATATACAGAGCGATATGCAACATATTGGCGTCTACAGCTTACGGTGAGCTGTATATGTCGTATGCTGTATACGGCCTTACAATGCTAAGCAACAGTATCTTAGCGCCAACTCCCAGCGTAGTTCTCGACAATAAACTTTCGATTGATGTATGATTTTTATTATGGCATAAAGATTCGGTCACATCCGGGTTGCGGCGACCGTCCAACAAAATTACGGCGAGATTTTTGTAAAATACGTGCGGTGTCCGCACGTCGTCCGTGCATTTTGTGGATTTTGATGCGGCGGCCGTGCGTCAATCACTCATCGGACGGGCATCGTGAGGGCACCGTGCGGACATGGTGCGGGAATACTACGTTTTTACATACGAATTTGCCTGATGCAGGCACGCACGGTGCATGTATAATGTATAATATATTGATTTTTATAAAGAAATAATGTATTTGCATGTTTTTACATAAATATGACTTAAGGTAAGATTTTCATTCGTCAAATCTAGGTTATTACATTGAAATACATTAAAGAGCTATGACCACATCATTGACATTGACAGTCGTTAATGGGATAGTCAACTCAGAGGCTTATATCTTTTATGCCTTTAACATTTTATAACGGCACTATTGCTGCAATAAATGTTCCATGCCAAGCATGGGCCCGTATTCACCAACCCATTCTTAGACTTAAAAATAAAGAATAAACTTAGACTACAAAAAGAAAATATGCGAGTTTGCAAATATGCTGCGCACCAATGTGGTTTATGTTATATAAAATCGTTCGAAATAAAGATTGCTCTACATTAGAGTTGGTGCTTACCGATTAAGATTCAAATGAACATCTTTCGGAGAATAGTAAAGTTTCAAGAATAGTCTTTATTCTTATGTCTTAAAGCCGCAGCCCATAGAATATAATTCAATACATCTTTAATTGGCAGTAGTTCTAACGAACGTTAATGACGTTTATTCGGCTGAAAACTGTTTCTTATTTACGAACGGCCTTTTATAATGTCTATGTTCGAAAACGCTTGATACGAACGGAATATACAGTAATGTACATGCTGGTATACTCCAGAGGCATCACCAAATATCGCATGCAGTTACTACGATAAAACGTTACCTAAACGTCATTATTTTACCGATTTCAATGCGGTTTGTTGTATTTTGATCGGTAAGATGTCCATTAGAAACGATTTATGGAAAGTTTTATTTTTATTATTTTTATTAACATATCTCTGGACTGCTGCTTTAAGTCAAAGAATGAGTTGGTGAACATGGGCACTGAACTTTATTAGTGAAAGATAGGATGCGTTGCAAATGCACAATTGATTTTTGTCGTGGTGAAACCGGTCTTAATGAATGTACGTTAAGTGTCGTCCCGGATTAGCCTGTGCAGTCCGCACAGGCTAATCCAGGACGGCAATTTCCGCCTACAGTGGATATATGTTTAGAAGAGACTTCCTTGAAACAGAAAATACCATACAAGCGGAAAGTGCCGTCCTGGATTAGCCTGTGCGGAAAGTACATATAATATGTGCATATTATATAGAGTGCAATGTTTAGTGTGCGCATTATAAACGTGTTAACTTGAACAGAATGTCATTATGTATTGTATTTATGTTTTTATTGAACAAAAACAACGTAAGAAAGTTGCTTTCACGTTACATTACACTAATGTGAAAAGTATATACAGACGACCAAAAAAAACACACCAACATCCAACCGACGTATACTAGCTCTTTAAAATTAGGATTAGAATAAATATAACAAACATAAAAGCAATGTAAGCACAGAAACAGAAGAAAAACAAACAACAACATATCTTTAATTTGCTCCCATGTATACGTGTATTTATTTACGAAAATAGCAAAATAGCAATATAATTATTAACGTATTCATTATAAACTCAGTAAGTTTAAATATATTTAAATTATTAAAGTAGATTAATTCTACAACAAAAAAATCCGGATGAGAAAGTCTAGATTAATAGTTTACTCAATGCTTTTTCTTTTTGCGTATTAGAAAGTAAATATTTCTTGAGTTTAATTTTGAAAGTGTATAAAGTTAGAGATTGTCGAATATTTACTGGAATTTGATTCCATATTTCCATACTAGGGTAACCAAACGTCTTTTTCAGAAATTTGAGTGAGGTTTTTTTATGCGTGACATCACAATTTGCTATCCGTCTTAAATTGTAGTTGATGTTTGTCACAAATTTTATTAGGTCGTCAATATACGAAGGCCTTAAATTGTGGAGAGATTTGTAAATGATAATACATGTGAAACATTGACATCTATTTTCAAAGGAAAGCCATTGCAATTGTTTTGATAAATTGCATGCATTTATATTTAAATCATCCATTAAGATTACTCTCGCAAATCTTCTCTGCAGTTTCGATATTCTGTTTATATCGCAAGTATTGGACCGAAATAAATTGTTAATAAATAACCTATTTAGTAGAATAAACGTCACAATGGCGGATATACATAGCGAGGGTTGAGCGCGAAACTATTATATCTGATATAGAAATGTTAAGCAGATACAACAGTTTCATGCTCAACCCTCGTTAGGCAGGGTAGCATAGCCGAGACGCACTTGCCCCAGGGTTTCATATATCGCAAAGTCACTGTCATAAAAATGGGCGTTTGGGGCGATTGTCGGTATGTTAATCAGATCAAATGTGTGTTATATTGCCCGGGGAAACAAGCTGTGGATTCGCGTCTGGCGATGAAAGATAGCAATGTATCTATTGCAAGAAGTAATAAACTATTTGTTTAACTTTGATCTACATGTGTACTTAATTAAACAATCAAATGAGCGTACTAAAGCAATGCCAATTGTCCAGAAATTTAGAGTACATGATAAATTGCAGCAACACGAAATGTGTGAGTTGGTATGAACTGTAACTTATATCATCCGATTAGTATTCGTTGACGGACACGGCATATATAAGTTACAAGCATCTTGCAGTTATCCCTTTTGTTTACTGTTAAGCGTACAATGTACGTTCTTCACTTCTACAAATGACGCGTGTCGTGGGAAAACCGGGCTTAAAGGGACTGTGTCAACGAAAAGGGCCCTAAAGGGGCAACTGCAGTAAAAAAACAACAACTGAAAATTAAATATTAATATTGGCAAATAATAAAGATTGAAATAGTGTACATATAATGGAAAAAAGAGTTTATGGATTCTGAGAAAAAGTCATTATATTATTTAAGTTTTGTTTGTTTGGCCCTTTTCTTGTTTACACTTTGACGTCAGATTTGTGGGTATCTTACTAGTATATAACCATAGTATGCACATGCATTTTAACAAGTCAGAATAGCACAGTTGGTTACAGCGCTGTCTACTGTCACGACAGTTTCCGCTTTTATGGTATTTTCTGTTTTAAGGAAGTCTCTTTTAAACCTAAATCCACTGTAGGCGGAAAGTGCCTGGATTAGCCTGTACGCACATGCATTAAGCCTGGTTTTCCCACGATACGCCTCAAATCTATACCAACGCTAGGTATCTTTTACATGGACATTATATTTGCCTAAAATAACTACTAGCATAAAAAAGAATAGCGTTTTGAATCGACATGCTCAAATAAATGTTCTGAAATTCATTCATATGCATTTGTCTTAGTTTTACCCATGTTTACCCCATAAGCAATATCTGCATTTCGGACATTATTCTGATATTTCCCTCAGTGGGGCCATTTTGGTAGACATAATCCTTTAGGTCTATGAGAATACGAAATAGTGATTGTCTGACATGACGAATGCCCTGTCTAGATGCAAACATTGTTTTCCTGATGTTGAAAAGTGAAATTCGTGCTTCATTTGGGATCAACAGTCAGAATTAATTATCATAATTAACATGACAGTTTACTAAATTATCAGACATAGTTTTTATTATTGCATTATATTTTAGTAAAAACATGCCAAGTTCATTCGATAAAATTGTTTGAAAACATTGCGAATTCTTTGTCGATAGTAACTAATTTACAGCCACGCATTCTCATTCGGCAACAGTGTAAACCCAACCTCAATACAGAGATCTGACTGGTTCCGCACATAGCTCGATTAAGTCCCTGTCGGCACCAACTGCCATGTGATCGCAGTCAAGTCACTTGGTTTATATTAAAATGGCGGACACGTAGAAAAAAATCAACGTGGACACCGTAAATTTTAATTTTATTTATATCTTTTTGTTTTTAAGTTTTACTCGCAGTATATATACCTGGACCAATATTAAGTGCAACATTTCTGAGGGAGTTTATAAAATAATTTCAAAAAATCAAAATGTTATAAAAAATAAATGCGTCCATTGTTCTGAATCGATTTATTTCGTGTTGGCAGTGGTTACTGGAAACCGCTAAGAGGAAGTAAGTGCTGCGATGAGTGTGGTATAAATCAATATTTTCACCAAGTTTCTGTTTCTGAGTATGATGCGTCCATGCCTTACTATTCTGTATTTTCGTATTGTGTATAATGTAATATTTATTTTTATTAGAAGGTCGATCGCTAATTCTGCGTTTTATGGCTATGTACAACGCCGCTTATGCGCGTCGCCGCAAAAACGTGAGGAAGAGCGTTTATGCGGCGATTTTCACCGCATATAGAGAATGATTGGGTTTATGCTGCGACTCGCAACGCATAAAGGAAACGTTGCTTATATACGGCATGACTGTGACTTTTTAACGCATATAGAGAATTAACATGAATAATTTAGAGTTAAACAAAAATCAGAGAATATAACGACGACGACGACGATGACGACGACGATAATGATGATGATGATGATGATGATGATGGCGATGATCATGATTAAGATGATGGTGATGGCGGTTTGCAGTTTGCATATATACTTAAGCTACTAGTTGTTGAAGTTTGACAAAAATTGAGTTACAGCTTTTGGAAAAGTAGACACAAAATAATGTCTGCAGAATGATAAAGTATAACGAATAATAATGAAATCTAAACTCTGTGGAATGATAAAGTATAACGAATAATAATGAAATCTAAACTCTGTGGAATGATAAAGTATAACGAATAATAATGAAATCTAAACTCTGTGGAATGTAATTATAATAACTCTACTAGGAGTATGCACCAAACATACGACTACCATTCGCTATTGGTGACTTCTTGAAAGGTTCATCTACATAAAGTCATGGGTTTTCGTAGTGGCTTTGAGATTCTGTAAATATAAGCAATTCATAAAAAGGGCCATACATCTGAGTATGCGCAGCGACGTTTGTGTGAAATTTGATTAAAATGTGTGTCAAGCTAAAACCTAAGAGAACAGTGTTTCTAAAGACATACATAATGGCGGACAGTCAGACAGACGTACAAACTGAGAGACATGTTTCTCCTTCCCTCTACACTTTGTTGTGCGATGGTAAAATAACATTGTCACTCTATCGCACGTGTATTGATATTGTTTATGTAGCGCAAGTGTGCCTTTTTGCCGCATAAATGTGGTCGTGTTTTTGCGTTGAAGGCACCGCGTAAAACGCGTTTGCACACGTTTTTGCGGTGACGTGCACATGCGGCGTTATACTGCTACCGCTGTTGGCCGTGAAGAACAACACGGGGGTATGCTGGTAGCACAACAGTATGTTTTAAAGGAATATGACTGTTTATAAATCATAAAATTGCGATCTTAACGTATAATAATTAGCAAGTATAAATAAAACTATTACCATGAAGTATGTTGGATAAGATGCATACCTAAACATGCATTTTTATGGTAAAAACAAATTGTGTTAATTACATGTATATGCAACATGAACCGGTAAACAAACTAAAAGACAGGACCGCAACTTTAATATTTGTTTATACAAATATTTTGTACATGTATTTTGTATTCACTTGATAATAATTATGCATATGTATTACATTCATTTGATATACTTGTAACTGTATTTGCTAAAATAATTATATGTATTGCGTAATTGTATCTTGATTTTGAGGGCAATATCCATTTATACCTTTCCAGGAGCGAATACAAAAAATCGTTATGCTTTTTTAACTTAAAAGTTTTAGATTTTTTTTTTATAGAAATGTTGCGGATTTCCGGCCGATTAGCTCAGTTTGAAAGTGGTTTAGTAATTTAAGTACCCCGTCCAGCTTTTTGGGCAATGAAGATCACATTTATGAAATCATTAATATATATCATAGTATTCCGTGATAAGCTTAATTATGATAACTTGCACATATTTGTTGATTTCTTGTGCTTCTTTGTCGTTCGTAGCCATGTTGATGTGTTTGTATTCACCATGTAGAATCCGGTGCCTGTTCGCATAGAAGCCAGAGAAAACATATAAGGCGTGTCTTGGGAAAACCGGGCTTAATGCATGTGCGTTAAGTGTGATAATAATAATAATAACTTTATTTCATGAAGAATCCACATTAAGAAACAATATTTCTTTTTTACAATGTGGTCTTCAATAAACAAACACTAGTGAAACCATGCAATCTAAAAACATACGCGCCAATTAACCACCAATAACTGAACTATAAAAATTAAAAAATAAATAGTTAAAATAATGTTGATAATAACGATGATGATGATGATTGTGATGATAATGATGATGATCATAATGATGATGATTATGATGGTGATGGTTATGATGATGATATGATGATGGTGATGATGATGATATGATGATGATATGATGATGTTGATGGTGGTGGTGGTGATGATGATGATGATGATGATGATGATGATGATGATGATGATGATGATGATGATGATGATAACTACACAATTATTACACTCTTGCAAAAACATAACAAACACGTCACAAAGAAATAGTAAAAATGTAGTAAAACAAGCAATCTGTGAACATAAATCACTGATTTCTTATTAGGTATTGTTTGAAGTTCTTTTTGAATGTAGTAATGGAAGATGCCTGTCTTATATTAATCGGGATAAAATTCCATACATTTCTTGCACAGTAAGAGAACGCTCGTTTTCCATATTTGGTTTTAAACGGAACATATGATATATCGTTGTGGGTGGTGGATCTGAGAGCATATGCATTGTTATTTGAGAAGTTGATTACGTCATTAAAATAAGAGGGCATTGAACCGAGTAAAAATTTATGAACAATACTTCCAATAAGGAAAGTACACCTGTTGTCAAATGACAGCCAACCTAGTTCTTTGAATAAAGGAGCTGATGGAGTTGAAAACGCCTTATTCAGAATTATTTTAGCGGCTCGTTTTCTTATGGAAGATACTTTCCGCAAATTTGATTGAGATGCTGAACACCATAATGCGCAACAATAGTGCATAGTTGTTAATATGTATGAGTTGTACAATAATTTCCGTGTTTCATAGTTAATGAAGCTGTTTATCCGTTTTAATAAGGCAAGTTTAGAATAGAGTTTACGACAGACGTTATTTATGTGCGGTTGCCAAGCGAGATTCTTGTCGATAATTATTTATTTGCTCAAGACCAATGTTATTAACATGAAGTGTAAGATTGTTTCTAGAAATATTATCTTTTGATAATACCATGCATTTAGTTTTTTTTCGGATGTATGGACATGCTGTTGAAAGCACACCAAGTAGACACAATGTCTAAATCGTTTTGCAATGAAGATTGTATATTTAGAATGTCATAGTCCGAGACGTGCATTGTTGAATCATCCACATACAGATCAATTGTTGAGTTTTGAAGAAAGTATGTGATATCGTTAATATATATCAGAAATAGAAGAGGTCCAAGAATAGATCTATGAGGTACACAATTGATATTTTGAAATGAAGATTTATAGGAGCCCACTTTAATGCATTGTCTTCTATTAGACAGATACGATTTCATTAATGTTAGAGCATTCTTAGAGAAATGGTGCATGCACAGTTTTTCAAGTAAAATATCATGATCTACTAAATCAAATGCTTTCCGGAGATCGAGGAAGACTGACCCGACGATCCGCCCAGAATCGATATTCTTAAGACAAGAATATACAGGCGAATCAATGATGTCTGACAAAAATGATTTGGGCGGAAACCAGACTGAAAACTATGCAGTAGTTAATGCTTTTCAAGAAATGATTTAATTTGATTTGTAATATGTCTCTCAAATATCTTTGAAATGGTTGGGAGTATGGAAATAGGTCTATAGTTGTTAAGATCACGTTTGTCTGAACCTTTGTGTAATGGTAAAATGTATGCATCCTTAAATTGGTCATTAAAAATTCCAGTTTGTATACAATTATTTATAATGGAAGTAATCGGACCGACGATAGTATCACCACAGTATTTGAGAATTTTAGGGCCAATATTATTTAGTCCTGATGCTTTAGATATCTTCAGAGAGTCTATTAATTTCCGAAAATCAACTATCGTTATTGGAGCTATGTCAAAACTATGTGTGTTAAGTTTGTTATTTAGATACGTTTTAAATGTGTGATGTATGTTTATGTCAAATTTTGTTTTAGAAACTGTATCAGAATGTTAATAAAATGTGTTGAATTCTTCTAAGATGTCATGAACATTCTCAACATATTCATTATTTACCTTCATTATTGTAGGAAGAGTTAGTGAAGTATGTGGTTTTGTTAAGGAATTAAGATTATTCCATAGATGTTTAATTGATGTATTTTCCTTCACTGATTTGTATTTGTTTTTCCTAATAAGAAACGTTAATATTTTCTTTGTTTTTTTTGTATTCATCAATTCTGGGATGTTTTTTTTTAACCAGTTACGAATTTTAATTGCATGATTAATTTCCTCTGAAAACCAGCCCGGTAGATGATCTGACTTTAGTCTCTTTGATTTTAAAGGTGCATGAATGTTGAGGGTTGTCTTTATGACATTGAGTAAATAATTGAGAGATGTATTGGGATCAGCTATTGTTTCAATTATGTCCAAGTTTGACATTAACAAATCATTTTGAAACTTTGCTTCGGTGAAATGTTTGAATTGCCTATATTCCTTTAATAAACGTGTGTTCTTAGTTAATTGTGTAAGTATATGCCGTGTAAAACATACAGGAAAATGGTCACTTATATGAACAGCAGTCCGCACAGGCTAATCTAGCACTTTCCGCCTACAGTGGATTTATGTTTAGAAGAGACTTCCTTGAAACAGAAAATATCATATAAGCGGAAAGTACCGTCCTGGATTAGCCTGTGCGAACTGCTGTTCGTACATTATCCGTTTTGATAATCCATAGTGCGGTACAGTCTAAGGAGCTGGCTGCAACAGCCGCCTGTCCGACAGGTGTTACCGTTGTTAGACAAATAACATAAAACCCTCAACTGTAGGCATTGCATGGGGGACTGATTTAATAAATAGTACCTAGATAAAGAAAATAATTAGAATAACATCTTGTATTTTGATGACAACGCGGAAAATAATTAGAATAACATCTTGTATTTTGATGACAACGCGATGAATACGACCAGAAAATAACTGACCCTCATCTGACCTATACGGCACACCCGAGGCGTAGAGTCACATGGTCTTGAGACCGTTATATAAACAGAAAGTACGTCTGTTTTGCCATTCTTCTCCAGAATACTTTCCGGTAGTGCGGACGATTCTTTACCCCCCGAGTTCTCAAGCTCAGCAATGATAAGGTGGATACTTACCGTCGCTGTCTTAGTAACTGCAGCATACGCTCAAGGTCAGTTTTAACGTTTTAGATTTTCTCTTTTCATAAAACATGACTTGTTTCATATTGCTGCTAATGCTTACGATTGTTCTGTGCAACGACAATAAAGGCAGCAACAACAACTGCTACTTCTTCTTCTAGTGATGCTGCTGCTACTACTGCTTAAATTCTACCACATATATATTGGTACTATTGGTACTACTACTACTACTACTACTACTACTACTACTACTACTACTACTACTACTACTACTACTACTACTACTACTACTACTACTACTACTACTACTACTACTACTACTACTACTGCTATTTCTACTACTACTACTACTACTACTACTACTACTACTACTACTACTACTACTACTACTACTACTACTACTACTACTACTACTACTACTACAACTACTACTAGTACAACTACTATTTCTACTTATACTACTACTACTTCTACTACTACTACTACTACTACTACTACTACTGCTACTACTACTACTACTACTACTACGACTACTACGACTACGACTACCTCCACCACTACCACCACTACCACCACCACCACTACAACCACAACTACCTCCACCACCACCACTACCACCTCAACCACCACTACGTCCACCACCAACACAACCACCACCACAAACACCACCACAACAACCACAAACACCACAAACACCACCACAACAACTCCCAAAACTGATTCTACAACATATAACATATATTATTGAATAAAATAATACAGTAATAATTGTAATAGTGCCCTGTTTTACGAAGTGTATACCATATCTCCCACATCTATCTCTGGACTACATTCTCTGAATACGTTAGAGTACAAAGTTTATTATTACAAACATTGCCGAAGACCGGAAGCGCGTGTGCTATTACTCCAACTGGTCCCAGTACCGACTGGGCATCGGTCAATTCATGCCGGAAAACATCGACCCCTTCCTGTGTACGCACCTTATCTACTCGTTCGCCAAGCTGTCCAACGACAAGATAGCCATGTACGAGTGGAATGACGATCAGCTGTAAGTTGCAGACATTTTTTTCTGGAAAAAACATAAATATGTGTTATTCAAATGTTGATATAGTGCCTTTTTTAAAATTAAGTTTTACACATTTGAGTATAAGTAAGTATATGATTAATTTGATTGGTCGAACTACGGAATCCTGATTTTGCCAGTTAAATTTCGCCCTGCACTTAACAGTGACGATGCGACATTTTAACTTTTATAATCTGCAGATCTCGGACTGAGAAATTTCACAGACAAGCGAAATTTGGACGATAATTATCGTCCAAATTTCGTGTGTGCATTAATTACACACGGCGATAACGATAATTATCACCTAAATCTCGCGTCATCGCATCGTCGCCCCGGACGATATGCACGAGATGATAAGGACTGTCGCAACGATATTTTTGTTAACCACTAACCGCCTGACAGATATAACCTTTATATTAAAACATATTCGTTTGTTTCGTTTAAGAGATTACAAATACAACCATGTATTCAATATCTCACGTCATGTGCCATCGTTTTTATTGTTATGCATGAAAAACAAGTCCTTCATTTAAACGGTGTCTGTACAGGAATTTCATCCTGCCAACAATTAATCCGGGGGCGAAGATTGGACGAAACAACGCGAGATTTAGGCGATCATTATCACTGTGTATTTTGATAGAATGACACACGAAGTTTGGACGGTAATTATCGTCCAAATTTCGTGTGTCCACGTTTTTCAAAGTGCAAGATCTGCAAAAATAAAAGTTAAAATGTCGCGTTGACGTATTGTTGCCGTCATCAACAGAGCGAAGTTTTAACTGTCGGGATCAGGACCGTGCCGAACAGTACACTATAGTTTTGGTATTCTGAATGATTAATGATAAATGGACATAAATAAAAAACAACATACCGCCTAATGTCTATATATTTTATTTTGATGCTCCGCCTGAAACTTGGTCTTTCAAATAAGTTTTCGAGAAGTGTTTTCTAAAATAAGCGCCTTAAACGACAAATTGACTTGAAATCTGCCAGTACAACGTACAAATAACAGAAGAATGAGTAAAATATTAATTAAAAATAAAACGTTTGTCGACCTTTGCAACGTTTATTGGTGGTGTGAAGCTTGATTCAGCTGTCGACTTAGATAATAAACATGTTATCGACTACTAGTATACAGTAGACACTCGCCAAATATGCGTTTTTCAGGGCGTGTTCTTTTTAACTTTCTTTCATTGTGATTCGAAATACATGATATTTAATTTATTGATTTTCCTTACATATCTATTTATATTGAAAACTCATATATACTAACTGCAGGTACACCCAGTTCAACAATCTTAAGCAGGTCAACCCCAGCCTAAAGACCCTTTTGGCTATCGGCGGGTGGAACGCCGGAAGTACCGTGTTCTCTAGCCTCGTGGGGGATCCTTTCAAGCGGAAGCAGTTCGCCGTGCACGTGACATCATTCCTGAGAGATTGGGGCTTCGACGGGCTCGATCTGGACTGGGAATACCCCGCCAACAGGGGAGGCCCGTCCGTAGACAAGGCCAACTTCATTAGCTGGATCAAGGTCTGTTATTTAAAAAACAACGTGACACGTTGACAAATCTATATATTTGTAGTTGAAATTTGTTTTCACAATAATTATGCACGTGTACATCGTTTTCCTGAAATTGTTTGATATAATCGCTATTACATTGAATTGGTACATAGTACGGATATACAGTCACGTTATACCACATTAATTACATTAAATAAAGCGTTCCCATATATTTAGGCCGAATAATAAAATTTAAACGCAACGACATATTTTAAGACTGACCGTAAAATAAAATTCATTTAATTTAATGTGTATTAATTAGACGTTATCACGTAATCACAGGACATTCTCGCCGAATTCAACGCCGACGCCACTCAGTCTGGTCGGCCACGCCTTCTTCTGACCGCCGCCGTTGCCGCCGGCAAGTCTACAATCGACACCGCCTATGATGTCCCAGAAATGTCCAGGTATGTTCACTATTGCAGTAGGCAATTATCTTCATAGTTTAAACATGGATGGAAACTCGTCTGTACAGAGGTTGGCAATTACCATGCATTAACGTTCCAAACCATAATACAGATACGAATGTATAATAATATTCAAATATGTTGTTCAAACAATTAAAATGACAATATTAAATCACAATCATACAACGATATTACTAAAATTTAATAACTTAATTTTAGCAAAAAAAAACAACAACAAACTGTCCTACTTATGTTCCATTTTTGAAAACTTATTGTCTGGTACACGGTTGGTATTTTAAGGCATAGCTAAATTGCTGGAGAAATCGGAGTATTACAAAAATAATACCCACCTCTCTGTTAGGTAAAACCTAGCACAGTGGTACCCGACAAAGCCCCTTGCCCAAAAGCCCCTTGGTCTGAAAATGCACAAATGGACATAAGCCTCTTGATATATTTGCCTCAGTGGTCATAAGCCCCTTGGTAGATTTAACAAGATGGACAAAAGCCCCTTGATGAATATGAAATAGTGGACAAAAGCCTCTTTCTGATATCGTACTTTGGGTATACGGTTCAATAGAAAATTCCATCACATCAAAGGCTTTTTCAATTGCAATCAATTGTTCACAAACTTTTATTGCATTTAAGTACAGCTATACTTCAAACTTCAAAATTGTATTCCATCTGTTTATTTGCAGATAGCCTTAATATTCATAATAAAAACTAAAGAAGGGGCTTTTGTCCACCCTGTCATATGTACCAAGCGGCATTTGTCCACCCTGTTAAAACTACCAAGTGGCTTATATGTCCACTCTGTCAAGTATACCAAGTGGCTTATGTCTATGTGTTCATTTTTAGACTAAGAGGCTTTTGGGCAAGGGACTTTTGTCCGGATACCGTTTCACCTCTAGATTGTCATTGCGTGGACTGTTGAAAAACGCATTTGTGTAGACTAAATAATTTTTCAAATCTGCAAGTCCATGACCTCGCTTTACATTTATATTGGAAACCCATTGAGAATAAAATCAATAAGAAAATAAAGACCAACACCGCCACAACAACAACAACAACAACAACAACCAAAAAAAAACTATGAGGCGTAAATGTTTGTTTCAGGTTACATGCCGAAACAAATTAGGGTAGGTAGGTCGGGATGTTTTTTTTGGTTAATTGTCAACTTGAAGATTTTTAAACTGAATAAATATTCAAAACATATCAATAATATCCTTAAACATTGTTTATACGTGGAAACTAATAAAACAAAACACTTATTTATCCAAAAACACATTTAATTATTGAAAAAGGTAAATCAAACAAAATTCAATCTGACAAACCCAACAAAATATCTAGGGTCGGGGCATTTTTATAGGGTAGGTCGGGTTACCTGAAACAAGCATATTTTTTTTTACGCCTAACAGATGTGGCTAGTTTAAGCAACCCGTTGCTATGGTGACCTTCTTGCAGGTACCTGGACTTCATCAACCTGATGTCGTATGACATGCACGGTGGCTGGGAGGAGTTCACGGGCCACAACAGTCCCCTGTACAACCGGGCAGACGAGACCGGGGAGCAGGCCCTTCTCAACGTGGTACGAGACGACAATAAGGACGCCACTTAGAAACCATTTACAATTGACCATACGACGACATTTGATGGCGATGTGTTTAGCAGTTCATCAAGAATGGAATTAATGATTTGACGATGTCTTGTAAAAACATTCGTACATCCGCATACTGTTAACGGTCTTTGTTGGGGACATAAGTAGGCGTGGTTATAAATCCCATAGCGTATGGTCAATTGGTTGCGATTAATTTAATAGAAGTTTCTTGGACAGAATTCAAATGTCTAATACATGTATGCTGACATCATGAATACTTGTAGGGATAAACTTTGATATTATTTTTAATTAATGTTTGTGTGATGTCAACCTTAATACTATTTTCTGTGATTGTCAGTTAAGAGGTTAACTTTGCATGGTTTTGCAAAAACAATAATTAGAGAAAAACCCACAAACTTTTACCTGTGTGTAATTTGAATATACAGGACTGGGCGGCCCGCTACTGGGTGCAGAAAGGCTGTCCTAAGTCCAAGCTTATCATCGGCCTGGCGACCTACGGGCGCTCATTCCAGCTGAGCAACCCCACCGGTACCGCCATGGGCGCCTCAACCATCGACGTCGGGCCCGCCGGAACCTACACCGGGGAGAACGGCTTCCTCGCCTACTACGAGGTGCGTATAGGACATGCGTGTAGGGAATGACACAGAACAAAATACTAGTAACGGGGTGTTGCAGCTTTCTACAGTTTTGTCCTCCATCGTTGCCCCGCTGGTTTGCCCTAACAGGAATGTTGAATGTCTTTGGAATGTTTAAAATAATGTAACACTGTTAAAAAAACTTTTCTTTAAAGCATTAAATATCATTGAAACCATGGAACTGGAATTAGCACAATATTAACAGATAATCTAAAAATTATTTTTAAGCAGCATCCTGTATATTTTATTATCCTACATGTAGATCTTTCCCCGTAAAAGAGGCTGAAGTCAATGCAGTTTCTCTAAAATATTGATGTTTAGTTATCGAGAACAAGTAAATGATTTTCTATGAATCATTTTGTTATGACGTTGCGTCATTGAGTGTTTTGTGTGATGAGTACACACAACGACTATCTGTATATGTTTCATTAATTTGGATAAGCTATTTTTTCTGTTTTAGATCAATTAACTACCAAAAATTGTTAAGCATTCTTCCATAGCCTTCTACTGTTCGTGTTTTTGCTCAAAGTAGTTATGCTACTGAACATCTTACTTAAGGGAGTATATGTACGATCTTGCTACTGAACATCTTACTTGAGGAGTATATGTACGATCTTGCTACTGAACATCTTACTTGAGGAGTATATGTACGATCTTGCTACTGAACATCTTACTTGAGGAGTATATGTACGATCTTGCTACTGAACATCTTACTTGAGGAGTATATGTACGATCTTGCTACTGAACATCTTACTTGAGGAGTATATGTACGATCTTGCTACTGAACATCTTACTTGAGGAGTATATGTACGATCTTGCTACTGAACATCTTACTTGAGGAGTATATGTACGATCTTGCTACTGAACATCTTACTTGAGGAGTATATGTACGATCTTGCTACTGAACATCTTACTTAAGGAGTATATGTACGATCTTGCTACTGAACATCTTACTTAAGGAGTATATGTACGATCTTGCTACTGAACATCTTACTTGAGGAGTATATGTACGATCTTGCTACTGAACATCTTACTTAAGGAGTATATGTACGATCTTGCTACTGAACATCTTACTTGAGGAGTATATGTACGATCTTGCTACTGAACATCTTACTTGAGGAGTTTATGTACGATCTTGCTACTGAACATCTTACTTAAGGAGTATATGTACGATCTTGCTACTGAACATCTTACTTAAGGAGTATATGTACGATCTTGCTACTGAACATCTTACTTGAGGAGTATATGTACGATCTTGCTACAGAACATCTTACTTGAGGAGTATATGTACGATCTTGCTACTGAACATCTTACTTGAGGAGTATATGTACGATCTTGCTACTGAACATCTTACTTGAGGAGTATATGTACGATCTTGCTACTGAACATCTTACTTGAGGAGTATATGTGCGATCTTGCTACAGAACATCTTACTTAAGGAGTATATGTACGATCTTGCTACAGAACATCTTACTTAAGGAGTATATGTACGATCTTGCTACTGAACATCTTACTTGAGGAGTATATGTACGATCTTGCTACTGAACATCTTACTTGAGGAGTATATGTACGATCTTGCTACTGAACATCTTACTTGAGGAGTATATGTACGATCTTGCTACTGAACATCTTACTTAAGGAGTATATGTACGATCTTGCTACTGAACATCTTACTTAAGGAGTATATGTACGATCTTGCTACTGAACATCTTACTTAAGGAGTATATGTACGATCTTGCTACTGAACATCTTACTTAAGGAGTATATGTACGATCTTGCTACTGAACATCTTACTTGAGGAGTTTATGTACGATCTTGCTACTGAACATCTTACTTGAGGAATTTATGTACGATCTTGCTACTGAACATCTTACTTGAGGAGTATATGTACGATCTTGCTACTGAACATCTTACTTGAGGAGTTTATGTACGATCTTGCTACTGAACATCTTACTTGAGGAGTATATGTACGATCTTGCTACTGAACATCTTACTTAAGGAGTATATGTACGATCTTGCTACTGAACATCTTACTTAAGGAGTATATGTACGATCTTGCTACTGAACATCTTACTTAAGGAGTATATGTACGATCTTGCTACTGAACATCTTACTTGAGGAGTATATGTACGATCTTGCTACTGAACATCTTACTTGAGGAGTATATGTACGATCTTGCTACTGAACATCTTACTTCAGGAGTATATGTACGATCTTGCTACTGAACATCTTACTTAAGGAGTATATGTACGATCTTGCTACTGAACATCTTACTTGAGGAGTATATGTACGATCTTGCTACTGAACATCTTACTTGAGGAGTTTATGTACGATCTTGCTACTGAACATCTTACTTGAGGAGTATATGTACGATCTTGCTACTGAACATCTTACTTGAGGAGTATATGTACGATCTTGCTACTGAACATCTTACTTGAGGAGTTTATGTACGATCTTGCTACTGAACATCTTACTTGAGGAGTATATGTACGATCTTGCTACTGAACATCTTACTTGAGGAGTATATGTACGATCTTGCTACTGAACATCTTACTTAAGGAGTATATGTACGATCTTGCTACTGAACATCTTACTTAAGGAGTATATGTACGATCTTGCTACTGAACATCTTACTTGAGGAGTATATGTACGATCTTGCTACTGAACATCTTACTTAAGGAGTATATGTACGATCTTGCTACTGAACATCTTACTTGAGGAGTATATGTACGATCTTGCTACTGAACATCTTACTTGAGGAGTATATGTACGATCTTGCTACTGAACATCTTACTTGAGGAGTATATGTACGATCTTGCTACTGAACATCTTACTTAAGGAGTATATGTACGATCTTGCTACTGAACATCTTACTTAAGGAGTATATGTACGATCTTGCTACTGAACATCTTACTTGAGGAGTATATGTACGATCTTGCTACTGAACATCTTACTTAAGGAGTATATGTACGATCTTGCTACTGAACATCTTACTTGAGGAGTATATGTACGATCTTGCTACTGAACATCTTACTTAAGGAGTATATGTACGATCTTGCTACTGAACATCTTACTTGAGGAGTATATGTACGATCTTGCTACTGAACATCTTACTTAAGGAGTATATGTACGATCTTGCTACTGAACATCTTACTTGAGGAGTATATGTACGATCTTGCTACTGAACATCTTACTTGAGGAGTATATGTACGATCTTGCTACTGAACATCTTACTTGAGGAGTATATGTACGATCTTGCTACTGAACATCTTACTTGAGGAGTATATGTACGATCTTGCTACTGAACATCTTACTTGAGGAGTATATGTACGATCTTGCTACTGAACATCTTACTTGAGGAGTATATGTACGATCTTGCTACTGAACATCTTACTTGAGGAGTATATGTACGATCTTGCTACTGAACATCTTACTTGAGGAGTATATGTACGATCTTGCTACTGAACATCTTACTTAAGGAGTATATGTACGATCTTGCTACAGAACATCTTACTTAAGGAGTATATGTACGATCTTGCTACAGAACATCTTACTTAAGGAGTATATGTACGATCTTGCTACTGAACATCTTACTTGAGGAGTATATGTACGATCTTGCTACTGAACATCTTACTTAAGGAGTATATGTACGATCTTGCTACTGAACATCTTACTTAAGGAGTATATGTACGATCTTGCTACTGAACATCTTACTTAAGGAGTATATGTACGATCTTACAACAGATATATTGCCATAAATTAAAACAACCCAATAAAGTTAATGATCACATACTTCAATTTAAAATGGAAGAAAAGTTGATAAGAACCATTGTTGTAAAACGCATACTTGGCTACTTATTAATCATAAACTAGTGCTCGGCTGTACAGCCGGAAACTCCAATACATGTTTATAGGTTGCCTCGACAGTTGTTTTAGGTTGCACAACACTAATAAAAGAGGCAAAAGTCGACACTTGTATTTGTTATTTTATTCGATATTTAAGTGTTCCTTCGTCATGTTTATGCTTATCTGTCTGCTTTCAAGTTATAATGTCACTTTCATCTGCTTATTTGGAAAATAATCAATACGGATGATCGTGCGTGCAAACTTTAAGACAACAAAACCCTCCTTCTTTCAACTAACATCATAGACCACGTAGAGATAACGTGTAACCCAAGTCTATGTGTATTTCAGGTGTGCGCCATGTTGGAGAATGGCGCAGTGCGCCACTGGCATCCGGAACACCTTGTACCGTACGCCACGCAAGGCAGCGTGTGGGTGGGGTACGATGACAGACAGAGCTTCACTATCAAGGTAACAAACAATTGCAACAAAATTGTTATACATACATGTATAAACTATTGGGCATATTAGCCCCTGTTACACGGATGAAAACAAAAAAGCAATCGCTTTTAAATGTAATTTAAGACGATACAGTTAGAACTGCAGTATGAGTACTGCTGTTGATCACCATCAGACTATTTCGTCTTGTTACGCAGATGATGAAATGAGAGCCCTGAAGTCCAACTAGCGTCATCAGGTGAACTCCATCCGTCAATAGACGTTTCGATCCATATGTCCACTACTGGTTGGCAGAGTCAGCAGTGACATGTCATAACAAGTCACTGTCCGCTATTATTGGGTCCCCAGGCGGGCTCCTCTCTCCTGCACCAAAGCCAGCAGTTTTGTTCTGCAGCCTCCGCTAGGCATTTTACTGCGCTCTTCCTCTTGGTTCCCATAGCACAAATCTTCTGCAGGCTTCCACCAACTCATCATATTTGGCTCTTGTATTTTCATGGGCTTCTTCGCAGCCTTCCTACCATGGCACAGTTAGTTTCACAATGTCTGACCTCAGGTTGGTCTGCAGAACATCTGGGAAGACCAGTTTCTGCTTCAGATCCACTCTCATCTTCCATGATGCTGATTCCACCGGGGAGACCATGCTGACTGGTTGGTGATGATGGTTTGTTCTATCTTAGCTTCACAAACAGCTTTGCTCTTCCATGCTGAGTCCTTTTTTCTTCTGACCTCAGCTATCGCCATATTGCGCTGCTATTCCCTTTAGCTTTACACCATTGCTTGAGGTGTCCTGTCCCTAGACCTTGGCGGCCAATGCAGGTGTTGCCAAGCACATCCCGCAGTTCTAGCATTCTTTCTGCTTCCTTCACTAATCTGCTGGCTGACCACTTCTATCCTGTCATTGTGACTACTCCAGCCTCTCTGTTCTTCGAGTCCTACCAGTCTACTCTTGGCGGCCTTGAATTCTTCTAAAACTGATGATAGAGGGAGCTGCAGCTGACTGGTTCTCCTGTAGAGGCCAATGGAACTGAAGCTTGGTGGTATGCCCAACCATTTACCAAGCCTCTGGTTGATGGCTCTTTCCAGTGTCTCTACACTCACTCAACATGGCAAACTCATAGAGTGTGAGATGCTTTGCAAGGCGTGGCAGGATGCCATGCTGGTACATCCAGGCCTTGTATTTTCCTGGGAGACCTGATTTGTCAACCTTGTTCAACCAGTCAGTCACCTTTCTCTATGTTCATATGGTCACTCAGGGAACCGTCATACCATTTTCCGAGACACTTTTCCTTGATCGAGGAATCTCTTCTTGTACCATAAGGTTGGTGGTGAGGCGACCCTTCTTAAACATCATGCAGCGGGACTTCCTGGGCTGGAATTTAATTCTTGCCCAAGTAACAACTTCATCCAAAGCACTCAACACTCATCATTAGTTAAGTTCATATTCCTTATTATTCGCGCATGCTATTTTTGTAAAATGTATATTCGTTATTGATGATAAGCTGTAGATGATTCTGTAGATACATTTCAGCCTGACTATTCGATGACTAGGAGAGCTTTCATACTCACCCCGGCGTCGGCGTCCGCGTCTGGCCTTTTTTTAAGTTTATATATTTAATATATCTTTTCTTCGAAAATACATAAGTTATTCACTGAACTATGCATGTACCTTTGCCACCAACTACAACTTCAAGCGTAAATTCCCCATAACAGTTTGGTATTTTGTGACAGTTAGGTCCATCTCATTTTAAACTTTTTATACAAAAGTCTTATACTTTCTAATCTACAGTAGGTATTCTCTTGAAACTTGGAATACATCTTTGGAATCAACTCCACCATCAGGTTTAACAATTTTCATAACTCTGTTTTTTGTATTTTGGCAGAGTTATGCCCCCTTTCACAGAGATTTTTAGTTTAAAGTTTTTATTAAAAAATCTTATATTCCAAAACTTCATAATATATTCACCTCAATATTGGAATATATCTTTGTCATCATCTACAGCCTCAGGTGCAACAAACTTCTGTTTTGTATTTTGACACACTTATGCCCTTTATTCACTTAGATTTTCAGAATAAATTTTAGGTTCAAAAGTCCTTTAACTTCAAAACAACACAAGCTTTCACTTGAAACATAGAGAATAATAGTGTCATCAACGTCGGCATCCGATGAAATAATTGCTATAACTTTGAAAAGATTTATGTCCCTTCTACTTTAAAAAAGCACTAAATGAAATACTTCATACACGCTGTCCTCTGACAGCTTTTGTCTGCTCTGCTCTGTTCTAATGAACACTCTGTTACCAACTAAGCTCGAGTACATTCGTGATGAAGGATACGGCGGCGCTATGATCTGGAACATGGACCTGGACGACTTCCGGAAAACGTGTAGCAGTTCCGGTCGCCCGTACCCGCTGATGTCCTTGATGAAGGATGTGCTTGGCGGCTACACTCCACCATCCACCGAGGCGCCCCCTACCCTACCTACAAACCCCACTGGCGAGACGACAACGACGACCACGACAACCCGCTCTCAGCCCACCGCGGGACCCACGACCGGACCAGGTGGAGGTGTGTGTTAAAGTGACAGTTACTTTGTGTTACAGGGACAGTAACTTATGTTCAAAGGGCAGTTTCTTTATTTAAAACAATTACGGAATAAATGTATGATAGTAAGAACAATAATAATATTATTTATACATGTATAAAGTTAAACTTTTATTCTTCAAAACAAGTTAAACTTATACTAAAATTATATAGTAAACTATAATTATATGATGCCAAAAATAAACAATAATTTCTATTTGTTATAAGCAAAATTTTAAGAAAAAAAAGGAGGACCGCTTCATTTGAGTATAAACAAAAAGGAGGGTTGCTTCATTTGAGTATACACAAAAAGGAGGGCCGCTTCATTTGAGTACAAACAAAAAGGAGGGCCGCTTCATTTGCGTATAAACAAAAAGGAGGGCCGCTTCATTTAAGTATTAATAAAAAAAGAAAACTTTGTAATTAAACCCAATTATTTTGCTACTGAAGAATCCGTTTTAATTTTGTATTTTGATTTCATTACGTCTTCTTTTTCCATTGTAAACATCAGATTGAAATGTATTGGATCATTAGACAAGAGTTTAGACCACAAGAAAGCATAGCGTATTGCATTTATGCACGTAATAAACCTATTCTAGATTGTACCGGGGCCGCTGACGGTTACTACCCCGACACTAGCGACTGCAGCCGCTTCATCCGGTGCTTAGGGGGCGTGGCCCATGCGCAGCAGTGTCAGCCAGGCCTGTTGTGGAACCAGCAGCGGAAGTACTGTGACTGGCCGTACAACGTGAATTGCAAGTAAGTCAGGGCGCACATACGGGTAGAAATTGCCGCATTTGGTTTACTTATGTACTTATAGATTGTTTTAATAATAACATTGTATATATATCGAAATGTTTAAAACACGATTGGTCATTTTTGTTCATTCAGTCCGCAGACAACCATGAAACCAACAACTGGGCAACCCACTACAAAGGCGCCCACAACACAAGCGCCTACGACCAAAAAACCCACAACACAAGCGCCTACGACCAAAAAACCCACAACGGTGTTTCCTACAGGCGGTCCTACTGACCTACCTACCGGTCATACGAATATTTAATCAGATTTAATACGAACTGCATTTATCAATACAACTGTTTGGTGTCGTGTGTTTCCATAGTTAAACTAATTTGTATTTGTTTCTATTCGTTATATTACCACCCGTGCTCCGTTCGATCCGTCAGTTGTCAATTTGCGACAATTGCTTAATATGAAAAGGTAAATATATACCACGACTGCTTGCAAGACCCTCGGTAGGAGCGTTCAAATAATTTTTCTTAAAAGACATCAAGTACTGGTTCTACCCAGGAAACGGATCCAATAAGCCTCAGACTTTCGACACAATAGAGCGAAAATAAGTACACTTGTTCCCATTTCTCGTTTCTCTCAGATTTCTGCGCCGACCGGGACGACGGCGACTACAAACATCCGGGAGACTGCGCCGCCTTTGTGAAGTGCGCCGCGGGAATCAACCACGTGTTCTATTGCGCGTCCGGTCTGCTGTTCAATGCAGAGATCAAAAACTGTGACTGGGCTTCGAACGTCGACTGCTCGTCTGTGCCGGACCCGGGAGGTTAGTTCAACACAACGCAGTACGGGTTGTTGCCCTTGTGGTATTGCGTCAACGGCTTCCGTTGAGGCCGGTGTATTTGTTTTACAAAGTACATGTACATTGCGCAAAAACGCGAACGCTAGTTTCCGTGTCATACAAAGTCTGTGTAATAAAATCAATGAAAACTAAGTACAAAATAAGTACAAAGTGAATTGGCATGCAAACTGTGTGAACTGTTGAGAAACGTGAAACATATCCAAACAATGTGTTTGATGTTAGATGGTTAGATTTGGCTTTCTTTATTATTTTTTTTAGCATTTTAGTAATGAGAAATACATCATAGTACAATGTATGTTATCAAATAATCGTAATTATAACATCAACTCTATTTTGTATACGATTTATAGCAATGACTTTTTGCCAACACAAGAGCGATGGTTATTATGCGAACCCGAATAACTGTGCGCAATTCTTCCTGTGCTCTCACCACGAGACCTACTTGCACACATGCCCGGCTCTTACCAAGTGGAACGTCGCTAGGCGCCAGTGTGACTGGACTTTCAATGTTGACTGTGGAAGCCGGCCCTAGGATTTCGGTATATCAAAAAGCAGTGAGACACCGTAAACTTCCCTCCCAATTCAGCCCCCTATACACTTCTTTGCAATACCCTGCACCCTCCTATCACCCTAGGTTCCCTGCACCCTATCCTCCCCAACTCACACCCAACACTCCCTGCACTATCCCTCCCAAATTCCCACCCAACACTCCCTGCACCCTACCCTCCCCAACTCATACCATACTCCATCGGCACAGCAGTATTCCCAGTGTGTCGCATCATAATGTCACATGAGCCCAAAGGCAGACAAGTTATCGCTGCAGATTTATATTCGCAGTCCACTGTACAAACGTATGCTACTTCAATATCTGAAAATAACTTCGTAAAACGAGTATAGTATAAAAGCCCCTTGCCCAACAGCCCCTTGGTCTAAAAATGCCCACATGGACATAAGCCCCTTGGTATATTTGACAGAGTGAACATAAGCCCCTTGGTAGATTTAACAGGGTGGACAAAATCCCCTTGATGATTATGAAGTAGTGGACAAAAGTCCCTTTCTGATATTGTATACTGTGTATTCACTTCAATAGAACATTCCATCCATCAAAGGGAAACTTTTTATGAATAGCAATCAACTGTTAACTTTCATTAATTGCATATAAGTTCATCTATACTTCAAACAACAAAAATATAACAGTTTGCACGTAAAAAAGAACAATAAAAACGTGCAACTGTAGTTGCAGTTCAATGGAAACACAACATTAAAATCATGAAGGGGCTTTTGTCCACTCTGTGATATCTACCAAAGGGCTTATGTCCACCCTGTTTAATCTACCAATGGGCTTATGACCACTCTGTCAAATATACCAAGGGGCTCATGTCCATGTGTGCGTATTAGACCAAGGGGCTTTTGGGCAAGGGGCTTTTGTCCGGATACCTCGTAGTTCACACGTACAATGTATGTATTCTACCGTACTTACTCGTTTGTTTTCCGTTCGGTATATGCTCGCACCATGCATATTCATCTATGCCCATTTCGACGCAGAGTAGAAACAGATGTAGTCTCTCAACCACTCTACATCTTAATTAGTAAATATTACATATGAATAGTTACAGAAACATTAGACTGCACTTCAAAAATAATACAAGTACGCGATGCACTTACGTATATTATTAAGTAAATGATGATAGATAAAATATGATTTAGTACAAAAATTCAACACTTTTCTTTAATGTAAACATACATTTTGTACTTAAAAAGGGACGCATTTTAACGAGTGTTTATAATTTATATTTATATTTTACACTTAAAGTCGTATTCACTATATTCAAGATATATCTGACTATTTATGTACTATTATTTCTTACTTTATTGTTATAACTTTCAATTTAAAGTGTACTGTCTCTGCAAGTAGTTATAAAGGAAACATACATTTGCATTTTATCTACATTGGAATCAATCAGAGTATCATTAATTGTAACCTTTCGTATATTTATGTATCAGTTTGCTCAATAAGGAAAAGATGATTGGACTGGTTTTGTCTGTATTTAGACGATGTACACGTATAAGTCTAACCAAACTATCTGATTAGGGGCCCTATCCTCAAAGGAAAATCTTAACTTACGAGTAAGTCACATTTAAGGGAAAAATTCAAATAAATTTTCATTGCAAAAAAACAATATTATCTATATTTGAAATATGGTAAAATGCGAAGCATCTGCTGAATCTCTACCAGATTAAAGCCATTTTAAGACAAAATAATCTTTAAGGGAACCAGCCCCAGACTTAAGGAATTTTAGCAGTTTAAGAAATTTACTTAAGTTTTCACTATGGAGGTTTGTGGATATGGGCCCTGTTATGTTTTGTAAGCTAAGGTACATACATGTATGTGTCTAAAACAAGTACATGTACTTTTAGCAATGTGGTTGACGCGTGTATGTGATTTATTATGAGTGTGCGTCATTCGCATTTGTAAAATCTGCAATATTTTGTTATTTAGAGTAAGCGGGAAAGCAGCCTTGGGATCATTTCAGTTTGTTTAAGTTTCTTGTCATTTGGGGTATTTTTTCATTGATTTTTGTTTATAATTAATTTTTGATTTAAATTAAATATATTTAATTCCTCAACATATCCATCATATTCATTTCGAACCGAAATATGTATTCCATCGTTGCAAATTTGTATGCAAATAAAGCATGAGAGTTCCAAACCATGTCTTAGACTAGTCTTATTTTAGTACGTCTCATTTCTCTCTTCTGCAGTGTTTGTGCTACCAAAATATCGAACACACAGAAAAGGGTATCGCGGAAAATAAATAAAAAAATTAATCAAACGCAATTTTTAATACTTAAAAAAAAAATATTTCCGCTCTTTAAAGTGTGTATGTACGATCTTGCATATCAATTATAAAAAAAAAAAACCAGATAAGATTGACAATAAAACTTGAAAGCAAACAGAAAGACATAAAAATTACGAAGGAAACACTTCAATATGCAACAAATCAACAAGTACTTGTGTCGAGTTTTTGCATCGTTTATTAGTGTTGTGCAACCTAAACCAACTGTCAAGTCAACGTACATACGTGTATTTGAGTTTCCGTCTGTACAGACGAAAACTATTTGGTGATTAAAACTAGCTTGTTGTGCGTCTTTATTCCACATTAAATATAAATATATGTTAATTAACTTTATTTGGTTAATTGTTTTTATGCCACAAAATCCGTAGTAAGATCGTGCATACACACTTTAAAACTAAGGAATAACTAAATTTTTACATTTGAAACCATTTCATTTACCTATTTGTTTCGATTTCTTTCACTGATATACTTCTCGTCTATATTGCATTATGCTAATTTGTGTTATGTATCCTATATACTTAGGATGGGTTTACTTGGCTTAACCTTCTTTTACGTACTTTATAGTTACCGGTAATTTCAGTTCGAAAGCTCTAGACGTTACAGTATGCGGAATTTAATATTGTATTGTAAAGTTGCCGTATTTAAAGTTAATATATTATTGTAGTAATTTTACACGTAATTAATAATAACAAGTGTACATTTACAATGTAGTTATGCTTATTTTGCATAACTATCTGTAAAATAGTCCAAAACCTATGATAAATAAATTAAATGAGGCGTGTCGTAAAACCCGGGCTTAATGCATCTGCGTTAAGTGTCTTCCCGGTTTAGTCTCTGCAGTCCGCACAGGCTAATACAGGACGACATGTTCTGCTTTTATGGTATTTTCTGTTTCAATGAAGTCTCTTCTAAACATAAATCCACTTTAGGCGGAAAGTGTCGTCCCGGATTAGCCTGTGCGGACTGCACAGGCTAAACCGGGACACTTTACGCACACGCATTCAACCTGATTTTCCCACGACAAGCCTCATATATATTCAATGTTTATTACCATAAAATGGATATTAATTATTATCAACAGATTCGAGATATATTTGTTATAATTATAATAATTATTTTAAAAATTCGAAACTGTGTCTTACATACGCTGTCAAGAAATAGGATCTAGAATTTGCGAATGAAATTCGAATGCTGATCACGATTACGATCGCATTTATTCATATAGCAACATTTTTCAACCTTTTTCAGATGATGACAAACTGGGCAACATCTGCGCTGGAACTCCGGACGGGTTCTACCCATCACAATCCAGTTGCCATGACTACTACCAGTGCCACGGCAACGCACACTATCCCAACAGCTGCGGAAATTTTCTTTATTTTAATACGAAATACAGCGTTTGTGACTGGCCATCAAATGTTAGATGCACTTTGAACATTATGAAACTAGGTCAATAAACATCATTTTAGGCGTGTCGTGGGGAAACCGGGCTTACTGCATGTGCGCAAAGTGTCGTCCCGGATTAACCTATGCAGTCCGCACAGGCTAATCCCGGGACGGCTCTTTCCGCTTTAATAGTATTTCCTGTTTCAAGGCAGTCTCTGCTAAACATAAATCCACTGTAGGCGGGAAGTGCCGTCCCGGATTAGCCTGTGCGGACGGCACAGGCAAATCCGAGACGACACTTTACGCACATGTATTAAGCCCGGGTTTCCGCCTCATTTGTATTTTTCTGACGGAAATCCTAATCATGAAATCCAGTTTCAAATATTTAAAAGCGAGTTGTTTAAAGTACGTGAAATTTTAATTATCTAATTTACAATAAGATGTTTTAATTTATGTCTGTATTAATGGCCGTTTTTTGTTTAGTGTACGGAGTATAGGTATTGTGTAGCAGCAGCACATGTATGTAACAATATATATATAGTTGTATTTGATTTTAAGTGTACAAACATGTATACACATTTTTGGCGAGTGCAAGCATTACCGATATTGAAATGTTTCCAGTGACAATCCAGTTTGAATAAATAACTGCAATTGAAATAATCTGCATTTTGGTGTTACGTCCAAAGATGTTTAATTCACCAGCTGTTAAGTTCTTAAAGTATACATTTTAATTCTGACGTGCCGCAAAATTCGTCAACGTATTTAACTTTCCATGTACATGTCACACTCGTAGAAGACCAGATCTTATTTTAGTTTCTCGGAAAGTTTTGGTAAAACTGTTCTCTTGTAGACGGAAAAAATATGTTATTCGCAATAAACACGACATTAAAGCAGCCGTCCAGAAATATGTAAATAAAATTAAACTTAGCAGAAATCGTTTTTAATGGACATCTTACCGGTCAAAATACAAAAAACCGCATTGAAATCGGTAAAATAATAACGTTTTGGTCACTGTTTATCAGTATGCGATAGTACAAGTTTAGTACAAGTACAAGTTTATTTCCATTCGTAAACAAAGGCCTCCGGCCCAAAATACATGTCAATATAATAACATAATACGATAAGTAGGAGAGTTGTGTCACGTTCATGTATAATGCAATACAATCAAAATGTAATAAACAGTTTCAGTTGAATAGGAAAAATAGTAACAAAATATTAAGTATTTTGAGAGTTAACAATTTGTAGGAGATGATATATATAACATGATACTTGTTTTATTTTTGCTTCGTCATTAGAACCCATTATATTAAAAAAATCATGTATCGAATTACCAGCTCTATACCATGATAGCTGATGATGCCTCTGGAGTAAATCGGCATGTACATTAGTGTATATCCGTTCGTTCCAAGCGTTTTCGAACATAAACATTAGAAAGTGTCTTTCGTAAATCAGAAACAGTTTTCAGTCTAATAAACATCATTAACGTTGATTAGAACTAAAGCCAATTTAAGATGTATTGAATTATATTCTACGGACTGCGGCTTTAACAATAATAATTACCATGTAACGTTTGTTGTTACATAAACATGCATATTTACTAGCTAGCATGATTTTTGTCGTATTAATACATGTTTTACGGCGTTTCTACATTATAACCTTGATTTGAAAACTCCTAATATTCATAATGAATACGGCCTCAGTAGAGATACACATTTTTATCATTTTTGTTTACAAAAGTTGCTGTGTTCCGATTTGAATTTCCCCCCAAAAAAGAAAAAAAACCAATCGGGCCGACGCAACCGAAACACTAGAAATCAACAAAAGGCAAAGACAGTTGTTCTTGAAATACACGATACTGCCACATTTACAAACTAATGCAAAAGAACAAGAGTTTGCAATATAAACTATTGCACATTTATTCTGAGAGCTTATTTCAAACAGTATTCAGACCACACGGAAATGCAAATTCTCCATCTTAATATTCATCTTCCGCACAGAGATTATTGAATGGTTCCAAACATAGCTCACCAAATCCCTGCCGCCACCAACTTCCACGTGACTTTAGTCAGATCACACGGTGTGAATTAAAATGGTAGACACGCGTATAAAACAACGTGGACACAGTAAAATCATTGAGTTTTGTTTACTTTTTCAGTTATCTCTTGTTGTTTTTAACATAAGCTATCGATATAAGTGTCCGCAACTATACTGAGTAAGTTTTATTTGAAAAATCTAAAATAATAAAATTATTAAATTATCTAAGAATAAATTCCTCCAGATTTGGAAGGATTTTCTTCGAGGTGGCAGTGGTTATTTCGTCGACTAGGGGAAGTAACCGCTACGAGGAGTTTACTTAATATTAGTCGGCTGCGCTCACAATATAAGCCAATAAAAATGGTTGTTACATATCAGACCTGGTTTCATTGAAAAATACATGTATTTAAGATTTATGTTACGTTTAATATTTGAGAACTTGCGAAGTCATTGGGACATGTGTCTGTGATGTTAAGTGAGAGGTTTTATTTACAACAAACGCACGGTTTTCAGCCATTTGCCAAAATACAGAATACATCCGGCAGCAGATGTTCGTACTTCAGTAAAGGCCCTACATGTACTATATAAGTAAAATCGTGCCTGTGGTTTTAATACATAATAAATGTACACCATTTACATCCTTATCTAACCATTTGAGGCGTGTCGTGGTAAACCCGGGCTTAATGCACGTGCGTAAAGGCTAATCCGGGACGACACTTTACGCACGTGCGTAGGCTAATCCGGGACGACACTTTACGCACGTGCATTAAGCCCGGTTTTCCCACTGCACGCATCATGTGTATTTAGTTTCAATATCTTCTACATTTATCCACAAACACAAAAACACATTGTCAAATATTCTAGGGCGATGTTATACATTACGCCCGTTTTCTTTATTGCCTGCGTTTTCTAATTAAGTAAAACAATGGAAAATTTATCTGTACATTATTTTATTGTTATAAAAATGGCAAATCTGTAAATTTAAAATGATTTCATATAAAATAAGTACAAATTTATAATAACATAAAAGGGACTTTAAATTTCTGAGTCATGGTTTATCCACATCCCAGACAGTGATCAGCGACGCTCCGACCTTTCCCGGCCTGTTTACAGTCTTCTTTGCCGCTCTGACGTCCAAGTATACAAATTACTTTGCCAATAAGGATATCAACAGGAATATACAGGTAATTCAACCTGATAATCTGTTTTCACTTCTTCAGGAGGTATTTTAATGAAGTTTAATATATTTTCTCAAAAACACGACAAACTTTCACTTCTTAGTGGAAATGTCTCTCGCTGCAAATGGATGTCTATAGCTTATAAGACAAACTGTTTCTCACAATCAAAACATGTCAATGTAATTCGTTCATTCTGCGCCAATACATTGCCACAAATACACGCTTTCTAGATAAGCTCAAGTTTATACAAATTGTCGCGTATCTTGTAACATGGATTAGTGCAATGGCTCATGAATCCATGTCTCATGTTCGCATGCTTTTAACTTCCGGTATTTGTTACTGTATTTTGTTTTAAATTTTGCACATTTCATACTTTCAAGAGTTCGTTGATGATTTTTTGTATAAACATTTGCACCACAATCGACTTTATAACTCGGATTTAAAAAATAATTTAAATATAATTGAATCACAGTTGTTTATTTACTATTGTGCTCTTGATGATTCCATTTCCTAAAAAATCCAATTATTTCTGATGCAAATTAATTACTATCAGAGTAACGTTTTGTAAATTGTATTATAGAAAAATCGTGACAAATATAACGGAGAAGTCAATACGATCTCGCCGCCTGTAAGAAAAATGATTCTTAGTTTGCTTTTATGATCTTCCAATACATGTATAAGAACACATGAAACATTACTAGGTAGCTGTTGTTAAATTGTTATCCAGCTTTCCCACTGCTCCATTCGACCAGCCCCTGTACGTTTTCTTCTCACAAGTCTCTACCTAAACCTCAAGTACCGAAATCAAAATCCATGTTTCAATTGTCATTTGATTATTGTGAACTTATGTTTTCATTTAACACTGGTATACAATAACGAATAAAACAACAACAATAAAATAGTTAAAATAACAAAAAGTAATAACATTAAAATAAATAGCAAATGTAGTTACTATGAACAAAATTGAAATATATAATTTTTTAACCAAATATATTTATGTACTTACATGTACAAATATATAACTTCTGGCACATTATTATTCCTACTGGTCAATAAATTGAATTGTGTGATTCAAACGCACAATTATTTACTAGTTTATTTTTATTTCAAAACGTATTTTGCTTTGTTAATACTTTTCTGATATCTTTAATATCAATTTTAAAATTTTTTACATAAATACAAGTTCTTGAAATAAGACTGTGTGCTTAATTTTGGGTCAGAACAAACACGAAATATCTTTAAAAAAGATATTCGGCGTATGTTGTAAATGTTTGTAAAGAATGTAAATTGAATATCCAACATGAATATTTAAAGGCCTAGTTTAAGGAATGTCTGGCCACTCCATGGGGTATTCCACTCAGTGTATTGGTCCACTCCATGGGCTATTCCACTCAGTGTATTGGTCCACTCCATGGTGGGGTACTCCACTCAGTGTATTGGTCCACTCCATGGGGTATTCCACTCAGTGTATTGGTCCACTCCATGGTGGGGTACTCCACTCAGTGTATTGGTCCACTCCATGGTGGGGTACTCCACTCAGTGTATTGGCCCACTCCATGGGGTATTCCACTCAGTGTATTGGTCCACTCCATGGTGGGGTACTCCACTCAGTGTATTGGTCCACTCCATGGGGTATTCCACTCAGTGTATTGGTCCACTCCACGGGGTATTCCACTCAGTGTATTGGTCCACTCCATGGGGTATTCCACTCAGTGTATTGGTCCACTCCATGGTGGGGTATTCCACTCAGTGTATTGGTCCACCATAAAATCTCTTATCATAATCTGCGATCTTTTCTCTCAGCTTACAGAGCAATGGTTTTATGCACTGTTTCAATATATGTCTACCTCTGCAGCAGTGTATTATCTAAGCTGATAAGGGTCACCACACTGTGACCACAGCAGGGTGCCAATACACAGTGGTATAAAACCCCAGATTTGTGTGTGTGTGTGTGTGTGGGGGGGGGGGGGGTCAAATAAAGAAGGATTAAACTAGGCCTTTAAAACTGATGCATATGTTGATTTTGTTTATAAACGAACAGTCTCATTTCTTCATAGATCGTTATTCTACACGCATTTACTATTATTTTCGATATTATTAAAATAAAATGAATAAGTAAATTTTTCATCATCAAATAGCCAACTGATATTTTCATGTGGCTTGCTCCTAAAAAGTAGTACGAAATGTTTCTATATTTGAAAATAATATTTCATGTCAAAGCAAGGAACTGATGAACTGCCCCATGTTTTTAATCAGTTCTACTTGAATAACCCAAATAAGTCAGACTCATCTGCTCATCAACGTCAGTATGTTAATCTATACAAAGTAAAACTAAGCATTTTACAATTGCAACGAAATATATATATGTTTGTAGCGTTTTTCATGATTTAATTATTTTATTATACAATGCATTTATTCATAGTCTATATAAAAACAATGTATATGTGTATATTGAATAGCCTCTACATTTGAATTTGGTAGAAACAACAGTATTTCACAAGAAAAAAAAACATCATAAGGCGCCGTGAAACTTTGAAAAGACAATATGTTTAAGATATCTTAATTATGTAATTTCCGTGCAATTAACTAATCTTACCGTCTCATGTTTTATGCCCCCGGCATCTTGATAGTGATCGTCCTGTCCGTCCTTCCGTCTTTCCGTCCTCCCGTCCGTAACAAGGTAAAGTAGAGTTTACCGTTTCGTCTAGCACCAACACCGCTTACTAAAACACTTTGATACTTACACAGTTGTTGCTTGTGACCATTCCCTATCCACCCATATCACCCAACCTTACTTTGACCTTGACTTTGACCTTGACCTAATTTGGACTTATAATAATTCAAAAGTGCCATTTCTTGGTTAACTAGATTTTACCGTTTCGTCTAGCACCAACACCGCTTACTACAACACTTAGATATTTACACAGTTGCTACTTTTGACCGTTCCCAATCCACCCATATCACCCAACCTCACGTTGACCATGACCTAATTTGAACTAAGAAATGGGCTACCCAGCACCAACCGGGTGCATGTGTGTTTATCAAACACAGATTCTTGTTTTCATTCGTGATTTTTTAAATCTAAATATTGTATTCAGTATTTGAAAGGCAACTCAAAATAATTTAATAGAAGTTACGTTGTTTCCAAGAAAATAATGACGAGAATGAATATGAGAGTTTATCATATTTATTATGGATTAAGCATTTACACTATGTGTGCCAAATAAAAACACACGTCAAGAAACATTAATCGCAATTAAATATGATGATTTGACTTCATATTATGATAACAAAAACGTAAAGTTATATTTTATAATGGCGAATTAGATTTATATTCCTTTGGGAAAATACGTCTCGAGCGTTTTTGTGTATAACTATTATAGTTTTAATGCATTCATAAAATACACGTAAAGTAAAAATACCAAATTTAGATTAAATTAAATTACTTTTGTCCGTAGCTTCCGCCAGTGTCTATTAAAGGGAGTTGGAAAATCTATTTATACATTGAATAGCCTCTACAGGAAAAGATAAGAGAAAATGCAAATCTAAATAATTCTTAATAAATAGATCTACCAACCGTTATTCAAATAAACATGCATGGTAAGTTTATAAATAAAAATAATTCTCCATTCATTATTAATCTTATTGTCTATCATTTTCTGGATGCTTGAAAGAATCAGTGTTGCTGACGTGTATACCACCAATAGGCGCAGGTTAGTCAGCGAGTGTATTCTATGGAATGTTGCATATCGAATATGCGATATTAACGGGGGATTTCCAAGGTCATGTTACACGGCCTGTAAACACTGGCATGTAAATTGAAAATGAAAATTCGCGGTGGCGTAGTGGATATGGTGTCCGCCTAGCGATCGGGAGGTCCCGGGTTCGAACCACACTGGGAACGTTCTCAAGATCTCCTCCAAAGACACCAAGTACTGGTTCTAACCAGGAAACGGACTCGAGAGTGTCTCTATAAGCCTTAGGCTTTCGATGCAATCGAGCTAAACTAAATAGGTTTAAACTAAACTAAAATGAAAATTAAGCTAATGCAACTTCTGAGTGGAGAGTTCAGAACTGGAAATTAGTCGAAAACGTAAACAAGTAAAGAGGTATGTCTGGAGTTTTCCACATTGGCTCATTTTTTACAGGCCGTGGTGGGGATTTCTTTTAAACTAGCCGATGCAATGTTAGGATTTATTCATTCGGGACTACTGGCGGGAAAATTTAACAACATTTGATTGGATATTGAGAAAGGTCAAAAGATGGGTTAAACAGTTACGCCGAAAAATTACATACAGGTACAATTTGATTAATTTGGACCTGTAGGTACAAAAATATGCACGTAGGTACAATTTTGTATCTGTAGTTACATCTATTTATAGCTGTTGCGTGTACATTTACTTTTGACCCAAAGGTACGGCATATCTAAATGTGTACCCGGGGGTGTATATACATTTGTACGTGTGGGTACATTTTCTGACCATAACCAAAAAAAATAAGCACATAGTCCTATTTGAAGCATTTTTTATTATTTATAATGTAAAATACTTTGACTTTAATATAAAGTTTATTAGTATAGCACGTATTATTAAAGATAAATTAAATTAAACAAGTAGATAATTGTGTTTATGTAACGCATTTCAAACTAAATACCCGTAAGCATAATAATGTGCTAACAGTAATTTATGTGTACATGTATGTACATAGAGAATACATCGTTGGTGCCGGGATGGAGAAAGTTTATCCGGCGAGGCTTAGCAAATGAAAATAGGGCGAGCTTTAGCGAGCCCTATTTTTGTTTTCGGGCCGAACCGGAGAAACTTTCTCCTTCCCGGCACCTACCGTGTATTCTATTTATCCTGATTTCTATTCAATTAAATTTAAAAACAACAAACACTAAAGTTTTAAATTAAAAACAATAATTTTTGACGGGCTTCGACCTAATAACTCGCTTGCATGAATGCGTACTATCCGGAAAAAATAGTTCACTATTTCTTAATTTTCAAAAAGCAAAAGTAAAATATTAATAAATCTTATTTGCTGATGTCAGTACGACACGAAAATGACGTAGTAAATCTGCTTTTGTTTTAAACCAGATTATATTGCTTTTTAAAGAGTTAAATTACGTCACACGAACTACGTCATTCATTTTGAGTTGTAAGTTTACACAATGTAGTCAAGCCAGAGCGCGAGTGTTTTGCAGTTAAAAATGCATGAAATCGGAATACATATTTAGTGTTTCTGTGTTTTGGATGGATTATATTATGCAATAGCATTCAGATAAAAAGTGTATGGAATATTTGCCTCGAATGGAAACGGTGAGATTGATCCCTTTTCAGTTTTCTACGATTTACTAGGATAGTATTAGTTGTGGGTGGAGGACAGTGTAACTGAAAGTGAAACAAATCATAAAATGTTTGTTATACGTTAAAATTTTGAATTTTTTTTTCATTTCTTTTTCATCGGAAAATAATATAAAAGGTTATTTCTTTTATGAATATGCTCTGTTGGTAGACGAAAGAAAGTCTATCCACAAAGAGTAACCCGCTTGCATCAGATTCAAGTGTGTTGAAATGGAATGGAACTGGAAGGAAGTTGTTGTTAACCAGTCAAATGGAATGTGAGGACAAACAACTCTTTGTTGTTTAACTCTGTTAAACTAGACAACACAAAGTTTGTATCGATAAAAAACTCTGGTAAGTAGACTTTATGCTTTGTCATTGTCGACAATGTTGTTATCCGGCGCGTAGGAATACCTATTGACGGTATATCACAGTCACGTGATCTACTGCCGGATTATACGGCCACCGCTTTATTAGGTCACTGTTTGGGTTACTTGCAGGATAAATATCTATTTATAGACTCTGACATATTTTCACCTTGACCTAAACTCTACGTCATTCATTTCTATGTTCCAAGCAGTACCAACTGTAGCCGGAACGGTGATTCTATCAACGCCTGTACCCAAAGCACGTGTATTCCGTGTATTATTTGTAGAACCTAAGTACTTGAAAGGTAAAAATGTTGACCACATCAGACACGCGATCTGAGTTTAGTATCACAATGCGGAAGACCGCGTGTGTGTGTATTTCGAAATTTATGAGGTCCTTCCGCGCCGGAGGCTGCATTATGTAAGGACCCGGAGTGTGTCCCAGCACTCCTACCTAATTAATTTACTAGAGACTCACGAAAGTTGGGAAGAATTTGAATCATATCTGCAATTTCGAGCTATTTATTTTTTACTGAAAGATATTTAATTTTGGTGTGGTCTTGTGCTGTGGGGGAAAACCGGAGTACCCGGAGGAAACCCCACCTGTCCGGTATGGTGACCACCAACCAAACTCACATGCGCCGGGAGTGGGAAACGAACCCGGGCCGCCTAGGTGAGAAGCGCGTGTACCAACCACTGCGCTAGCCGGACAGCCATGCGGAAAACCGCAACCATGCGCTTGTTTCTATAGCCGCACGTGACCACGTGACCAGTCATGACCCAGACACCGTACCGGCGCGCGCGACAAACCACAGCCATCACTCGCCTGAGGATTTTGGTTCTATTAGCCATTTGTGAATTTCATCGCCGTGTGAATTATGTTAAGCCTGTAATTCTCACCCTAAATACATGTATTGACAAGTGGCAGTAGATCAAATACTAAGGGATAAATGAACATACATCATTGGAACATGTTACACATGGTTGCATATAAACATCTACCAAAAAGACAACATTGCCATGATGATGCCTGGGCACCGAGCGACATAGCTTCGCGTGCCGTATGAACAACAACAGCATACTTTTCGGGTAGAGCTGATGTATTAAGCGAAAAATGCGGGTCTGAGCAATAATAAATCTAGATGTTGCAAAATCAGAAAAAAATATTCAAAAACATTTAAAAATCAATAATGTTAAGAAACTAGGGAATACGACTTCCTGGTGTTAGGTCAATAAATGGTCCATGCCAATGTTCGGAAATACAGACTTCGAACAGCCTGTCAAACGATAACCCAGACATTCCGTTTGCAATTATAGCGGTATACGTTTGCGCGACATGAATAATATACAAAGTAGAAGAATCGTATTTTGAAGAAATACAATCAAAATGATATAAAACATTCAAACCTTACAGCAACGTGTACACTATAATACGGATAAACGTTAAGATGATTATCGGTAGCTTATTGTTTGCCAATAAACCGGGATATTCGAGGAATTAAAAACCGGAAGGAGTATAGGATAAGTAACGTCATAATGCTTTAAATGTTGATAAACTTAATAACATTCGCATTACAAACTAATACCTAATTGAAAGCAGTTCAGAGCCAGTTTAGTCCCCTATTGTGCCAGCCATGCGCCACCTACAGCGTTACCGTCATTTTACAGCCGCATCAAAGAGGCCGCCTTTAGGTTTGACTAAGAATGTATCACAAAACCGTACACAAAATAATACAGCAGTGCCTTATCTGGAATGATTGCTCTTACTAATCACCGTCTTCCTGTGTAGAGTAAGTTAACGGTCGGTGGTTACGGCCGCCCAAACGGACTATGCAATTACCCTTAACGTCGCATGTAGAGCCCTTATCTTATCAGCGAACAAGGTGTTGCCAGTTTTAAACAAACAGTTGTCTGATGTTGGTTTCTTGTTTTTGAAGTGTATCACACTTTCACATCTCGTAGCGGCGTGCCGGGACTTCGTATGTCCGGTTTCGCACTCGCCAACGACCCTCGGGTCGACGTATATAGAGCTGAATATGAAAGCCGGTAAAAAAAAAACAGCATTTGATCTTTCTTTTGGTTAGCGCAAAATGTACGTGTGCCGGTAATTGGAGACACTGAAATTCATAATGATTTAAAGACATAAGGGGTTGAAAATAATGCAACCTTTGGTTTATTAATCTTATAATGATAAGATGGCAAAACGTGTTGCATCAAGAGGAGTGAATCAATTCTTCTCGAAAACCCGTTAGAGGAGTGAATCAATTCTTCTCGAAAACCCGTTAGAGGAGTGAATCAATTCATCTCGAAAACCCGTCAGAGGAGTTAATCAATTCTTCTCGAAAATCCGTTAGAGGAGTTAATCAATTCTTCTCGAAAACCCGTCAGAGGAGTTAATCAATTCTTCTCGAAAACCCGTCAGATTTAGAGTTGGTAGTCCTGCTTTTCGAGGCTTCGCTCTATATACCGTTATAGTGAGTTTTTAAATGTAACAGTTCCTTTCCAGCTTCACAAATACGTAACCTATCTCTGAATAGATCTACATGTTTGCGCTACACATGCTGCACCAGACAACGTGTTTGAAATTTTACATGGATATGTTTTTGATATTAATATGGCGACATATACACAAAACTGCGATTCGATCGACCCATTTTCCCCATTTTTTTTGTTAATGAAATTGGATTTCCACGAATCTAAGCGCCTACAAAATTATTATTTTTTCGGAAAAACCCACGCAATTACATCCTGACGAATATAAATGGTATTGCTGTTGTAGTACGAACATCTGTATATGTGCGCAAACACACAGCACTCATCATTAGTAAAACTGTAAATATAGGACGCGATCAAAACATTCAATCCGAAGTTGAATGCATGCTTACTGTCCATTATTCCGTCTTAAGAGCCTTGTTCCCCGGGGGTCATTAATCAATGTCGTCATTGACGGTGGTTATAACATGTCGAATCTTGGAGATAACGCGCTCAATTATCAATACACGAAATGCTAATCGTTCGACTTCATTTATTTCCAAAATTTATCTAATTACTCCAATAATGGAGTTGTCGGGGTTGTCAGAAATGCTCAATGGCTCTCGCAGAAGTTCCTTCATTTCAATTTCATTGCGATAAAGGAGGGGATTTGTTGGCCTGGCATTATAGTGTATAATGGAAGTTTAATTTGTCAGCGTAAAGCCACCTTAAGCGAGTCTATTTTCTGTAAACGTCACATTGTATTTATTAATATCTTCATTTAATCCGAGTTTTGGGCATAATCGCACCAAAATTATATCTGTTTAGCTATGGGGATAAGTCCTTTAAGACGAATAGACGCCGTTTTGGATGTGTCTAAGACACGAAATAGACTCGCTTTTGCCAACCCTATCACTTAGATTAGGTCCTTAATCGTTTAAAAAGACTTGTATCGAAACATTTTGCGCGGCGAGGGTTGCTTGAGCGATGTGAAATATTGCATAATCATTCAGTCGCCATTTATTTGATGATAAATATGATTTATTCTGTCTGGAATATGGCAATTTTGATGTTTTATTGCTTGTGCCTAGCTACCGGGTAGAATTAATGCTGGAAGAATCGAGAATATGATAACCTTGTAATTCGTATACCCAAAGGGTATTGTAAACGTCATGCACAACAATAGAAAACGAACTTAAGTGATATAAAGCATATAATTTGTCTACAATTTATACGAGGTGTGTCCGAAATGTCCTAAATAATTGAATAGTTTTAAAACGGACTGATGCCCTAAAATATATCAACACAAATAACTCCAAGTAATCGGTTATTTCTATAGAAAGACCCCGCATCACTAGCAATGTTTATTATTGACTAACACGTGCTGAAGAAATAGTTCCATCTCGCCCGAGATACGCCGCAATCCAGTGCTGCTAGCCACCGGGACAACAAACGTTATGTAACCAGGCCCATTGGACGGGCTTACAAATGACATCCAGCTCTTTAATTATTCCGAACATATTTGAATTACCACTCAACATGCCCTTGCTGTTTGACAGCAACAAAAAGAGCTAAAACTTTTCACAGTTTATAAGGTTTCGAAAGACATTATTCATATCTAGCGTAGTTAAGCGAGTTTACTTTTGGTGGAAAATCGCCTTTGCGATTGCCCATGTGCAAATACGTTTTGTTAAAAGTCATTCACGAGACGTGACATGTTCAAACTGGGTGGCATAGATTGATATTTGTATGCCATAAATATCGTGCAATAACTGATAAGCACCGACTTCGTATTAATTGATTATGTAATTAAGTGGCCCTATTAGTCTGATATGAGATTTTTACTTAGTCATAGTTTAAATATCGCGTATTCATGATTAAATTGGCTCCACTATACGTACAGGGGGAAGTCTCATTTCATTCACAACACACCTGCACAATGGTTAAAAATACGTGTTTAATTAGACGACTTTTACACCGCGAAATATGTCGCCTGATAATTAACTTCTGTCGATACACAGACTGATTACTTGAAAAATAAATATTTAAAAATTAATAATAAATGATAGATATAAGTCATTTTGTTGAAACATTTAGATAATAATCAATGTTGTATTATTTTATATTTTTATTATACCTTTGCGATTATGTATTGTTGAATTGTGCTATTTTATAAATGCTGGGCAGTGTTAATCGTATATAGTAATATATACTTAAGAAATAATTTTCGATTTATCGTTGTTTATCGGCCAATCGGCGATGGAATTAAACCACGAGGGCGTTAGCCCGAGTGGTTTATTAGCCACCCATCAGAACGACAAAGAGTTGATTATTGGTCGATAAACAACGATAATGCGAACATTATTTCGATTCTAACATGATTTGACGACTGTTTTGCAATTATAACGAGAACTACATTTTACAGGATTGGGATTACTTTTTGACTTGTTTATTGGGTAGTTTAACGATAATTGTGTTCTTTGTCTATAGAACAATTAGCGAGTATCACGTTAGAATGTACATTTGAAAATAATAGCTGATGTTTAAGCTGCCTGATTGTTTAAACGGAACGGCGTTTACAAAAAGGTTTTATACAAATGAAAGTAAGATTAATTCACTAATGAATTCACTTATTCTGACCACTTTTATAGCCTATAGCGGCATCCACACAAAATGGTCTAAATCATTTGACACAAAAGAGAACGCACGCATGTAGAAGGTAGCGATCAAATTTTATTTTTAAAATTGTATACACAGTTCCAAAATGTTGTGTAACAAAATGTATAAACAAGTTCAATTAAAAGAAACAATATTGTTGGTTACATGAAATGGTATTGTTTTACAAATACAAATCGTAACTATTTCAACACACGTTTGAACGACATCATGTCTTTTTTATGAAAAAATAAACACAAAAAAACGCAAGTTCCCTACCGAAAGCTTACTTACTGAATACATGTATGCATTTGTTACTGCGAACGCCCGACAATGTTTTTAGCAAAAATGTCTTTTCAGGTGAAACTGACAAACGCGTTTTCAATATAACGTCGAATATCACGTTATGCCGTTAAGTATACGTAAACATTAGTTGCCGCAGCATGCAACAGTATTTAAGTAGAACGCACTGGCATATAAATATACGGGCAGTTACTAAATCTAGGAACATACGAGTATTCTTTCATCATGCATATCATTTCGCGCATGATTCGCTGCGTTCGTATATGGCTTAAAGAGGAAATGTACAATTTGTACGAAAAAATAACGTAAAACCATCAGTTTATTTTAAGGAAGTCAGTATAGTTTTTAAATGAAACTACAACAGGTGAGAAAATGGCGCTACGTGCAATTCTTATTTCCTAATTCAAAAACCGAAAGTAGTCTTTGCTGTACGATGAACGGTTATGCATCGGCAGAACATACAATGAAAAGTATTATTTTTGTCGATAAATAAAATATTTTTGTTGATTTTTACGTGTTTTATATTATATAAAACTGTGTTGTATTAATGGGAAAGAAAATGGAAGACTGGAAAAAAACAACAGACAGTCCCTCTTTAACACCGCAGATTTATGTTCATGATATTAAAACATCATGACAGAATCGATTGAACAATCAGATCATATAATTCACGATTAATTTTTCAATTGTTAGCATAACGAATACTCGATATTACAAGTACTATTCAATCCAATTATCTAATATGCCAGCATACATGGCAATTCCACTAAACGAATTGAAACGAACTGTTTAATGGGGGTGGCGATGGCTTTTAAAGTGGGCAATAAATGTCCAATGTTAATATTAAAAGCTTGTCAGTTCAATTGATAAATGTTTGAAACAGTCATAAATACAATAGAAACACTTGAATGTGTTTATCCATATATTCCCGTGTTTACATTTTTATTTGATTAGAACCTGTTTAATACTCGGCCCGAATATTATAAGTATTATAATCAAACTTCACCGCAGATGAGAGCGAACCCTGACGCCCAGGCGGCTCGAAATCTTCATTGGGCGACTGGTCTCGATATGAAATCTGCAGCCAATGTCGCCTAAACGTCATAAAATAGATGTGAATAGCCATTCTAGTCACATTATAAACAATAAATCACTTTGATATGGTTTCTTTTCAGTAATTCATCCCCTCTAAATAACGCCGACAAATACACTCAGTGTGTCTAATGCGAATTATTAGTAATAATATATATATGCCAATAAGTCTGCGTCGAGAGGCGATAAAATGTCGTTTAGAGAAAGTGAAACATACTCAATAGAGTCTTTAAGATAATTAAGTGGAAGTTGAAGATAGGAGAGTCGCCGAAATTTATCGGGCACGTCGGGTAAACGACTGGTAACCGTAGAATAATTTATACATTGTCATCATCATTAACTACACTAACTGCAGATTGAAAGACCAATTTGGCTGGATCTAAACAAAACACGTTTGGACAGAGTGGTGGTTATATTAGCATCGTGTCAACCTTATGACGCCCATTGAAGTTATATGGGTGTCATAATAGTTTCAATCAAGTCACGTAAAGACGCGAAATCCAAGAACACTATACACAGAAACATAAGCGTATACTTACAGGAGTGTAAGTATAACAATATATTTCCAATTTATACAAAATTCTCTTTTTATCTTTACTGTTATTGGGATGTGCATCGTTCACACGTTATTTTTTGTTGGCACATGTATAAGTCTGCTAGAATATTTCAACACAAAACAAACGTAACATGCAAGTTATTTTGAAATTAATTTTATCGTATAATCAAACAATTTGAAATGCGCTATACATAATTTTTAACACAAAAGTAATAATAATTAGGATTTTGCTAAGTGATTATCATAAATAGTTGAAATACACATGTACAACGATTAAAGGACATTGCAATTGTCTAGGTGGCAAAAATGTTACCTCTGCATCTACATCTATTTGCAATGTCAAGGGTGTCAAAAATCGAAAATCATATTTATGTCAACGTGATATACATGTGATTAATATGTATTTCATGCTTAAGATAATTATGTGTGCATATGTTTAATACTTTAATTAATGTTGTTTTTAAGAAAGAAAGTTTAATGTAAAATTACGAAACAACATTAACAAAAACAAACGATAAAATACAATCAAAGGATTTTGGTAAATAAATACAGTTTGACACAGGTGTCATTAATTATGGGCTAGTATCCGGCTGTCCTAAAATAAAGAGCTACACAAATAATGTTTTGGCTAAGAAAGACGGTGTCCGAAAATTAAGAATGTCCAAAAACAGAGTAATTGAGCTATATCGACAGATATCATCGTTGTCGCATGTGTGGCAATATTTTCTGATCGATTGTAGTTGGAGAACTGGAATGACTTATTGCACACCAGCATGAAATGACTTACACAACAGCATCAGTACATTTGAAATTGTATAATTGAAAGTTGTATTTATTAACAAACGTTCCCAGTAAGCCATCTATGATCAATAGTATCACTTTTCAAATAACGTCCACGTCATACATTCTAATATTTCACCGATATAAGAATGCTATAATCGCATTTAAATGCATTGTTAATGCATTCCTCATTGAATACGTTATTCACAAAATAATCAAATATTTTCCTCATTGGTCGCATTGTTCTTTCTGAAGAACAAAAGAACACCCTCAATATGGAATTCACTTGAAGTGCTTTACGTTCAAACAATGGCTTGCTTGAGGCTGACATTCGTACAGGTGTTGGTGAATTAAACTCCGATGTCCGCTTATTGTAAGACACACATTTGTGTATTAACAAATAAACTAATACTGTCAGAAATGGGTAATTAATGGGTGAAAACTAAGCGCGGTAAACAGCCCGACTGGAGAGCTTGCTACGTTATCAGCATATATAGTATTTACATTCTTAATTGCAGCCGTGTCGTCCAGAATTCACGGCGATATATCACCCGTATAAGGCCATCAATTACTTCTACATATCAAACGAGGGCGATATATTCACTTTCATCCGTACTACGTACAAATGTGCGTTTTGTTTTACGTAGAGACTGGTTGCGCTACGGCCGTCCTCTGTTTGCACACAAACCGAAAATACAAGCGAACACGTCTGACTTATTTGAGTTCTTCAACCTTCTTCGGATACTCTCTGATAAAGGAGGCGACATAAAGGCGCATGGACGTGCCGAAAGGTTTAATATGACAAGCAAAATGGCAACTTTGTTGTCATTTGTTATTGTTAAAATCTCATCAGCGTTCTAGAGGGAATCCACGCAATACTTAAGCAAGAGTGGAATGGTATTAGTGAAAGTGGTCGCGGAGTCTGTCATGTAATCTTCAGGAATGGGGCAACAATGGTCAATGGAGAAGAAAAGATATTCGCCACATTCCGTGCGGAACCTATCTGGATTATTCTCATTGATGACGCACACTGTCCATTGAGATGAAAGCACCATTTACATTGTTCATCATGTATGACTCATCTACGTTTCCTTTGAAAGTCTATTTGAAACATATTAATCAAAATCGTCTGAACTATATAGAAGTAAATCCGTATGATTTATCGAAGTATTGGTATTCGAAGAATATAAGAGCATGACCTGTTGCAACTTGATTGGCAGTCAACTGCCCGTTCTTAAAATTTAAACTGTGACAGTTACCCGGCGTCTTATTGAAATAACGGTAAATAATAGTATCAATGTCCTAGAAGAAGCGGAAACATCATTGATTAGCGTTTTAGTATTATAAATAAAAATAAATGAATGTTTTGTCAACATGGTGCAAAACTACATGTATATTTATTATACAAGTAAATCACAAACAGCTTTTTGTTATCGACTTATAACAGGTAAACATAAGAAAATGCACATTAAGTATTTCAAGGATACATGCACAGGTTGTAGTTATAATCCAGGAAGAAAATGGAGAAAGAAACAATAACAAGTTTAGCATATACTTTATCTGCATTAGAAAAAAATACTATCCTTAATGTAAATAATATGCAAACATATTTTCGGAAAAGAACTTATGCCCGATAAGATGCAGTGCGCTTCTAAAAACACATGGAGATTTTTCTTTGATTAAGGTTATACTGTTATTAATGCAGTCTTTTAAATCGTGGTTATGCTTCCAAGTAAACATTGACGTTTCATTTATCGCTGGATACTTCTCTGAACGATGTATACGTAATGTGCCTCTGTTGACCAGAAAGAGTAAATTCATTGCAAAGTGCCTCGCATGCTGCTAACGGCTTGCACAGTGCTAATAACATCGAGGGCGTTCTCCTGAAATAAACATACGTTAAAGTATTAGTAAACTCTTCGTATATAGCACTTCCGAACAATTTTCCCACACTAAAGTAGTTTGATTGCCAAATTGTTATCTCCGCACTATAGGTATACGTATACATCCCATAATACTTTGAATTATAATAATTCCGGGGTTACTTTGAAAAAATCAATCAAATCATCATTAGGTTCCCATATACCTCGGCAGCTAACAGTCGATACACTGGGTTTGCAAGGTCCACTATTATGTGACGAAATCCCAGTGGATTACCCGAAATATGATATTGTTGATAGGCAAAGCCGGCATTAGTGCTGGATACGCAGCTTATTGATGGCAAAATTGCTCCGTCTTTGGCCGGACCGCTTTTCCACTGTTGGTAATTCATTTGCTGATATCATAAATGGTTATTGAATTGACTTGATTTTCAAGAGATTATTCTGTAGACTTATAAACCTATGTGTGGAATTGTAGTAACGACAAACGCCAATAGTATAATGATTAAACATCCTGTCAATATATGTATATATTTTGTCGATGATGATAATGATGATGATGATGATGATGATGATGGTAATAAAGAACTTCGACGACGACGATGATGATGATGATTATTATTATTATTATTATGATGATTATGATGATGATGATGACGACGACGACGGATGATGATGATGATATGATGACACGCAAAACTACGACGGCTACGTTGATGACACGACGATGAAGTTGATTGTTATGAAAATGATGAACACAACGAAGTTAAAGCTGATGGGAATTTCAAGGATGACTGTGAGGATGATAAATATAGGGGTGTGATGATGATAATGATGATGATAGATATGATGATGATTATGATGATGGTGATGCTGATGTAGAATAAGAAGATGATGATGATGTTGATATTGATTAATCTGCTGCTTCTGCTGCTGATGATGATGGTGATGATGACTATGATGAAAGAGATTAAGTTGACGAGATCTTTGATTGCTTGGTGATTATGGCATTATACTATTATAAAAGCAATGTTCCTGATCATGATTTCTACAAAAAGTAGATTGATTTAAACGTAATGACCATTGTATGCAAATATTTGTTCACATACGCACATGCATCATCCTATTGTGTTTCGTTTACTTAAGATAGAGAAGCTACATCCGAGAAATCCTCGGTTGGCCTGGCGACGGTGACCAGCCGCCCGCGTGTCTTTCCTCTCTAAACTCACCGACCAGTGCCGTCCCATAAATCTAGGAGCCTCTCAGACAAATTGGTTTTCAATGAATCTCTATCATGGTTTAGTCACCGTTCCATATCAGTATACCCACTCAAAATCTAATCAAGGAATAATCAGAAAATAATATACGACCGCTTTTACCAAACTTTAATTGTTTCCATTTGACACGGGGCTTACGGTGGCGCCCGGTCCTTGCCTCGACTACGGTATTTGACAGTCATTTGTGAACACCCGAATAATTGAAACCATTCCAGAGGACACTTTATAAGAGTCTGAGCAAAGAAGCGGGTTTACTTTAAAGATAAATTTGACAGTTTAAGAGTTTGGCATCGTGGTGAACAATGGTCTCCGTATCTTGAATAAACTCCATGAAGATTCTTAATTATTTTCGAGGCTTTATTTGATAATGCAATTGAAAGTAAATGGTTTCTTTGCATTGCGGACGGTTTACGGGATCTATCGAGTGTAAGCATTGCAAAATATACCAGAGCAGTTGTCAATACAGATGTATGGAATTTTATTGATAAGTACTAGTCCCAAATTAAATGGTTCAATCTCGGGGATTATTGCGTGATATGCACCCTTTTGAAACTGAATACAAGCTAACAGGCTTGCTTCAGTCGGTGTTCTATGGCCGCCAAGAATGTCCATACACGGAAAACTAATTAATACAACTGTAATATAGTGCGCTGAATATCCGACTAATGCCTCGATATTATGTTTATATATAAAGGTAATTTGTAAATTAGAATGTATGCTTAAATGTTGGCAAAGAATGGCCCCCTCTTAATAAATGAAAGAATGAAAGTGTCACGATTTTATTCTTCTGGTTAATGCACTTTAAAGATAACATCATGCATTCACTGATAATTGGCATTTCTATTATTATATTATAGCTCCGGTAGTCGAAACTTATATGTGATGAGTTTGTTAACTAAATTTCACATATGTCTTTGGACAATGATCAATAAAGATAAACAAATTCGCATTAAATGAGCGTTCGGAAGAAAATGGTACTATTTAACCTCGCAAAATGCAGAACAGCGACACAAAAAAAAACTTTTCCGACTCGTACACTTTTTGTATCCGAAATTACACAACATCGATAAGAAACATTCATTCTCACCGACACACTTGATTAATTTATAAGTGTCCGCAAGAAAACTTTAAAGGCCGTAAATCTTTCTTTATTTGACCCCCTCCCCCAATCTCGGGTATTGTACCCCTGTGTATTGCCACCCTACTGTGGTCACAGTGTGGACTAAGTGTGGCCTCTTTTCAGCTGAGATTAATACACGGCTGCAGTTTTAAAAGTCTACAGCGGCCATTGATAAGTACGAATGCAAAAATGAAGAAAATGTTGATAATTACGACTGCGGTTAAATTGTTTGAGTTGATAAGTATATTTAGGATCAAAATGTTAGTTGCAGGGAATCCTGTTGTTGATTTTTGAGATTGAGATTTGAAGATGTTCAAAACATGTTTAACTATTCTTCAGGTTTACCAGACATGGAAATATACAAGTGTTACCATTGCTAACTGCATTGATAAACATACATACATGTAGAGAAGTGTGTTAATGTAGAAAACTAGAAATGTGTCAGACGAAGATGCCCCCGCAACATGACAATATTCACAGTCAAGGTAGCTCCCAAACACAAACACGGATCCATAGTCATATTTGTGGACAAAACATTATAGAATATTAGGAATTAAGTACTCCAATAATATATATAACATTTCAACCAGTTCAGCCCAGGAGAGTACAACAGTCAAATTTCCATTAAATTAAATGAAGGAGCCAATAATTGTATTCTAGCAACTGCTTGTATTAATGTATTAAAAGCAACTACTAAAGTACTAAAAATGTCAATTATACTAGGACTTCGCAAAATACAGTCGCACCACTTCTTGGTTTACAATCCCAAACTATATATCAGAGCAGAGCCACGGTGTAGGATCCGGGCGAACTTTTCAGGATAAAATTGGCTATTGGCGATATCTTCATGGTGAAAAACGCACTTCAACGAAAAAAAGCCATGAATGATGCTTTACAAAACGTTCAAAAATGAACATTTAAACTGATTAGTACGCTTACGGAACTTTAGTATCTATTAGTTGTCAATATGAGTGTATACAATGTGAGTTAAAGTATTTGTTATCCCGAACTAAGCTGCACAATATGATACTGCCTTAACTGTGCGAGTGGCCAAATATGCATGTTTGTTTAGTATTTTCCAGCAAATATATCGTTAACAATCAAGTTGTTTGTATAATATGGGTATCATAACATTCACTGTGAAGTTTTAAGTAAAGAACATCACTGTTTATTGCTGAGTGTAGAAACAAAATGTCATCATAAACATAATGTAATACAGCGACATTTTCATGATAGGCTGAAACACACACACACCGTAATTATTCGCTTCTTACTCCACGTTATTTAATAAGCTTTCATTGACTACTGCTGCATTAAAATAAAAATAAATAAACATAATATATCAAATATTGTCGACCCAAACATACATAATTATATATATTTCAGTACAGTTTCTTTGGAATTTTGTCTGCGGTATGGTTTGTTTGTTTTGTTTGTTTGGACCAACAGTATTTCAGTCATATGAAGGCGGTCAGTTAACTCTCACTTTTTCTGGGCAAGCTAAGCCGATCTAAGCGGCTGACCAGTACTGACTACTCTACACTACATAAAAGGCTACTGCTAATATGAATATGTTCCTAAAATAAACTCCCGCAACTTAAAACGCTAAGAATTACAGAACTTTCATCAATTTATATGAAGGATAAGTGAGTACGATCATTTTGACCAAATACTTACAAGACAGGGCATGAATAGAAATTTGGAATTGCTTTAAATGCACTAAACACAGAAAAATAAACCGCTGTTTACATTACCTTCCCTTGCTGTTAACCTTACCATAATATTTGTCTGACTGCTGTAGACCTTATTAATTTTACCATACCCAAACTTCATAAAGTATACGACATAGTGTTCATAAATCATTAATTGTAGACAAAAAAAAGCAGAATTGGGTAGTGTAATGAATAATGCATACTCAAATGGCCTTCTTTAGAGAACAGAACATCAGAAATGTCCTCAGACAATAAGAATTTGGACGATTAATAAATATTTCTCATAATCCCGATACAGAAATTCAAATAACTTCGTCAGACATGGTGATAGCACACCAAACAAAACGGCAAAGTGAGGTCACATGTTCTCGCCATAAAACTGGTTCAAAGTTTGGTATCTTTCGGTTCTTTATATATGTTTAACTATCTAATATATTAGCTTGGTGTCTTTTCTTCCCATAATGTATGCACCGCTGTGGACCTTATCAAACCGCTGTAGCTTTACTCGAGTGTCTAGATCATGAAGTAAGCTTAAGAATGGGTTCGTGAATACGGACACTGAATAATCATCTTGTAAGAACATCGACACCATCATCATTATCGGCATCATGATCATCATCATTATCATCATCATCATAATCGTCATCATCATCATCGTCTTCTTCTTCTTTTCATCATCATCATCATCATCATCATCATCATCATCATCATCATCATATTCATCATCGCCATCATAACAATCATCATCTTCTTCTTTTTATCATCATCATCATCATCATCATCATCATCATCATCATCATCATCATCATCATCATCATCATCATCATCACAATCATCATCTTCTTCTTTTTATCATCATCATCATCATCATCATCATTACAGTCATCATCATCACATTTCTATATTCATTACACCTCTCAGTTTGCCTCTCAAAATTCAGTCATCACCAAGTACTCGTTAGCCAAATTTTGACAGTGTGATATGTATTTGATAGAAACTTTAACATGACAATGACTTGCACCTTTTTATTTTAAAATGATATGTTTTGTAACATATTTCCTTTTTTAATTAAAGTAAACGTAAACAAACTAATCTGTCCTAGATAATGTAAATTAAGGCATGCATGAAAAAGCCACAAACTTACGAAAGTTCCCGTTACAAGTATAAAGTAATTTAAAGCCGCAGTCCATGGAATGTAATTCAAAACATTGTAATTTGGCAACAGTTATTATGAACGTTAATGGTGTTTATTCGACTGAAAGCTGTTGCTTATTGAGGAAAGACATTTTATATTAAGTTCGAAAACGCTTGGTACGAAGTAGTTAATGTACGTGCTGATTTTCTTCAGAGGCATCACCGCCTAATGAACACAGAAAATATACTTTAAAAAGTTACCAAAACGTTATTATTGCACCGTTTTCATAGCGTTCTTTTTCTAATTTTGAACAGCAAGACGTCCATTAGAAACGATTTCTGTAAAGTTTTTTTTCATTTATATATTTCTGGACAGCTGCTTTAACATTCATAAATACGGACCATGGATATAGCTCGGGCTGGGACGAGCGTTCGCGTACCCGGGTATAGGATCGGGTTGGACGAGTGTTCGCGTACCCGGGTATAGGATCGGGTTGGACGAGTGTTCGCGTACCCGGGTATAGGATCGGATTGGACGAGTGTTCGCGTACTCGGGTATAGGATCGGGTTAACTTGCGTAGCAAATCATTACCCGTGTACCATGGCTATATTATTGAACATTTAATACAGCTTTTCCAAAGTCTGACGACTGCATTTTATACATATGTTTTCAAATTTTTACAGTAGCTGATATCAATCATAATATATTAGAGAAATATATTTGTATGAACAAACCTTTTATTTCCCTGACTAGATACAGATGTCCGAGGACTTAAACTGTTTTCAGACCTAAAGTTTAAAGACGAAGACTGATCTGGATGCTTGTTGGACTAAGTATGACAATTATGACACAATGGACTGTAACAAGTCAGTGTTTGTGTTCCATTCCGAGTACCTGCGGGTAATTCAGCACCGGGTATATTGCTACAAGTCCCTGGTCCGTATTATCGAGGCCATTTTAGTCATAGAAGACTGATCGAATTGTGGAATAAATACTATTACACTATACCGTTATTGTTTTATTTTTATTCATAAATAATAGAAAACAAAATAATGTAAGACTGTACAAAATGGATCATTGCAGCAACGCACTGTGACAATGCAAATGAATCTTCGTTTCTATCACGAAAACGATTTCCAAAAAAGTACCTCAATCATGGCTGGATTCGAGGCTTTCGAGCTGCCATTGGCGTTCTTTAAACATGGAAAAGAGGCAGAATAATTGCACATTACTTTTCCCTTTCGCTTGTGTAAGATAAAAGCTATCGTGCAGCAAAATTAAGGGTCCGCCAGACAGTCCCAACTTTACCATTATGCCACCTTTTTCCAAGCTAGTTTTTACAAACGGATACACTGCAAAACAAGTTTACGATAATTAAGTGTTCGTCCACAGAGAGATAAATGTTCAGTCCTGTACCACATCAATTACATCATCATTGACGTCATCACAGTCATTGGAATCTTCGTCTGATGACTCGTGACTCAGGTCGCATTCGTTGATTTCCTTCGAGTTGTCTGCTTGATCTCCCTCGGATTTGTCCGGTGTCGGTGACTCCTGAAAAACAACATTATGAATTACTTATAACTCAACACTAGTTATTGAATTACACGTTCATATTGCTGTTATTGCGATGAGTTCGAGTTTCTTCAGAGAATGCTTCAGTAAGAAGCGAGAAGCTTTATCAATGAAGAAGGTTTTATTAAGTGGCGACAAGTGCTTGATTACAAAAATGCGATAAAAACTGAATAGATAGGTTTTGAAAATGATCACACAAACATTTACTCGTCCAACATAGCATGAATTATTTGTTGTGTCAAGGCGTTGATTATATTTGAAGTGAATATTTATCACTGGAATTTGTTTTCGAAGGTTCTCCCATAGCATCTCATTATTCACCTAGATCTATACAGTATAAATGCATTTTAAATCTCAAGCAAACAGAGTCAATCTATCATCATATAATACACCTACTAATGAGAAAGAAAAAAACGTAACATGTACAAATCTACAGGAAAAATATTCCTTACTTGTTTTAGTCTGCGCCATTTTGCACGCCGGTTTTGGAACCAGGTTTTCACCTGTCGCTCGGTGAGCTGCAGGGACTTGGCCAGGCGCTTCCGCTCCGGCGGCGAGAGGTACTTCTGGGACTCGAACTTCTTCTCAAGGTCGATGGTCTGGTCGTTGGAAAATCGAACCTGGCCTCCTTTCCTTTTCTGCATGGGCCGCTGTAGGAACGGGTGCCAGAAGAACGGGCGGTTGTGATATACTGAAAGTGAAATATGACGATATTGCATGGAAATGGTCAACAAGATAGCAGCTTTATTATTCTAACATGATGTTCGCTAATTTTTCTAAAGACATAGAACAAAATTATCGTTGTTAAACTACCCAATAAACAACGTAAAAAGAAGTTCCGATTCTGAGCGGAGCATAGTAAAAAGTAGTTCCATTTACAATGCAAAATATCTGTCAAATCATGTTAGAATCCAAAAAAAAAATCGCATTATCGTTGTTTATCGGCCAATAAACAACTCTTTGTCCGTGGCTATTAAACAACTCGGGCTACCGCTCTCGTGGTTTAAGTGCTAAGAACTCCAAATCGTTGTTTATTGGCCGATAAACAATGATAAATAGAAAATTATTTCTTAAGTATGCTATACTTTTGTATTTTGTATTTTTCTTATGATATATGGACTACTAATTTGTTACTATTTTTAGACAGCACTCCTGTTTTTTCAACACAACATCATTAAGTCTTTTGATTACAACGTTGTAACAAAGGAGAATTAAGTGGTCTATTTGTTCAGAAAAGATATGCACGCACTTGATACATTAGCGGAAACGCATATTATAACATTATTGTTTTACCAAAAAACAAAGCCATTGTGCCCCCCACATTAACTGCCTTCAATTAGTCAATTAGAAGAGTATTCAAGAAGTATGTATAGTATTTCATACAAGTTCAACAGCTTTCTAATAACCTTAATTTTCCGGTGACAACTCAACAATGAATTGGGTGCTTCACGTTTGTCGCTCGTAATTGAAACAATAGACCGACTTGAAACGGCTCTAAACCGAGACAAGGTTATTGTTTCGTACAGCTTATGACCGTGTTTTTACAGTAACGATGCTCAATTGTGCGGTTTATCAGAAGTATTGGCGACAAAAAATATCAATGCGCAAATAAGGACAATAAAACTTCGTCGGACTTTCAGTCTTTGGGCGTAATCGGTATAATTGACAAAATAAAAAATAAATAAAAATAAATTTACAAATTAAGTTAGCAAGTTCGTTGTCATGTGAAATAACAGCTTTTGTACGTGATTTAATTGTAGACCATTGTGCTGTGTATAATTTTTAGTTCATAACGTTGCTTTTTCCAAAAGTGCAATTCTTATCAGTCCATTATTAATTTAATTATGTTACATATTAACACAAATCCTATAAATACAGTAAAATACAACTCGTAGCAAACAACAGAATAACTCATTGAAATTCAGCTGCAAGTTTGCCATTTGCCCAAGATATGATTTGTCGGCCTATTTGAATGTTGAATACAATATTCGGTTCAGTTTTACACTGCATTAGTTAAGCAACATTGATATGTCCCATTCATTTATATTTATTTACAAATTAAAAAAAACAATGTGGTTTATTTACTATATGTAACAGTATAAAATAACTTCCGCATTGTAATGAGTTCCTTATTATTTACTCGAAGTTGTCTAAAGCAGCTCCTACACGTACAATAATATGGTCAATTTTTTGGATTCAATACAATTGACATACATTTTTTTGCCACAAAATGCTCAATTTTTTTAACTCAATATTTTGTTTCATTTGTGCTTTGAACGCTGGTCTGGCAAGGATGTATCCTGTTTTAGTTTTATGTTTTTGTGGTTGGCATTGAAGGTTTTAACAGAAAGTTAGAAATATTAAGTGGAGAATTGACAGCTGAAATAAAGAAATGATTAAATGTCATTCAATGTGTTCACAACATCAAAGTACCTTTAAAACTTGTTCTCAAGTAGCAGGGGTAGATTAAAACAACGACTGCAGATGATAAAAAAATGATATGCAAAAGAAAAGTACTTGAATGCATCAGTTTATAGCCTCACTCGACAGGGGGATTTTTTATCAAAAAAATAAATAAATAAATAAATATTGCACCATATTATTTATATATAATAACAATTAGCCATATTATTGATAGTCTCTCAATAAATATCTGCGATTTCTGATTTTTCTCAATATATTGCATCACTCTTCAACATAGCCCACACACTTCAATATAGTTGTCAATTTCATGCATTGAACATATTATTGACCATTTTATTGAACGTGTATGACAGCAGATTCAACATTTTATTTGCGCGTATGTTGAAGTAGAGGTATATACAAATATACAACAGCATCTGCATTGAGAGAATAAAAAATTTAATACACGTTCACACATATACAATAGTTATACTTTGATATTAATAAGCATACAGTATTTATAATGTATGTGTTCTTTGTTGTTTAATTAATTTATCATGTGGTTATGCGTATATGTTATAGTTAAAATATGTGTCTGATTCCGTTCACATATTGTGAAAATGTGCATAATGTGAAATAAACAAAATGAAGAGTTTCACAGTTTTTAAATTGTCTTCTGCAAAAATGTGAACGTCCTTAAAATAATGGATACGCACTTTAATTATGCAGGAGGAAATTCGCAAATATGCAATAACTGTACTTTGAGAGTATGACAGTTTTTTAAATTATCGTCTGCAAAATGTCGGATAACGCCCTTTTAAATGTGCAGGCGGAAGCGCGTCTGCCCTCCACATGTTCGCCATCCGCCGGCCATACCTTTTGTTCAGTTACGCTTGAATTGTGTGGTTTCCGCAACTGGAAATGTCAAGTGCGCACGCGCAGCCTCGAACGGGGTTAGGCGCCTCACGCGGAATATTTCAGAACTTTGGACGAACGCTCTAAGTGCTCTCATTCAGATGAAAACCGAGATATTCTTGTTTTTCTTTGATTACTTGGCAACATTTTTAATCTAATACGGGTTTCGCTGATAAAATAATTTATTACGAAGTCACAGGAATAATCATACAAACTGATAATTCTTGTCATCATTTCTTTAAAGTCCCTGTTGTTCTTGTAGTTGAAGTTAATGGTATTGTTGTTGTTAAAATAAGACGTTTGACAGTGTTGCATTATTGTGAAACTCAGATTATTAGCCTCATTTTATAACGGTTTATATAAATTTCACCGCTGCGTATAAAGCTATTTTAGACGAATGTGCATTTTAAAATTTAAAATCATGAATTCAATTATTGTGAGTTTTTTTTAGAAAACGAACTGAGATAACTAAAAAAACAAGTGAGGCCAAAAACAATTTAGAAAATCTGTCCAGGCACTTTATGGCGTGTTCGATTTCACAAATGTCATTATGACTTCATTCAAATTGCGGCTCCCTTTATAATCTTCCGATTTAAATTTAGTGCAATGTTTGTGCTCCTTATAAATTTATATGCCCATAAGTGTGCGATTTTCAATTTATCAGCAAATGGTACTTGAAAAGCCAAGGAGAAAATGCAGGTCTATTGCAGAATGGGGAATATCTTACAAATTGTATTTATCTTGCGCAATCGTAGCGCGTAACATCCACTACTTGTCGGTGTTTACTAAGGCAAAATATATACGCAATGTTGGGTTACTGGTCTTGGATGGCATTGCTAAATATAATACAGGCAATACGCCATATTGGTATTTGAATTTTCTACTGAATTAGCAACGTTTTGAAGTTTCGGCGCATTATACAATGTTCTGTCTATTAGTTATGTGATTTATACATATGTATAAGATTAATTGATGTTTTCGCATAATGACTAAAAATAGCATGTATATTCTTATATACTTTTGTATATAAGAAGTGAGGAAAGTGTGCATATTCAAAAAGACTATATTCATTTATATCGCTGTCAAAGAAGACTGTCACGTTTGTTGTTTCTTGTTATTTTTGTTATTTTATTTATTTATAAATTAATTAATTAATTAAAACAAAGATGTTTGTGAAATGAATAACCATACAAAAAAACACTTAAAACAAACACGTTATTGGTTTCCATTATTTTGGATTCTCTGTCAAGAAGTTAAACTTTGTTTTGATGCTCTTTAAAGAAGTCAAATATATTTGCATGATAACGACATCAGAAACAAATAATTTATTTTTAATCGAAAGGGAAGTCTTTTTCACGAAAGGACTATCATAATGAATTCCTCGGACTTCTAATCCTCGATTGGGACTCACCGCCGCCACTACGCTACTCTGAAAGGAAAGCAGTGGCCATTAAGTTAAATACTTAATCCGTTTGTTTTACTATTTTGTAATGTAGCCTGTCTTTAACAAATTGTTCAGCTCGTTGAAGACTTAGTCCGCCAGTTTTGGACGGACGAAGCACCGGTGGATTGATGTAAATACGTCTGGGTTGCTAATCAGAACTGACATGCAGAGAAACGCGGAATGATCATCAGAGGTTAAAAACCACTATATCTGTTAAAATAGATTTGACAAAGATTTAAAAGTGACTTTAAGTTGGTAACCAAATGGAAACGAGCAAACGGATTGAAAGATACGTAAATTGTCACACATGAAATGTCAGTTGTTTTTTCTTGTCATTATTGTTTAAAATTCTTGTAATGTATATTTTGTAAAGTCAATGAAACAAGACATATATAAAGAAAAGATTTATCAAACATCAATAGCATGAATACGATTTCTTATTAAATCTAATTATTTTGGGATAGTTGGTTCAAGTTGTAAATAAATATACATGAATGACAGCAATTCAGCTATGTTTAGTTATATTAAAATACAACAATGGTTTATTACGAAATATTATATGATATACTTATTCAGTTATTTATAATATTGACAATATTAAAAACATATTGAATTAATATCGCGTTTACTGTAAAATAAAACACAGAACACACATATCAATAAGATCTATATAAACTTTAATTCCTAAAGAATCTTACATGCTGTGTGCATATTTTATACATTTTATAATTAAAAGGCAAAACATGTGAGGCGCGTCGTTGGAAAACCGGTCTTAATGCATGTGCGTAAAGTGTCGTCCCGGATTAGCCTGTGCGCTCCGCACAGGCTAATCCAGGACGGCACTTTTCGCTTTTATGGTATTTTCTGTTTCAATGAAGTCTCTTCTAAACATAAATTCACTGTAGGCGGAAAGTGCCGTCCTGGATTAGCCTGTGCAGTCCGGGACGACACTTTACGCACATGCATTAAGCCCGGTTTTCCCACGACGCGCCTCATATCATACATAGAGGATATTATTTACTCGAGAACCCCGGTAAATCTGCAATCATTCACACCAGGGGCCATATTCCAGAACATATCAAGTTGGCCTAAACATATTTTCACTTACGTTTCGATTTTTGTAGGGTAATATTTTAAAAACTACATACAATTAGTGAAATCAATTTCAGTTTAAGTAATAAGTAGTTAGTAATAAGTTGATAATTAGTGAACACTATGCCGAATTTCATGAACAAATGAACATATGTAATGAAATGCTAAAGAAAAATGACGATTTTAAGGCTAAGAATACGATTTTTTTCCCAGAATATGACCCGAGATTTGAAACGAAACATAAGGACAAAAATGCAGATTCGACGTGAGATGTTGGAATATTCGTATATAGTAATATTAATATTTATATTAATATTATTATGTATACTGATATAGTAATATTAACATTTATATTAATATTAATATTCATATTACTATTATAATTATTACAACCTGAATAAATCTGTTTGTACATTACTTGTCGTTTCATGTAGCCAATACCGTAAAAATTTCCTATAAAATAGCCGCAGCAACAATATACGCGAAACTGTATTACCCTTAGAACTCGTACACCCTTTTAAAACCAGAATTGCTGATGTGGCATAGGGTCAATTAATAACATTTAACTGCATTAGCAATAACCGGTAATAGTTCTTAAGTGTCATAGTTAATTGGTTAGAATATAACGACACCTGTACCACCTCGACGCTATATTTTGCAAACCAGAAGTACAAACAGACCAGTCAATGCAACCGGAAATTCGACTGGCTTTATGTGCATATACAATGGGTAGTAAACATATAGTAAACCTTTACTGTTAGTTACGATTGCACTGGTGCCATTATAACGCCATAATAATGATGAATACATATATTGTGCCAAACCATTTTATATATAAGTTGAAAGTGGGTCAGAGATAATTCTAACATGATACTCGCTTTTCTATAGACAAAGAACATAATTATCGTTGTTAAACTACCCAAATAAACATTGTTAAAAGACGTCCCGATTCTGAGCGGAGTATAGCAAAATGTAGTTCCCATTACAATTGCAAAAATATATGTCAAATCATGTTAGACTCGAAATAATTTCCACATAATCATTGTTTATTGGCCAATAAACAACTCTTTGTCGTTCTGATGCGTGGCTATTAAACAACTCGGGCCCTCGTGGTTTAATTCCTACGCATCAGAACTCCTAATCGTTGTTTATTGGTCGATAAACAACGATAAATCGAAAATTATATCTAAATTTAATAATTTAAAGATTAGACAGTTTAGAACAAAATGCATGGTTTAAATTTCTGATCAAGGTCTTAATGCACCTGTACATTGCATATAAAAGCTATAAAGTTATTGTTGTATTTTACTGTGAAAATATCGGCTAATTCGCTAAATAATATATTAAACACTATTGAATTTTTGAGAAAAATATTTTCTGCAATAAAATTAAATAATCAATTAAGAGTGATCCATAAAGAAATGTCCCCGAATAGGGCTTGAACTCAGGATCTCTCTATCGCAAAGGCAGACCATATATTCATTACATCTTGGCCACTCTTAATCTCATACTGTTAACTCAGCGGATTAGAGATTCAGGGATTAGTCTTTCACAAACCAACTCCAACGTCATCACCTCTGTGCAATATTTGGCAATCAACAACAGTAAACATGCCAGTTGTAAATATGTGTTACTTATCTGTGTATTGGGCCCAAGTAGTACAAGAGTAATGGTGTAAGGTTTTAAATATTAAAATAATTTGAACTTGATATTGAATTAATAATAATAATAATAATAATAATTATAATAATAATGATAATAATAATAATAATAATAATAATAATAATAATAATGATGATTATTATTATTATTATTATTATTATTATTATTATTATTATTATTATTATTGGTTGTGGTGTTGATTGTTGTGTAAATTAAACTTAAAAATGGCTAGAGCGGCTACAAAATAGATCAGCACAATACAATATAATGTCGCGAATACAACGAGCAATATAATGTAAAGTTAAGTGCCTTTACTTTGCATGTACATAAGATTTTTCCTTAGAAGGCCAATTACTTTTATGAATTATTTAACGAACTTTTGTACAAATGTCGGATGGGTGGTGGAAACACATAAACTATATGTGGCGCGTCATGAGAAAACCGGTCACAATGCATGTGCGTAAAGTGTCGTCCCGGATTAGCCTGTGCAGTCCGCACAGGCTAATCCAGGACGGCACTTTCCGCTTTTATGGTATTTTCTGTTTCAAGGAAGTCTCTTCTAAACATAAATCCTCTGTCGGCGGAAAGTGCCGTCCCGGATTAGCCTGTGCGGACTGCACAGGCTAATCCGGGACGACACTTTACGCACATGCATTGTGACCGGTTTTCCCCCTTGGTCCGTATTCCAGAAGCATCTTAAGTTGATCTTAAACTATTTTCACGTAAGTTTTAATTTTTGTAATGTAATATTTTGAAACTACATATAACTACATTAATAAAAAGTTGATAATTAATGTAAACTTAGCACAGTGCCATTTAAATATAAACAAAAATGTTAATGAAAAATGAAGATTTTAAGTGTACTGATAAGATTTTACTTAAGATGTTTCTGAAATACCGGCCTGAAAAGTGTATTGTTTCTCACATTTTTATTTCTGTATTTAGTAGGTAGGTACACACTTATTACACATTGGTTGCACAATTCAATATTGCTGTTTAAGTTTAAGGCTGCACAACTGGTTTTGTTTTCGGAATTGCAAACATGTTGGGCTGCGCTAACAATTTATTAAAAAATAATAGCCTATACAATTGCACAATTTAAGCGTTTTTATAGACGATGAAGAAAAAGACATGTTGGTCGTTTTTGTATTTTGTAAATATGTTTTCATTATTTATTTTATGTTTAGCAGTTCTGAATGTATGGTATTGAATTCGAGCAAATATGCTATTTTTTCATTTTTTATTATATAAAATCAACAATTATTTTGTAGGAAAAGTTTACTTGCAATTATGACAGCATATGGCTTTAAACAAATTTTGAAAGTTCAAGTTATGCAAAAAAATAAATACACTATATGAAATATTAATTATATATTAATAAACTTAATATTAATTAATTAGATGAAAATAAAACGCTGTACGTTATCCATGTCGTGAGAAATGTACTTATTTATAGAGATCAAGCTTATCCTTCAAATATCATATATAAAACCTGTGGCCATTGATTGCATGTTGCAATGAATTTACGATTTGCGAGGTACATTGTATAATTATACCACATATTATAATTATACCACACTGCTCATACGTCGATTACATACAAATTTAAGATGGCACGTGGTCGGTAGTGGACAGAGCGATATTTTTCCCACAACAAGTGTACAATTTGGTAAATATTGCCAGGATGGGTAATTGTGGCTTAAGATATGGTCACCAGTGAACTATAGGGCCCATTTAATTCCTTTGGACCGGGGCTTTTAAGAAGGCCTTATCGAATAATTGCAGTTAAAGTACTTCGTAATGCGATAGTGTTGAGTAGCAATTAAATACTTAATTCGACCCGTTTGAAACTCGGAAGCATTAGACGCATACTGGATTGCTTATCTAAGTATTTGTTCACCATTTATCCCTGATATGCGTCGATATATTTATGATACAGTGATTTCCCCTTATCAATTTCTTGCTATTATCCTATTAAGAGATTTCCGAGAGCGGCAAACAAGGCGACTCTGCCATTATAGCGGCGAGTTTGAAAGACGAGAAGTCGTAAACAAATTTCTTGATCAGAGAATCGGCGCTCTTATACGATCATTATATGTCAATAAACAAAACGACTTTGTTCTCAATGTTTTTATACAATAAGATTTTAAGTATTTATTTACCTTTGAACTATCATTTTAGTAGATAGTTGAATATTTGTTGAAATTCTAATAGATTTAGGGCAATGCATTTGTATATTAAATACTATGAATATCTGATCACCTATACTTGCGCAATATAAATATACTCAAGTAAATTTTATTAACAACTTGAAAACACGGGCTAACTAATAAAGCAACTACACTGCACCTGAAAAAGGCGAGCTATATAGCATTATATACTGTACGTTTATAAAATGAATAACTGCTTCTCTTTTAGCAAGCCTTCATTAGTATATACATACTCAATTATGTACAAACCATTGTACATAAAGGAAATTCTGAAACTTGTTTCGAGCACCTAGTAAATATTTATCTGAATTAAGAAGAAGCAACAACTAAAATGTAAAAAGAAAAAAATAATTATATTTTCAAGTAAAATCTGCAAGTTTTTGTTGAATTTATTAAAGGTGCCGTTTCACAGTTTTTGGCTGTTAGAAATAATTTTCTAAAACTGCATTTTTGTGTTTATATTACATTTATTTTGTATATTTTAAAGTTTGAAAAGCATATATTGCTTGTGTAACGTTACACTTTTAACAGATATCTGTTATTTTTTCCAATAAAAACTTGCTACATGGTTGACACACCCTAGTATATTTTTTACACAAAAATGCATAATTAATATCAAAATAATTACATTTTGCAACCAAAACAGCATAACAGACAAACGTTTCGACAGATTCTAAAAATTCCTGTTTTAAAATTCCAGTTTTAGAGAAATGGTTGCTTTTCAAACTCCAAACTCTGAAACTGTCCTATTTAAAATAACAATTCTTAGTTTTGGACAATTGCCCCTTGCGCATACGCATATTGCACAATACAAAATACAATTTGAGAGGCCGTTATATAAGAATTGTGTATGCCACGAAAGCCATAAACATGTATAAAGTAACAAAATGTATCATATTAAGGGCACTGGCCCTTCCAATATCACTAAATTCGGACATTCTATTCTAGTGGGAATAGTGAATGTTTTTATTATAATGTAACCGATTAATTAAGTTTTGATTAATTATATTAAAATAGTATCACATGATCTAATTAACAGTCCATTTATATATAAGTTCCTAATCTATCAATTGTATAATTTGTAGTAATTGTACAATGAAATAGACTTTGGAAATATGAGAACATATTCACATGCACTACATGTAATTTGTTGTGATATGGATTTCATTGTCTTGAACGATACACATCATGTTTATCTTTATAACAGTCTATGAATGTTCAGGAATTATTGTGCATTGAAGTATACAATTATTTAAAAATAATAAACATATCGCAGGAAATAATATTATACATGTATACGGGATATTCTACCACGACACTCACTCATATTTCTATAGACGAAGAACAAAGATATCGTTATTAAACTACCCAATGAATAACGCAATAAGAAGTCCCGATTCTGCGCGGTGTATTGTAAAAAGTAGTTCCAATTACAATTGCAAAAATATAACTTAAATCATGTTAGAATATAAATAATGTTCGCATTAACGCTGTATATTGGCCAATAAACAACTCTTTGTCGTTCTAATGCGTGGCTATTTAACAACTCGGGCTAACGCTCTCTTGGTTTAGTTCCTACGCATCAGAACTCCAAATCGTTGTTTATTGGCCGATAAACAACGATAAATCGAAAATTATTTCTCAATTGTCGGACGTAAAAGGAGCAGGTATTTCGGCTATCAAGTGCACGAAGGGGCAAATGTCCGTCTGAACATGTTTACCGAAGAGATATATTCGACGGGCTATTATATAAAAGCCAGGTTACCAATTTTTGTTTCAAATGCATGTAAGTAGACGATCCGAACATATCAATATTTATTTCAATTAAGTTGTATTGTAAAGTTTGGGTGTTTATTTTAAACACATATTTAGTTTTATATCTTAAATTATAATGGCATGTACGTTGCAGTAAGCAGGAAAAAATTGTTTTATGTTCAAAAGACTTGATTAATTTCCTTAAAATTGCTGCATTTAATTGTTTCAAATAAACACGTTTGTTATTTATTACATAAGATCAGTACGTAGATTTATACATTGAAATATATTTCCCACAGGGTATTTAAATATTTAAAATGTGAAAATTATGAAAATTATAAATAAGGTACTATCCCACCTATCCGTTACATATAAATGATAATACTTAGTAAGTATATATAATTATGAAAAAAATGTATTTTAGTTATTCACGACAAATGTTATTCAAAATAATTTTGCTTAAAGGAAAAAACACATCCCCATCAGTTTAATAGTGTACATCTAGAGTATTCAGCCGTGGAACATGCACAGCAAGGACAGCCTTCTTTATTTTTAACAATACACACTATTTAACGAGGCGTGTCTTTGGAAAACCTGGCTTAATGCATGTGCGTAAAGTGTCGTCCCGGATCAGCCTGTGCAGTCCGCACAGGCTGATCCAGGACCAAACTTTCCGCTTTTATGGTATTTTCTGTTTCAAGGAAATATATTCTAAACATAAATCCACTGTAGGTGGAGAGTTCCGTCCTGGATTAGCCTGTGCGGACTGCACAGGCTTATCCGGAACGACACCTAACGGGCATGCATTAATGCCGGGTTTCCCACGACACGCCTCAATTATATATTTACCGTTTAATTCATTGTTTTGTTTGTCAGAAACGTTCGCAGCTTTACATTAACACTGTTTCATAGCACTGCACGGTTCATTTAAATATTTTCACAAGAACTTGTGCATAAAGAAGATGACAAAATATGTATTTTTATCGTACATTCAAAGAGTTGACACTTGACTTAAATTAGTAATAACTTGACAGAGTTGTTACAGAAAGCCTAATACGAGGCGGAAGATATAGACAGATATGATCACTTATTTCTCACAATCGCTCACGATCTTTCCGCAATCTGAATTGCTTTAATAATTTACTCGAATGTCAACTACTTGCTAGCAATCATATCAAGCGACCCCCCCCCCCCCCCATCATCATCATCACCCCACTCCCGACTTTAACAACAGCGATGTGATTTTTATGCGTCATTTCTTCCTTATTCTTCCTGAGATTATTCGTTCACAATTGGTTTCTGGTAAAGGGTACCATGGTCTCTCCATTCAAGTTATTGGGCGCCACACCGGAGCAAGGTTCATGCATTTTTGTGCGTGTTTAACAATGCTTATAGCGATAGCAGACAATAAGAACATGGAAGTTATCAACGGTATAAAGTCCGTCGAAGCTGAGGGCCCGACGACTGAACAAAATAGAACATTATATGAATGATTAACTTGTCGATTGTTTGAAGTTACCGGTACATAAATAAATGTCCGGCAATCAGTGAATGACAGCACGTGGTGATTTATGTCGATCAACGCCAAGTGAAAAAAAAATATTTAAAATGTATGCATCAAAGAAAAAAACAACAACAACATTGTAAATATATATAAACAGATTTGGTTTTTCTTTTAAGATACACATCATGTCATAATAATACCATTTTATACGATCCAGTTTTAATTTCCCAAGTGATTCTTTAATAAGGGAATGACTACAGTTGCAAATGAATGCATGCATGAAAATAAATAAATAAATAAATAAATAAATAAATAAATAAATAAATAAATAAATAAATAAATAAATAAATAAATAAATACATACATAAATAAATACATAAATAAATACATAAATAAATACACAAATAAATAAATAAAAAATAAATAAATAATAGCTTAAGTTGGAATGCTCGTTTGAACTACATACACAGACGTCACACTAATAAATAAAATTCGGCACAACACATTTAACAAAACTTATTATTTACCTTTAGAGAAAGCGTACTGGTTGTCAAACAGCCCCGAGTACTCGTGGCCCCTGAACCCGGGAATGGAGTTCACAGCCCCCAGCCCCCCGCACATCTGACGCATCAGGGAGGTCTGGCACGCCGAAAGGTGTGGGTTCAGGTAGGCAGCCGGCGAGAGCACCGACGGATCATACATCGTCGGCATTGGCTTAAATATCGCAGGGGTGGTAAGAGCACTTGTCTGTATTGCAGCTGGGTTGATAGGCGTTGGACGGGGAAGTTCCGGCGACAGCATTGGTGCCGACGACGACGGCGGGGAAGGGATTGACTTTGCCGACGGCGAAATGTCTGAACGGTGTGAATGCCGTTCATACTGAGATTCCCTTTCTCTGAGTGTCTCTATATATCTTTCTCTTTCATTTTCTCTGAATCTATTTTCTCTGTCTTTCACAGCTTCTAATTCTCTCTCTTCCCTCTCCCTGCGATCACTGTGGAACCTGTCTAACTGTCCGTGACTGTCGCGGTCACTTCCGTGCGGTCTCCGGTCGGTGTCGTCCTCGCCGCTCCTCCGTCTCTCCCTGTCGCGCCGATGTTCCCGGTCTCGCTGGCGCTGCTCCTCGCGCTCGCGCTCCTTCTTTCCAAGAATATCGTCGATCAGAAATGAGGAATGCTGCTGCAACGGAACGTGTGGGGGCGTCTCCGGTCGACGTAATGACGTCACGTCTTTGCTGGGACGGTGAACGTTTTCTCTGTGACGTAATCCGGAGTCACTGTCGAACATCGAAGAGTAATACGCCGCTGGGTTGTCATTCCGACCTAGTGACCCATAACTTGGCAATAAATGAATCATTGTCTCAGATAATGCAATTTGATATTTAATTACAATAGTCCTTGAATGAAATGTTTAAACCGAAGACGGCAATACACTGTCAGTTACAAACCCCTGATTTGCGAGTAAGAGTTGCGTAAACTCAAAACCGAAACATCGTGGATGTCTAAGATCGCTTACTTAGTACTACAGTACTAATACTAACGAATATTTACTACCCTAGCACCGCACAAACACTGATATTTAACAATGAAAACCCTTAATTTTGTCTCAGTGGTTATTATCACTCAGGTTTATCCTAATATTTGATCAAATCCGGCCTAAACACATCTTACCCAATCAGAAGCCGGCGCAGTCGCAATATTTGTTTGCGTATCAAGTTATCTTTCATTCTTAAGTAACCTCGGTTTCTAACTGGACAGCTGAAGTTTTCCTTCTTTAACATGGGAGGAGTTACACGCGCTGAAGTGTCACATGAAGAAACACATATACACATTTTAAATCAGTGCACTATGTAACTCGAATCCTTTTACACGATTTTATCAGAATACTGAACATATTAATTACTGGTAGTTTCCTTAGTTCGTGTGAGAATTGCAAACAGTTTTGACAGAACATTATCCTATACTTAATATATAATACATGTACTTAAAAGTTATATATTTGCTTTTTTCAGATCATGGAACAAAAAGATCACGTTTAAGTATTTTTAAGGAAAAAGCGCGCATGAATGGAATTAATATATAGTTGTAGTTTTCGCTTCAAGTTGTTTTGATACATTGAGTCGTATTTTAAGGAAACTATTTAACATTTTTGGATTTGATTAGTCTTATGTTTATTGCCGAAACTTGAAGCAATTTACGAATTTAAGTTCGTGTTTTTGTGATATCCATATAATAAAGACTGATGATTAAACTAGTGCTATAACTATAGAACACTTGAAATGATAGTTTCCTTTGAATTTGTTTACAGCAGTGACAAAAAGACAACCAGGATTCACATCCTTAAAGCTCCTAATGAACATTTAAACTGAAAATAAAACTTTCCCAGAGCACAATAAGGTAAAATAAGAAGTAGATCTATGTATTGATCCTTCATCAGAATAAAACCGTTTAAAGGAACCTGTTCATAGATTTACAATAGACAATTTTAAAACTTTTTGTCACAGATTCAAAAAAATAAAAGAATATTGTATATAAAGGAACCAAATAACACTACTGACATAGAAATATACTGTAAATACCGTTTCGTTAATGAGAAATCTTAAGCTGAAATGGATACAATTATTAAGCGTTTGTAACGCTAAACGATGGAAAAAATTTGGACTCTTTCTGTTGTTTTCGACGAAATTGTTGAAAACTGGTGAATCACGAGCCAGTATATAAATTGGAATGGACGAGAGGTAACGCGTTAGACTATTGATCCGGATAGAAATATTCTGTAAATACCGTTTCGTTAATAAGAAATCTTCAGCTGGAATGGATAAAATTACAAAGCGTTTGTAACGCTGAACGATGGAAAAAAATTGGAGTGTTTCTGTTGTTTTCGACGAAATTGTTGAAAACTGGTGAATCACTTACATAAAGTAAAAATGCACGAAACAGTATATAAATTGGAATGGACGAGAAGTAACGCGTTAGACTTTTGATCCGGGGTCTGCGGTTCGAACCCCGTCCTGAGCTACATTTTTTTCTTTTCTTTTTTTTATACGCCTTTCTTGTTATAGTACTTGAGCTCTTTAGTTCAGTTTCTGTAATTTGTCAAGTCAAAACGTTTAATGACATATTTAGAAAAATACAAAATCTGTGAACAAGTCCCTTCTATACAAAATACACATCAAATGAAACCGCCACAGAAATAAAGATTCTATGATTTCAATGAGTTTTTATTACGGATCTGTATAGACACAGACTCAGATACAATTGTACAGGCACAGCAAGGCGTTTTTTTATACTTTGTAATAAAATGCGTACGGGCAAGCTGCTCACTCTCCTTAAACAGGTGTAATTCCGACCTTGCGAATACCTATTAACTAGTGCTGACCAGGTAAATTCAATCTATATCGGATTTGTGTATATACCACTCCACCGCAACACGGATAAAGTAGAATCACATAAGGTCTTGCAAGCAAAACAAACTGCGTCAACTTATCTGTTTTTGCTAATGCCTACGCCTAAATTTTTCAGTATTTTTAGTAGTCATAAATGTAAAATAATACATTAATACGATATATAATAAGTGTTGAAAAATAAATAAATAAATAAATAAAAATAAATAAATAAATACATAAAATTGAATAAATAAATAAATAAATAAATAAATAAATAAATAAGGTGAACTCGATAAATCACGCATGAACCTGCTCCGTATACGGGCGATATGTTGTATTAAACTTTTAATATATAATGTTTAATATATAACAATCTAAATTGTTTGGGTTTTCAGATCATGTCAATGGATCTGAATGTAAAATTGAAAACTGATTACGTTTAGTTACACACTCACATGGCTGTTTAAAATGATGCATCTACGTATTTGTCTGATCATTGAACGATAAGGCACACACCATTGCCATCATGTTTTTTTTTTCTTTTGCGCATTGTCAGGTGTAATACCGCATGCATGGATCTGCACTTCGCCGCAAAAGACGTGAGCAAACGCGTTTATACGGTTATTTTCAACCCATATTCAGAATGTCTCGTTTAATAGTGACGAGCAACGCATAAAGCAATCGTTGCTTATATGGTTCATGACTGCTTTTTAACGCATAACGAGATCATTCATAATTTGTTATATAGTTATAAAGTCACGGAATATAAATAACGACGATGCTATTAGTGGGAAGACTAATACAGAAACAGAACAAACCTATGTGAACATTAATTAAAATAACTTCACTGAGAATAAACAATTACAATGGCTACTGATAACTTCGTTGAAGGCTCAGAGACCTTGGGCGAGGGTTTAGGGAAAAGCGTGACGATTGACGTAACATTTGTTTGTAATGAAAACAACAACAACAAGAACAACAGTATAATATTGGTATTATCTCAAATCAAATGTTTGTAAAATTTATTTTAATTTGTATTTAAGAGTAGAAAAGCAGAAAACAAAAGATATGAAGGCTGACGGACGGAGAGACAGACTGTTCCGATATTCTCATCCCCACTCAGATTTGTTGTGCGAGGGTATATAATAACATTGCCACACTATCGTACACATTGTTATTGTTAATGCGGCGCAAGAGTACCTTTATGACGCAAAAACGTGCTCATGTTTATGCGTTGAAATCACCGCAAAAACAACATCGGTCGCGGTTTTGCGGCGACGTGCATATGCGGAGTTACAGTGCGGAAGAATTACGTTTGAATTGCCCATTCAGTTTAAAATTCACATGGATGCTCTGTAGTTGCAAAGGTATATTTTAATGATACACAAGAACGAACGTGATCTGTTACCGTTTTACTTCGGTGACACATTTACGATGCTACGAACGTGCAGGGCGACTACACGACAGTCAGTTCCAGGCTTCAGTTGACTACTGTACTACTGAGTCAGTAGAGTTAATATGTATACTTACAGAAACGAAGCATCAGATTAAAATGCTTGTTTAGACTACAGATACGGGACGTTACACCATAGCGTGCTAAATAATATATTTCATGACATAACGATGAAATATAATGTTTCAAAGGAAGCTTTTGGAATAATAGTAAGAATGTGATGTATGTAAACATATTAACAGTAGTACTGAACGTTACTACCTAAGTATAAAAAAGTATAACAGGCGAGAGTTAGATGTTTTCATTTGAGGATGTGATTATTTGATAAGTTATATATTATTTATACTACTACTACTATTACTACTACTACCACTACTACTACTACTACTACTACTACTACTACTACTACTACTACTACTACTACTACTACTACTGCTGCTACTACTACTACTACTACTACTACTACTACTACTACTACTACTACTACTACTACTATTACTATTACTACTTCTACTACTTCTACTACCACTACTACTACTAACAAAAAAAACAACAACACAACAATACTACTTCTACTACTACTACTACTACTACTGCTACTACTACTACTACTACTACTACTACTACTACTACTACTACTACTACTACTACTACCTCTACTACTACTACTACTACTACTACTACTACTTCTACTTTTATTACTATTACACATACTAATAATTACACTTATGCTGCTGGTGTTGAGGAAGATGATGATGATGATTATCATTATTAATATTATGAGGTGATGACACTAATAATGATAACAATAATACTAATAATGAGGACGATGATGGTGATCATGTATATGATGATGATGATAGTGATGATGATGATGATACTGATGATCATTATGATGCTGATGCTGATGCTGATGCTGATGATACTTCAACAACATCAACTGATATACGATAGCAAAGAAGACCTTTTCCTTAGATGAGAACCAAATTTAGCTTTTAACCACGTTCAAATTCTTCCCTCCGCATTATGCGCTGTATACAGCCCTGTATAACCCGGCGTTCATTTCTGCCTCCCAATTCACGCGACCAAGTGCCGTCCCTGATAAGCAAATTAGCCGACAACTGCGCCCTCTGTCCACCAAGTGGTCAATCAAACTCATTTTCTTTAGAAGTATAAGCGAAATATTGGTTTGTATTTACATTACTTCACTTTTGTGGCAAACTTGAGCAAATAATATTAGCGAATGGTCTGTTTGCATATTAAACTGCGCTTCAATAAATCTTTCACACGACGTTGCGATGTAATATTGTGTAGACAGATCTTTTCTCATTCAGCAAACAATCTTCATAGAGGTCCGTATTTGCCTTTTTGATACAAGGTGTAAAAGTTAAATTGTTAATGGTTTCATATAATATCAATGTTGTTACAATTTAGTGCTATCTGAATACTAAGATGAAGCAATATTTTTCTTCTTAATTGTTTAAAGGAAATTTTGTTTTGAAACTGTACATGATTTAAGGAAAGCACTTAGTAATATTTGGTTTTTCAATTTTCCAATGCAATTGAAAACTTTGCTCTGTTTGTTTAAGAGTAATCTTGTTTTCGCTTCCCACACGTTAGCTCCGGCTGAATCCAACTTTCTTGTGCTTTGTAACACCGCATATAGCCAATTCTGAAAACAGGCTAACAAGAAACAGTTTTTTTTGGTCGCTTAAACTTAAACTTTAATATATACTATAATACATGCATAATGCCTAAGGATTAGCTTTATGTTTTATCAGCTATATTCTTTCTCCAACTTTTATATTGGTTAAACGGAAGATTTTCTTGCAGTTTTCATATCAATGAATAAATCAAGTTTCAGTTGTTTTTGCGGGCTGGTATATTTGTTTCAACAGGAGATGGACTCAGAGCGAGGCTTTAAGCCAAGTGGCAAATGAAGAACCTAGAAATACGAGTGAATAGTGCACATAATTGTGTAGTTGTTTCATAGATTTTTGTTATTTAAACCAAACATTTAACCTTATAGTACACAAAGTCATATGATTTTGCTTTAGCAAAACGAATTCGAATCGATTTCAACTCGTTTACATTTTATGCCACGGCTTCACGAAAACAACAGGGTCAGAACTTTTGTAATTCTTAATTAGTAACGTTGCAAGACAGCCTCTCACCACCATTGATGAACCTTCGATGTCCTGGAAGCGTCAGAAATGTTGCTTGTTAATCAAAGCAGAAAGTAATAACTCAAACGTTTACATATTTAACACGACTACATGTAGGGTGAATGAGTATGACTTAAGTACGCAATCCGCATAAAAGCACATCCCCTCAGATGTCCAGATGCCCAGAACTCTGCAATTTATTTTTTGTACAAAGCGTTGTAGGACCATATTTTTAACACATCAAATAAAAAAAAAAAGATCTCATTCTTCAAAGGTGTGAAACTTGAGATAATATTTTTCACACATCACAGTATATTCTTCACATTTTCTGTAAAGTTTTTGATCGCAACCAGTTTTTGATATGTAATTAAATCATATTCTTCTGTGATCCTCACGCATACCCCGTTTTTGGCAAATCACATTATTCACGCTTTAAACTGTGACAAATGAGATCCTATTCTTCACAGGAATTTGAAAAATATGATTTGTGAAAATTATGGTCCTACGCAGCGTCACCTACTGTTGACTCGAGTCCAGTGTAAAAAGATGCTGTTAGTGTCGAGCCCCACTGAAATGTAAGCTGTATGATAATATTTTTCACAAATCACATTCCTCACACACCTGTGAAGAATAGGATCTTACTTGTCACATTAATAAGTGTGAAGTATTGCATTAGCCAAAAACGTGCACACTTATTTTCATGCGTGAAGAATATGATTTCATTGCATATACGTCCAGTTGTCGTCCCATTAATCCGTCGGCATCCTTGTATACTGACGAATGGCAATCGTAGGTGATGGTAGGAACATATGTTTCACAAATCATATTTTTCACACACCTGTGAATAATAGGATCTCATTTGTCACATATTTATGTTCGAAGACTGTAAATTGCCTAACACGAGGTTTGCGTGAGCATCAAAGAAGAATATGATATCATTGCATATCAAAAACTGGATACGATCACAAACTTCACATAAAATGTGAAGAATAAGACTCTGCAGTGTGAAGAATAAGATCTCAATTTTCACACCTCTGAAGAATCAGATCCTATCTTTCACGGATGTTAAACATATGATTTGTGAAAAAAAGGTCCTAAAATGCACTACTATCTCTGCCTACACAAAATTACCGTGACATACACAGCGTAAACATCATTGTATGCGGATGCATGAAAATTTCGGTTGCACACAATTACATTGACGTTCTTCAATATCCTTTATGAATGAAGGACATGAGTCATATTGAGCCCATAGGAAACCTTCTTGCACTCACGGCAACAGGAATCTTGGCCAATAACATCACTAGACAGCATGTCCAAAAATGGAGACAATGGAGCGTCATTCCAAATGACGTGACGCTAAGTCGATGCCGTTCATAATAGTTAATGTAATTCATTACAGAGAGAATGTCACAGTGAATTACAGTGTATTGACCACACCGTATTTACTGAGCTGTTCTGATCGGAACATTAACCTTCCCTTTCGTAATACAGTTACGTAATACATTTAGTGTAATCAACAAATATAGATACACGTATAATGGTTGTGGATATGAAGTCAAATTGGTGCATAGATATATAAATTTAAAACAAGTAGCATTAATTGTAAACAAAGTATAAAAAGCGGCCTTTCTTTTTTTGTAGTTTGCGTACATTTGCTTAGATTGCATGTAAGTAACTTCTTTTTTCTGTATCATGGGTATATATTTGTACAATGGTACAATGTTAACTTTATTTACACGAACATAATAGTTTCTCTAATTTTGATAATTACTATTAATATATGTTTCTTTCGTACTGTTATCATTATTTGAAAAGGATATGCCACAATTTACGACAAATTGCAATTTTTACTTTTAACTAAATTGATCCCACATCTGTAAATGCAAGAAAAGTGTATTAATTACAAGATTGATAACAACGAACATGAAGTAAATAACCAGGAAAGTTTTCGTTTTGATGTCAGAATATTTATAGGTAATAGTATTACACGCATTTTCACTAGTATAGTTGATTCGGCAGTAAATGGCTGCAAATGTCACTGCTGTGACGTATCATTAGTCTAACTTGTGTCAAGCTTAATGTTTGAGAATAAGATTGTGGTTTCCTCGCTAGTATATCGAAATATTGAATATTAGATAATTTTATCTGTACGCTGTTTTCTTTTCTTTTTCATAAACTGTACACTTGTTCGGATCTATATTATTTGTTTGAATATGTGGTTACTTAATTAGTTTCCAAGTATCTATGTATACTTGGTTTTAAACGCTGTTCTGTTTCTAACATCTGTTAACATAAATGCATTTAAGTTTTACTTTCTTAAATACAGAAATGTTGAATAATAAAAAAATCCAATATGTTTTGAAACATATTATTCGTCATAGGGAATACGGGAGTTAATCGCTGTATGGTGCAAAGAAATATCATTGAGTTATTCCTTCCCTTGTACCTTTATTAACTGTAAAATCGTTTGCTCTCTCACCCAATTGTCTATATGCAAATAAAAGACCGTTTAAGCGTTCCATAACTTGTGATTGACGCCATGTTTATAGGACAGCATTTACGCTCTCGTTATTGACGCCATGTTTATAGGACAGCATTTACGCTCTCGTTTAATTAATAATATGCATCTGGGTTGAGAACATCATGTATCCACTATATATTAGAAGTTACACACACAACTAACAGGGTCATTACCTATCAAAAAACAAATTAAAAATTTCAAAATAAACCAATTCACACAAAGAGGTAATATGTGTTAGGATTGTGTAAATGTAAAATCGTACATATAAATAACTGATATATAGTGACCCCAGTAAGAGTATGCAAGATATTAACACAGTTCACGCGTTTACATGTTGAATATTTTAATACTACCTTTCTAGTATATTAAAGCTATATCTTTGCAGGATTTTAGCTTCATATGCTCATTATACCAGTTTTAACTACATTTGATTTTTTTTAAAGTTTCGTAAGGTGTTTAATACTACTATGCTTTATGAAAAACAATGTCTCTTTAAAATATAGGCTATAATTAAAAATAAAACACATGGAACTATCAATGTTGATAGGGTGTACTAAGCATTGTTAAACGATAATTATGTAATGATTAATGATTTACAATAATTACCCCCATCAGCAGAAGTTTAATTTTATGTTTCAGCTTTATGCTTTGCTCTTGTACATATTTGTGACCATTGAACTCCCTCCTCCTGATATGCTTTGTACCAATTCACACACGTGCGAACAATTTGCGCCGACTGTGCGATAGCCATGCGTTTGTCGTGCTACTACATTTAAAGTGCGATAGACACACGGTTAACGTACCATTCACACATATGAGGTATGCTTTGATTGACGTACACAACGTATACGTTTTTTTTCTTGTGGTCACAAAAACGTCCGATTTCACAATGGTTTGCTGCGGCGAATTGTGACCGAGGCATACAGTCCAGTCGAGTACTTTATTGACATGTGCATCCTCTTGTGGGATCCGGGGCTGTCCGGCTAGCGCAGTGGTTGGTACACGCACTTCACACATTGGCGTCCAGGGTTCTCTCCCCACACGGCGGATGTGAGATTGGTGGTGGTTACTATACCAGTCAGGTGGGGTTTCCTCAGGGTACTCCGGTTTTCCCCCACAACACAAGATCATAACAAAATTCAAATACACTATAGTAAAAAATAAATGGCTGGAAATTGCAGCTATAATTCAAAATTCATCCCAACTTTCGGTGTGTCTAGTAAAATTAGGTAGGGATGCTGGGCCACATCCCGGGTTCTCACATAATGCAACTTCGGCGCGGAAGGACCTGATAAACCTCGAAATACACACACACTTGTGATGTCCGAGGCCAATGTCTGATACACATAGGAGGGCACATACTGGACGCTTGATGAGGAACTCGGCTAATTAATTGTCCGTACGACGAGATTTGATTGTAAGTGTGTTTAGCCATTCAGAAAGCTTAGACTTGATTCTGACTTAGAATAATGTATGCATATGCATGTATTTTGTGACGACATTATATTCGATTTTATTTAATTTATTGGATCATGTTTTCACAAACACTATTTGTTTTAGTAACTTCGTACATATTTTGAACGTTCATTCTTGAATCCTGTCCTAGGTTAGATCTCGGGACATGGCATTAAGATGTCGTAAAACGATAGTGTCAGCATCATAATAAATTATTCACATAGAACATGTCTCTTCCATTGTCTTTGAGGCAATCCCAAGTTTATATCACGCCAACGGCCTGTCTAATTATCACGTTAACATGTTACAGCAAAGTTAGAACATAATTCACTATAAAGTTAGGGCTGACTTTACTGCACCAACACTTTCATTCCCTAAATATCTGGATAACTGACACACAATGCCAATACATCTAACGCGGTAATATGTATAATGTCATTGAACCATAGTAGTGAATTCAGTAGTATCTTGTTATGCGATCTTGGCGGACAATTTATTTAGAGTAGATCATTTGCCAGTTCATATATTTCAAAGATTGAAATCAATAATCGATTATGTATTTACGCTACTGTAAATGATCTATGAAATTAAATGATAGCTACGCAAAACGTGTCCGACTGTCTAAAGCTGAATGACCATTACCGCCACTCTTCAATTTTCTCTTTATGACTTACAACACCATATAGCGTTAATTACATTACATTAACGAAATATAATACATAAACTGGCAGCATAAACCTCTCACTCACACACCTTAAACAATATACCTTCTAAAACGTTCTCATGACTAACACTGTAATACATTCAAGGCAAATCTTTTCTTAAATCAGTCTAAATGAACAGGTATAATGCGTATACATATGAATTTTGTCAATGATGAGTTACATAACAGGTTCGTGTTTTTGTATGGCAAACAACATTTTATAAGGCTAAAACACCATTGGTTCCAAATATATCATCAAATAAATTCTACATATATCTAGTCGAGGGCGAATGAGATAATTTCATTCCGAAAGATGCAACTTTTGTCAATGATATTTTGCTATGCAACCCCTGCAGGCAATGTTGGCAAACATATTTATGTTCGAAAGGAAAAATGGCTGCCGTACTCCAATGTAGCAAATATAATGAATAATATACCTTCTACATGTTGATGACAAACGGGTTGTATTTAGGTCTTGTCCATATCATATTAAGGTCAAATTACACCAAATCGGAAGTCCAATCCCCAGGGTTACATGCTGTCAGTTAGATAATAAACACATATGGTTCAGTGTATAATGCATATGATTTTAAAAATACAGTTTAAATGATATGTTTTCGTATCAATTTAAAGGTATATGTGTAAGAAATAAGAAAAAATACAGTTTTAGGCACTACTTTAAAATAATTGGTTCCCAGCTTCATAACTTTTGGCCCATGTATTCATGCACAAAATGGCAGCCTCCATGCCCGTCAAAACCGGTGTGTTTATTCTAAGGTAACAATTTTGAGTTACAACGCATAGAATTTGTTGACATGCTGTTTTTTCAAAAGGTTATGGCCTTATCTTTCCAACGATGTATGGTGATATATTAGAAAGTAGCTTGGTCATGGTGAAAATTGAAATCAAACATTGTATATTTTATATGTAACAATGAAGGAATTTATTTGCGCATGTGTAACCTTAAAGAAGTAATTGCATTTATGATAACGTGAAAGATTTGCTGCATACCGATGGCTGTCGCTTCATTAATATCTGTTTGCATGTAAACGACACACTGTCACATGTAGCTAACAATGATTAATGTGTGCATCTACATATTTTAGCAGGCTAATATTTATTCGTAGATGTAGCGTTTTCGAAATTAAATTAAGAATGCAAAGTGTGCAGGACGTTAGATAATCATGCATTATATTAGGCATCATATTTCCACCAGGTATAAGTTTGGCTCCATCAAAACGACATAACCATAATATGGGGGCCTAATGCATGTGCGTAAAGTGTCGTCCAGGATTAGCCTGTGCAGTCCGCACAGGCTAATACAGGACGGCACTTTCAGCCTACAGTGGATTTATGTTTAGAAGAGACTTCCTTGAAACAAACAATTCCATTAAAGCGGAAAGTATCGTCCGGGATTAGTATGTTCGGACTGCACAGGCTAATCCGGGACGACACTTTACGCACATGCATTAAGCCCGGTTTTCCCACGACACACCCCAATATATATTTTGCAATGTTACGTCATTGTATGGAGAGTAATGCACATTTGCGAGAATATAGTCCAATATTGTTGTCTATTTGCCATAAAACAGATAGACGCTGAGCCGAAGTTAAGAATGCATTGGTCATTTTAATGATTGGTACCACTTGTTAGTCCTCACTGACACATGATTTTCGCCATATGTCGAGTAATATTGTGACACATGTCAAACATAATATCGACGGTTGAAAACCAGAAGGTACTAACTGCCATTGAAATCAATATTAGTAAGTACCTTCTCGTTTTCAACCCTTGATATAATAATGTACTATACTAAGGAACGAAGGCTTAATCTTCAAACGCAGACCTCATTTCCAACGCTTAATATATTTACGATGGTAAACGAAAGACCGTTCACTTAATCCCAGGCATTGCTTTCCAGAAACTACGTGGAACATTCGCTCCCATGTTGGGCCATGTTACATTTGCAATCGATTTGAATACAAGCAATAGTTATATACTAATAGAAAAAAAGAAACTGCATATGTTTTCATTTCGTATTTTTATGTGTTGTTACACTTTTAAAATCGCTAATGTTGCGTTTGGATGACGTTAACGTTTTAATGATTCATCAATTTTTGAGGACATAAACATTATTTAGTTCAATTTATAACCTAAATTTTAATATCAAATTCATCCATATTAAAATCTAACACGTTTAAAATGCTTAACCGTTTGTTGGTAATTAATAAAATCACAATAAATAATAATATTAAAACTATTTAAGCACATGTATTTCGATTTATTACAAATACACAGCGTAAATGTTCGTCGTCAATGAGTATGTTTTGTATATGTAAACCGTACTTCCTAATTGGTAAAACTTTAATCACAATAAATTCTATTTGATTACCTACCCATTGCACAATATTACCTATTTAGCACGGAGCTAGCCAGCTTCAAACTTAGTTTAAAGAATAAAAACGTTTGAATGTCCAAGGACGCAAAGTTCGTGTATTTGCGCCATTAACATCAATGCTAAGTGGATACTGTGATTCTGTTGCTCCTGTTCTTGTCTGTAATGTACTTAAATGACAACCAATCACGATGTTTCAAGTAACAGACACCTATAGAATTTCAATGGGAACTTGTCGGATAAACAATTCCCGCAAATTCGTATAATAATATGAAAATCTGATTACAGACAATAAATAAAAAGGCGAGGTATTGGTATACAAATGAGTCTGCTGTTCTATTTGAACTGGGTGATAAAACATGCAATTGGTCACGATGTTAACTTTTTTAACTTACACTTTTCTTTAAAGGAATGATGTGTCATTTATCTTTCAAGGATTGGTACTTGAATATCAAAAGAGAATCCCAGGGTAGAGTTGAACAAATATAAGTTTATTTAGCGAGGCTGACAAAACCTGAACCACAGCCTTGGCGAGTGGTTAACGTTTTCGTGACGAGCAAATCAACTTATTTTTAAGCAACACTTATCTTTTATTATATTTAACCCATCATTTTCTGTATTTATTTTGAAACTAAACGAAAGAAAATCACATGAAACACATAAAATGACGTCACGACAAACAACAAAATGACGTCATTATACTGCGCATGTTTGCTGTATTCCACAGTGTGAAAATACAGCTAAGTTTATCCCACGGGGTGTTATTTCGTAAATGTAGGCTTGGTGCTGGGATAAAAGTCTTTTGTAGGTTAAGTGTGTGCTTTATACAGAGTGAATACGTAAAAGAATAACAAATTATACACTTGAACTGTACATTTACAGCGTTTTATTCAAATTCACTTGGCAGTCAAACATATTGATCTCAATATCAAATGCTGCCCTCCTATACACTCGTAACATGAACACGTAGGAGACAGTTCCTAAATATTTGACGAACCTTTGGTACTTTTCTGCAACTTGCAATAAATATGTGTTTGCATCTTTTGTTTCAAGTAAAACATTTAAGTTGCTAACCTGGCGTTGAAAATCCGAGATAATTGTTCTTCATGTAAAGAAGCCAGTGAATAATCATGACAAATATATACACAGAATGGCTATAAGCCCCCCAAATAGAAGAAACATATAAATATGTAAGTACATAATATGTTATATATTTTTAGATATTAATACGTCCGATGCCAAGATGAAGGTTCATGACAGTTTGAGAAAACGTATTTTGTGCTAATATATTAGCAATTTTTTTTTTAATAAGTAGGTTGGAAACCCACGAGTACACATATAGTATAACCAACATAGGCAATATAATTTTGATTGTCAAACACGTGATCATGCATGCACAATATGTTTTGCTTTTGAAGTAGTCAGTTAGACATTTAATATACGGAGTCAATGAAAAAATCGTCTCTTGTTGTGACATCTTCGATGATAGGCTATAAACAGTGGTATTTTAAATTCTCAAAACATTCCTAAGTGTAATACAATGTTGTTGATCTACTATAAAGAATAGTTCTTTGAATTCCTCAAAAATTTATCGGATTCTTACAATGCTGTTGCTTTTCTATAACTAGTGATGCCTCATATCCCTTAAAATATTACCACACTGTTGTGTTCGGGCTTCCCACTGAACGGCCAATCACTTCTGTCAGGTTCTTAGCCGTGTGATGCACATATAACGGTCCCGATAATATATACAGAAGTTTTACTGATTATTTTGTGGAATTTGGCCAGCCCATCGGCTTCTAGTGCCACGTGATCGCTTAGGCAAATACTCACGATGACTGTGAAAAAATGAAAAAAGACACTATTATACTTTTGATTTAACACACATTTTTATTTATTTTGTTTATTGTTTATCATTGGAAATCTGGTCACGTGTACATATCAATGAGCATTGCCATTACAGATAACAGTGGTTGCTTAGAACAACTACGTTATTATCAAGAGACTAACCCAATTTATTGAGGGCACGCAAACTGATTTGCACTGATCAGTTTATACAGTTGCCAGCAACCATCATTCTCATGTGAGACCTGATTGTAATAGAAATGCGTGACAACCGGTAGAACAGGTTCCGAAAGTATCGTACGAATTGTAAGAAAGTGCATTTAAGAGCATCAAGCTTGGGATGTAAAGCGTTCACTTCGGCCACGGTATAAATAATATAATAATGTCAAATGTATCTATTGATTTAACACAGCAATTCGCCATGTTTATTTCGAAAGTGTTGGTTGTCAAATTATTTGTTCAAGGAATCCGGACCAGTGCAAGTGTATGTCACGCAATGGTAATTATGTAAAAGCAGATGGATACACAGAGGAATCGATGTGACATGAGCAGACTGTGGTTTATATACAGAAATTAAATACAAAACATAATGCGTTGCGCAGTGTTGTTACAAGGCTTGAACTGTTAATACGACTTCTTATACTGCTGCTGATAATAGAGTTTGTTATCTTTTACAATCAAGAATATACATGTATCAACACATACAAATGTTGAGTAAGTGTAACATGTATGGCATCTATTGAAATAATTGTGGAAGAGGTAACAAAAAGTAGCGATTTCTAATTAAGTGCTTTATTTAAAGATTACCTGGATGGCAAAAAAAGAAATACACTTTGGTCTCGTACACAATCAATTGTTCGACTTCTTTGATTACTATTTGTTACACTACCCAAAATATTAATAATATTTTGCGGGCTTTTATATTCTGTTGTTGTTTATGTCCCGCACTATATATTGCAATATATGTATCACATCATAAACGTCACTTAACAATCAATATTGGGATATTTAAGCGATTTCCAGCAAATAATCAACAACAGCATCACTGTCTATTATAAGTGCCTATTCTAACTACCCACTACATGTTGACGTTATCATTGTCAAACAACGTATTTACCTATTAATAGCAGTAACAAACAGTTATGCTGAAAATAATACAGTGGCTGCCTTTTATGTAAGCGTAACATCATGACGTGCAATTAAAATCTAAAAGAATTACGGGTTTTAAATATAGTGTTTTCCTTGGAGCATTTGTGGATACATTTTTCTGGTTTAAGTCGTCCACATTCCGTAGACCGTTAATTGGCCGATCGTTGAATGGTCATTACATGGAAGAACCTTTTGATAGTTACAGCATTTTCTTATGCTTTCAAAGAATACATTAATTCCGCTGTCTGCTAAAGTGGATTCCAGTGGCTATTTTGACTTACAATGCTTATTTTCTATTATTTTTCACCGGCAGGAATATGGAAATGGTACTACCTTAAGTGGCGAAAATTGTGTTTTTCTATGTATTATACAATGAGTGCACATAATTGCTCATTAGTATTCTCTTATCTGCGATGTCTGATGGCTATGATGAAGGATAAAAGCGAACAAAGAAAATGATGTGAAGTGATGAGTGGCAATTCCGAGAAAGTACCCGATAGGATACCAGCGAAAAGTGCGAATGAATGAAGACAGTAATGATTGATTTCGAAGAATATCTTTATGTGCTTAACTGCAAATATGAAGGACTTTTTGGCATCGTTATCAAAAATACGTCAATATTAATTGTTATTGTTTCAATTGCTTCAACTACTTTTCTTCGCATATAAAATGCTTAGTTCTTCTTCGAAATTGACTCTATTGTTAAGAAATTGCTAGTAGTAAAGTATAGCTAAACAATAACCAAACTGTGTCTTTGAAGCAGAAGAACACTATGATGTATCAGACTGTATTTCATGTATGGTTTTATCCACGTACAAATATATCGCCCTGTGTGACTAATAATATTAATAATAATAATGATAATGATACTAATGATGATAATGCTAATGATGATGATAATGATGATGATAATAATGATAATAATAATAATAATAATAATAATAATAATAGTAAATTATAATGATGATTCGAAAAGGGATCGGATACAATTTATATGAAAGTGCAATCATTTTTATTTGCAATGCTTCTTAGAGAATATTGTATTAATAAACGTAACAGAAGCAAATGTAATGTTATTTTATGTACGCTCTGTAAGTTCAATATACGTGTTCACATGTGCAATTATCATTAACACTTCATCTCATATAAAAATTATTTATATTTCTTGTTTTATATAGAATGTATTTGTGCGAAAGCAAGACAGATTTCCTATAGGCCTCCCATGTCATATTAGTATTTAGTATTTTCATATGACTATACATACGTCCTGTGTAATGACTGCAATGAAACAAGCAAAGTAAGGTTACCTAATTACATAGTAAGTAAGTCCGTAGATAGTAAAAGATAAGGACGTACAGTTTAAAAAAAAAACTTGCAGTGCAAAAATGCGAACGAGTTTCTGTATCTGTTCGCATTGTGTACAATATGAAAACCAATAAGAATTATCATGCCATCAAATCCATAACAGTTTAGAAAAGAATGTTGACTGATTAAAGTTTCTTGCTGCAGATATCCGCGAACCTATTCGTGGCCTAAGTGCTGGACATTATATCAATAACACATTGTTGAGAGGGTGATATAACATAATATTAACCCGAGAAATGTTATATCAACCGAGGCGGTAGCCGAGGTTGATATGACTTTTCGAGGGTTGATATTATTTATATCACCCACTCAGCCATGTGCTTTTTATTTTATTACACCGAACAATCCGTATAACACCTTGAAATAATAACCTTCGTGATATTTTTTCACCATTACTTTAATGTAGACTCTAGTAATAAATGCTGCGCAAGCCGTGGCTTGACATTACCATTTCACAATACAATATATTCTTGTTATCTAGTTAAAACATTGCAGAATCAGCCTACCGTACTTTCCAATGCTTCGCAGATATGATCTTAACCTTTACCGGCATGACCATTGAGTGTGTAAAGCTATATTTAGACGTGTCAGTTTTAAAGAGGCGTGATCGATATGAAGTTACTACAGCGCGTTAGATTAAATCGGTTATAAACATGGCGAAATACGGCGAACGTTATCTTGTGATTCAAAAAGGAAAAATATACAATAAATGGAAAGTGTTTAATGAATAGTTTGGTCACATAACCAATAAATGTATGGCATAATCTGTAAACAAATTGTGTAGTGACGACACACACCAGTTTTCAATGGACTTATATTATTACACAGGGTTGCGTTGTGTCGTGTTTAAACACAGAATTAAAGAAACCATGCATCAGTGATGTCTAAAATTATTTTGGACGCCAATATTGATAATCGGATACAGGTTTGGAGACAAATACGAATTTAAAAATACGTTCTGACCGGTCATGGCGATTTCAAAAACACATCGCGTTTCTGGTTAGCACGGTTAACGTGAAAAATTGAAATAAAAAATGTTAAGCTTTGTGGATACAAAAAGCAATTGCAAATGCTTGTATTTGGATATAAATGGTAAAATGCCGTGGATCGACGTCAATACATTGGAGGTAAAAGTTGTATTTTCAGTTTTGTTTTGTTTTGAAAAAAAAAATCGCTGTTCTATATTTAGCTCCGCGCGAGGGTGATATAAAAAAATATAACCCTGTTATATAACTTTTGGTCGATGGACAAAATACACATAGTGGTTACGTGAGGTGTAATACAATCGTTTAGCTTTATTTAATGATGGCATTATTTCACACAATTATTATTACAAAAATGCATAGTCATAATTTACGTGATCCAAAAGTTCGTAAAATATTTTTGTGTACAAACTTTTAGGACATAAAATATATATATTAAGTGTTATATTATTCTAATATGTTTTTTTGAGAACTTGTATCACTCTCATTGAATGTGGGAACATGCCTTTACTTCCATGCTTTAATATACCATTATTGTAAACGACTATGAAACTCCGTAACAGAGGATTTCAATGTATTACATATATATCTTGACGTCCAGGAAAATATAAAATTCCATATATCATTGTGTAATGGATACACAATATTAGTTCAGAATTTGAACAGGACGACATTCAATGAGACATTTTCCATTTCTACCAAATGTTCACAGAAAACAACTTGTGCATTTGAGAATAGAACATTTATAATAATGTATTCTAGATTTTGTATCTATTTCAGAGATCCTGAAATACAAATCTTTACTACTACTACTACTACTACTATTACTACTACTACTACTACTACTACTACAACTAATACTACTACAACAACAACAACAACTACTACTACTACTACTACTACTATATGGTTTTACTTTATATTTCATTTTATTTCCCATTCAACTTTATTTCCAGAATGTTTTACGACAACTACAGTCTACAAACGAAGCGGTAATCAAGTTTGAAGCCACAGAAATGACCGGAATACCAAAAATCCACCAGGAGTTCATGACTGCACAACATCTGGATAAATTTACATGTTTCAAGATGATTGCTGGTTAAGCGTGAAATACTTGCGACTTTAAACGACCAACAATAGCAAACTGATATGCGCACGCACTAGTAAAGACATTGGTAGCACATGTTAATAAGCACATGTTATATTGTAATTTATCATACACTTTAATTTTTCATAACATATTTTTTTGTCTTAGTCCTCACAAGTTCAAGCTATTTTTTGTTTAAAGCCATATCTTTTTATCTGCTATCCTGACCGAATTATTAATAATACGGTAATGCAGAAACCAAACACATTATTGATAAAAGTCCGCTTAATCATATCATTCCGCATACAATATAGACCTATAATTTAAGAATCTAATAAAATGAAGAGAGCAAACGCATTCACAAGAAAACCGTCCATGTACAAGCTGATTGTAATGTCTTTTAAAGTATTTAGTAGTCTCTGGATATACGTGTGTACATTTCAAACAATATATATTTAGTTACTGAAAATTAAACGATATAGAGAATGAATGGCATCGGGGTATTGATAAATCAAATAAATTAATTAAAAAGCTTCATAGGAATATATAAATTCGTGAAAACACCTAATTTTGGAAAATTGATACATATATTTCTTGTTTAGCCGGTACTTTTATTATATCGTAATTTCATTGACTGTTTAAGCAAATGAAGAAAGAAATGTGACTGGATTAAGTTAAGAATATTGTATTTTGCCCGTCTTGAGCTAAAACCAACTTATGAATGATTATGTTATTTATCTTTTAAGGTTTGGTACTTTTCAACCTTTGAATATACAAGGTATTATGTAGCTGCATTCATTAGAAGTCATTAATTGTTGCTTCTATTTAGGTTTCCTATGGTGTCCGTTACCTACATAACATTAATCACAATGCCTATTCTCAGGCGAAGACATAAATTAATACCGCTGTCTACTGATGTTTATTCCAGTGACTTACAATGACTATTTTCCGTTACTTAAGACGGTACAACTCAAATGGTACAACTTAAGTGGCGACATTTTTTTATTATACACCGAGTGCACATAATTGCTCGCTAGCATTTCCTTACCTTTCGATGTCTGATGATGCTAATTATTGGTTATGATGAAGGATAAAAGGAACAACGGAAATAATTGGATGTATGACAATTTAAAGAGAGTATCCGATAAGATGCGAGCGAAAAGTGCGATTGAATAAAGAAAGTGATTGCTGATTTTGAAGAATATCATTCTGAGCTTAACTGCGTATATGAAGTTTTTTTTTCATGTCCGTCACCCTTATCAACAATATGTAAAGAATTAATATTATTGTCGTTTACTAGCTTCAACTATTTTCTGTTCGCAAATAAAATGATTAATTTTATTACACAAATGACTATTGTTCAGATTTATTTAGCAAAATTATTAAAGAAACGCTGAACAATAACCAAATCGTGTCTTTGAGGCAGAAGAACATTATCATGTACCAGTATCAGACAGTATTTTATGTACGGTTTTATTCACAGAGAAATATATCGTCGGTTTTGGTCAATGAGACAAGGTTAATATACGCTGTGCACATTTTTCTTTCAAATTACAAGCTCATGTTGTCAGAAGATGGTGAATTGTATAACAAGTGCTTTACAATGCTCAAATGTATATTTTGATATTTACTCACCCCTATCAATTGATTTGTTTTTTTTTTCAGAATATAGCAGAAATTAATGTAACGGAAGCAAATGCATTTTTTTCAATTTATGTAGTCTATGGAAGTTCAATAAATGTGTTCACCTATGCAATTATCATTAACGCCGCAGAGAAAGCAGGATAAATTTTACCATGAAATATTAGTAATGTGTTCTCATATGGAAATACGTACGTCCTGTGTAATGACTGTAATAAAACAAACGAAATAAGGCGACCTAAGTACATAGTATGCCACTGCAAAGAAAGTAAAAAATAAAAAGCTACATAAGTACAACAATTACTGGTGGTACAAACATGTAAAAGAGTTTTCTATACTACGTGAGTTAATAAAAAAACAACACTATCTGAAATGATACCCTTTGCAACACATTCGACGCTTCGGATTGACTATTTGACGCTAGAAAAACAAAATGTAAATCCTGTTTTGCATTTGCTCATATTTTGGTTTCAAACATATTCACATGAGTTTATTTCTCTCATTGTTTGATAAAAGTGAAATGCAAAATTGCAAAACGCAAAACATGTGCTTTCCTGTGGAATATTTAGATTCATATCTTTGAGACATATTTAAACCCATGTCTGAAGAGATGCCATCTCCATGGAAACTGACCGTCCTTGCAATCTAATCTTATTATCAAGAGATATCAAGCACCATTTGTCGATAACACGCGTAAGGATTTACATACCACCTTACTGTTTGTATAATAGGAATATATTTGCAACTGATACCCTACAACGTTTGCAATGCACGAGAATATTATACTTTTAACCGGTTCTAAAATATATTTTGTGAGCATTTAAAATCTTATTTATCTTCTAACATTTATGTCGAATAATACATATATTTTGGTATTTAGACATTACTTTGCGTAAACGATATGTATCATTTCGAGCTTGCTGTATCTGTTCGCATTTTGTGTAATAAGAAAAACACTAAGAATTATCATGACATCAAACCCTTGAACAGTTAGAACAGATTGTTGACTTATAAAAGTTTCTCGATGCAGATATCCGCCATCCAATTCGGAGCCTAAGTGTTTAACATAATTGTTTAGTTCTTTAATGATGTCATTATTTCACAAACATTTACCACAAAATGCATAATCATAATTTATGTGATTAAAAGCTCGTAATATATTTTGACGTCAAGAAAAGCATAATATTCCATAAAGCATTGTGTAACGGATACACGATATTAGTTTATTATTTGAACAACACGACATTCAATGAGACATTTTCCATTCCACAAAATGTTCACAGAAACACCTTTCTCGTGCATTTGATAATAGTAAATATATAATCAGGCATTCTAGATGTTGTATCTATTTCAGAGATTCTTCAGGAAGAAAAACACGAAGAGATGTTCAAAATATTAAAGAGAAGCATGTTATACGGTTCCATATTATTGAACACATATTCAAGTACACGTATATTTTATATACAAATTGTCTTCTTTGATTTATAATGAAAAAAAAACAAAACAAACATTACTACTACTACTAATAACAATAGTAATAATAGAAGTAGTAGTAGTAATAATAATTGGTTTGGTTTATATAATTACATACGGATTTAAAACATTGCCTAATTCACAATTTATCTTATACATTTTGAGTAAGCTAGTTATACTGAAAGATGCACATGAAAAGTGCACACTTGTGGACGGACAATTTTGCAGTACTTTCATATCCTGCATTTCGGGTATTCAGGGAGACGTTTTGTGAAGTAATAGTTTCAATGACTGATATCTTTTATATGTATCGCCTTAATTGAAATGGTTATACCGTTCACAGTTTCTGTCATGCTTGTTTGTTCATTTCATCAGAATAAAACGCATACCAATGACACGTTCGATAAATACTGCCACTATTGTGCCAATATTGTGTCAATATATCACACTAGTGATGAAGAGAGCCAGAGCGCATATAATTATAATCATTCCGTCTGAATCGGAATCAATACTTCTGCGAGAGGAAAATAGAAATATTACCCCATCAAGATAATTGGTTCTGCATCTCATTGTAGAATGCTTTGTAGCAAAGTACCTAAACAGCGACACTTGGCAAATACATTCTGAAAATATTTCATATAAAGACATAAAGTCGTGTCATTACTATAACGTTTTTCTTTGCGCTAATTCATAATGGGTTACCACTATTACACGTTTAAACACACATAAATAAGATATACAATTTCGAGTGCCACTATTTAATCTTTCTTTGCGAAATTGTTTATTAAACATAATTATCTATTATAAACGAATTATTAATTTGGGACTCATTTCTAGACTGAAAGCGTTACCGTACAGGATTTAGCGGGGCTATTCGCAAATCTGTACCAAGGGAACTACTTTTCTTCTTTGCAGACAAATATTCAGGAAATTGAAACAACGAATATTCCTTCTAAACGCTCACGTCTGTTTTTTGACATTGTAATTAGTTAAGATGTTTTATTATGTGTATTCTAAAGGTTATTAATTACAATTACCGTTCCTCAAAGTCAATTTATTAAAATTGTTACTTCAAACGTTGAAAACACCCCTACTTGTAGTAGTTACTTGTCTAAAACAAAAAATATTCAAATGGAATAAGAGCACTTAACTAATGCGCTCCATCGGATATTTTGGCTTGTTGCGTAAAAGTGTTATCGATGCTTCTTCTGAACATTTAGACAACAAGGTATTTTGTGCTTCATTTAACAGTATAGTAAGGAAAATCGAGAGCACGCGTAGTGTGACCTACCTTTTAATTCTGCAGGCGACATTTCACTATAAATCGATACTACAAACTGTTACGCTACATCGCCTTTTTGGGGCCTTTTGCAGAATAATTTGTTTTCTGGTATCCATATACGATGGGTGTTCGGAGTGTATCGGGACAAGTGATTTAATTATTCAATTTTTCATATGTGTTGCTAAAATTTTTCAGACACATAGCTACAAATATTTTCTATCGCAATAGCAACGTCATTTTGAAGTGAGTGGGTCAATGCGTACATTATTATAATACCTATTGCATTTAAAAGATGGCACAAAACCCCACATATTCGCAAATAACAATTTTCACCAAAATAATTATCAAAATTATTATCGAAAACATGCTAGCGAATTTTGACCAGTCAAATTACACGCGCGCCAAATTTATTTGCATAAGATAATCCTGGGGTCCATTGATTTCACAAACTTTTCTTTACCGTGGCATGGATCTCCCTATTCACCGTGGCATGGATATCCCTATTCACCGTGACATGGATCTCCCTATTCACCGTGGCATGGATCTCCCTATTCACAAACGTTTCTTTACCGTGGCATGGATCTCCCTATTCACAAACTTTTCTTTACCGTGGCATGGATCTCCCTATTCACAAACGTTTCTTTACCGTGGCATGGATCTCCCTATTCACCAAGGTCAAATACATACAAGCTTATACCAATCCGTGGCATGGATCTCCCTATTCACCAAGGTCAAATACGTACAAGCTTATACCAATACATGTTCTTTACCGTGGCATGGATCTCTCTATTCACCAAGGTCAAATACGTACAAGCTTATACCAATACATGTTCTTTACCGTGGCATGGATCTCCCTATTCACCAAGGTCAAATACGTACAAGCTTATACCAATACATGTTCTTTACCGTGGCATGGATCTCCCTATTCACCAAGGTCAAATACGTACAAGCTTATACCAATACATGTTCTTTACCGTGGCATGGATCTCCCTATTCACCAAGGTCAAATACGTACAAGCTTATACCAATACATGTTCTTTACCGTGGCATGGATCTCCCTATTCACCAAGGTCAAATACGTACAAGCTTATACCAATACATGTTCTTTACCGTGGCATGGATCTCCCTATTCACCAAGGTCAAATACGTACAAGCTTATACCAATACATGTTCTTTACCGTGGCATGGATCTCCCTATTCACCAAGGTCAAATACGTACAAGCTTATACCAATACATGTTCTTTACCGTGGCATGGATCTCCCTATTCACCAAGGTCAAATACGTACAAGCTTATACCAATACATGTTCTTTACCGTGACATGGATCTCTCTATTCACCAAGGTCAAATACGTACAAGCTTATACCAATACATGTTCTTTACCGTGGCATGGATCCCCCTATTCACCAAGGTCAAATACGTACAAGCTTATACCAATACATGTTCTTTACCGTGGCATGGATCCCCCTATTCACCAAGGTCAAATACGTACAAGCTTATACCAATACATGTTCTTTACCGTGACATGGATCTCCCTATTCACCAAGGTCAAATACGTACAAGCTTATACCAATACATGTTCTTTACCGTGCATGGATCTCCCTATTCACCAAGGTCAAATACGTACAAGCTTATACCAATACATGTTCTTTACCGTGCATGGATCTCCCTATTCACCAAGGTCAAATACGTACAAGCTTATACCAATACATGTTCTTTACCGTGGCATGGATCTCCCTATTCACCAAGGTCAAATACGTACAAGCTTATACCAATACATGTTCTTTACCGTGGCATGGATCTCCCTATTCACCAAGGTCAAATACGTACAAGCTTATACCAATACATGTTCTTTACCGTGCATGGATCTCCCTATTCACCAAGGTCAAATACGTACAAGCTTATACCAATACATGTTCTTTACCGTGGCATGGATCTCCCTATTCACCAAGGTCAAATACGTACAAGCTTATACCAATACATGTTCTTTACCGTGGCATGGATCTCCCTATTCACCAAGGTCAAATACGTACAAGCTTATACCAATACATGTTCTTTACCGTGGCATGGATCTCCCTATTCACCAAGGTCAAATACGTACAAGCTTATACCAATACATGTTCTTTACCGTGGCATGGATCTCTCTATTCACCAAGGTCAAATACGTACAAGCTTATACCAATACATGTTCTTTACCGTGGCATGGATCTCCCTATTCACCAAGGTCAAATACGTACAAGCTTATACCAATACATGTTCTTTACCGTGCATGGATCTCCCTATTCACCAAGGTCAAATACGTACAAGCTTATACCAATACATGTTCTTTACCGTGGCATGGATCTCTCTATTCACCAAGGTCAAATACGTACAAGCTTATACCAATACATGTTCTTTACCGTGGCATGGATCTCCCTATTCACCAAGGTCAAATACGTACAAGCTTATACCAATACATGTTCTTTACCGTGCATGGATCTCCCTATTCACCAAGGTCAAATACGTACAAGCTTATACCAATACATGTTCTTTACCGTGGCATGGATCTCCCTATTCACCAAGGTCAAATACGTACAAGCTTATACCAATACATGTTCTTTACCGTGCATGGATCTCCCTATTCACCAAGGTCAAATACGTACAAGCTTATACCAATACATGTTCTTTACCGTGCATGGATCTCCCTATTCACCAAGGTCAAATACGTACAAGCTTATACCAATACATGTTCTTTACCGTGCATGGATCTCCCTATTCACCAAGGTCAAATACGTACAAGCTTATACCAATACATGTTCTTTACCGTGGCATGGATCTCCCTATTCACCAAGGTCAAATACGTACAAGCTTATACCAATACATGTTCTTTACCGTGGCATGGATCTCCCTATTCACCAAGGTCAAATACGTACAAGCTTATACCAATACATGTTCTTTACCGTGGCATGGATCTCCCTATTCACCAAGGTCAAATACGTACAAGCTTATACCAATACATGTTCTTTACCGTGCATGGATCTCCCTATTCACCAAGGTCAAATACGTACAAGCTTATACCAATACATGTTCTTTACCGTGGCATGGATCTCCCTATTCACCAAGGTCAAATACGTACAAGCTTATACCAATACATGTTCTTTACCGTGGCATGGAACTCCCTATTCACCAAGGTCAAATACGTACAAGCTTATACCAATACATGTTCTTTACCGTGGCATGGATCTCCCTATTCACCAAGGTCAAATACGTACAAGCTTATACCAATACATGTTCTTTACCGTGGCATGGATCTCCCTATTCACCAAGGTCAAATACGTACAAGCTTATACCAATACATGTTCTTTACCGTGGCATGGATCTCCCTATTCACCAAGGTCAAATACGTACAAGCTTATACCAATACATGTTCTTTACCGTGGCATGGATCTCCCTATTCACCAAGGTCAAATACATACAAGCTTATACCAATCCGTGGCATGGATCTCCCTATTCACCAAGGTCAAATACGTACAAGCTTATACCAATACATGTTCTTTACCGTGCATGGATCTCCCTATTCACCAAGGTCAAATACGTACAAGCTTATACCAATACATGTTCTTTACCGTGGCATGGATCTCTCTATTCACCAAGGTCAAATACGTACAAGCTTATACCAATACATGTTCTTTACCGTGCATGGAACTCCCTATTCACCAAGGTCAAATACGTACAAGCTTATACCAATACATGTTCTTTACCGTGCATGGATCTCCCTATTCACCAAGGTCAAATACGTACAAGCTTATACCAATACATGTTCTTTACCGTGCATGGATCTCCCTATTCACCAAGGTCAAATACGTACAAGCTTATACCAATACATGTTCTTTACCGTGGCATGGATCTCTCTATTCACCAAGGTCAAATACGTACAAGCTTATACCAATACATGTTCTTTACCGTGGCATGGATCTCCCTATTCACCAAGGTCAAATACGTACAAGCTTATACCAATACATGTTCTTTACCGTGGCATGGATCTCCCTATTCACCAAGGTCAAATACGTACAAGCTTATACCAATACATGTTCTTTACCGTGGCATGGATCTCCCTATTCACCAAGGTCAAATACGTACAAGCTTATACCAATACATGTTCTTTACCGTGGCATGGATCTCCCTATTCACCAAGGTCAAATACGTACAAGCTTATACCAATACATGTTCTTTACCGTGCATGGATCTCCCTATTCACCAAGGTCAAATACGTACAAGCTTATACCAATACATGTTCTTTACCGTGGCATGGATCTCCCTATTCACCAAGGTCAAATACGTACAAGCTTATACCAATACATGTTCTTTACCGTGCATGGATCTCCCTATTCACCAAGGTCAAATACGTACAAGCTTATACCAATACATGTTCTTTACCGTGACATGGATCTCCCTATTCACCAAGGTCAAATACGTACAAGCTTATACCAATACATGTTCTTTACCGTGGCATGGATCTCCCTATTCACCAAGGTCAAATACGTACAAGCTTATACCAATACATGTTCTTTACCGTGGCATGGATCTCCCTATTCACCAAGGTCAAATACGTACAAGCTTATACCAATACATGTTCTTTACCGTGGCATGGATCTCCCTATTCACCAAGGTCAAATACGTACAAGCTTATACCAATACATGTTCTTTACCGTGGCATGGATCTCCCTATTCACCAAGGTCAAATACGTACAAGCTTATACCAATACATGTTCTTTACCGTGGCATGGATCTCCCTATTCACCAAGGTCAAATACGTACAAGCTTATACCAATACATGTTCTTTACCGTGCATGGATCTCACTATTCACCAAGGTCAAATACGTACAAGCTTATACCAATACATGTTCTTTACCGTGGCATGGATCTCCCTATTCACCAAGGTCAAATACGTACAAGCTTATACCAATACATGTTCTTTACCGTGCATGGATCTCCCTATTCACCAAGGTCAAATACGTACAAGCTTATACCAATACATGTTCTTTACCGTGACATGGATCTCCCTATTCACCAAGGTCAAATACGTACAAGCTTATACCAATACATGTTCTTTACCGTGGCATGGATCTCCCTATTCACCAAGGTCAAATACGTACAAGCTTATACCAATACATGTTCTTTACCGTGGCATGGATCTCCCTATTCACCAAGGTCAAATACGTACAAGCTTATACCAATACATGTTCTTTACCGTGCATGGATCTCCCTATTCACCAAGGTCAAATACGTACAAGCTTATACCAATACATGTTCTTTACCGTGGCATGGATCTCTCTATTCACCAAGGTCAAATACGTACAAGCTTATACCAATACATGTTCTTTACCGTGGCATGGATCTCCCTATTCACCAAGGTCAAATACGTACAAGCTTATACCAATACATGTTCTTTACCGTGGCATGGATCTCCCTATTCACCAAGGTCAAATACGTACAAGCTTATACCAATACATGTTCTTTACCGTGCATGGATCTCCCTATTCACCAAGGTCAAATACGTACAAGCTTATACCAATACATGTTCTTTACCGTGCATGGATCTCCCTATTCACCAAGGTCAAATACGTACAAGCTTATACCAATACATGTTCTTTACCGTGGCATGGATCTCTCTATTCACCAAGGTCAAATACGTACAAGCTTATACCAATACATGTTCTTTACCGTGGCATGGATCTCCCTATTCACCAAGGTCAAATACGTACAAGCTTATACCAATACATGTTCTTTACAGTGGCATGGATCTCCCTATTCACCAAGGTCAAATACGTACAAGCTTATACCAATACATGTTCTTTACCGTGGCATGGATCTCCCTATTCACCAAGGTCAAATACGTACAAGCTTATACCAATACATGTTCTTTACCGTGGCATGGATCTCCCTATTCACCAAGGTCAAATACGTACAAGCTTATACCAATACATGTTCTTTACCGTGGCATGGATCACCCTATTCACCAAGGTCAAATACGTACAAGCTTATACCAATACATGTTCATTGCCGTGGCATGGAACTCCCTATTCACCAAGGTCAAATACGTACAAGCTTATACCAATACATGTTCTTTACCGTGGCATGGATCTCCCTATTCACCAAGGTCAAATACGTACAAGCTTATACCAATACATGTTCTTTACCGTGGCATGGATCTCCCTATTCACCAAGGTCAAATACGTACAAGCTTATACCAATACATGTTCTTTACCGTGGCATGGATCTCCCTATTCACCAAGGTCAAATACGTACAAGCTTATACCAATACATGTTCTTTACCGTGGCATGGATCTCCCTATTCACCAAGGTCAAATACGTACAGGCTTATACCAATACATGTTCTTTACCGTGGCATGGATCCCCCTATTCACCAAGATCAAATACGTACAAGCTTATACCAATACATGTTCTTTACCGTGCATGGATCTCCCTATTCACCAAGGTCAAATACGTACAAGCTTATACCAATACATGTTCTTTACCGTGGCATGGATCTCCCTATTCACCAAGGTCAAATACGTACAAGCTTATACCAATACATGTTCTTTTCCGTGGCATGGATCTCCCTATTCACCAAGGTCAAATACGTACAAGCTTATACCAATACATGTTCTTTACCGTGCATGGATCTCCCTATTCACCAAGGTCAAATACGTACAAGCTTATACCAATACATGTTCTTTACCGTGGCATGGAACTCCCTATTCACCAAGGTCAAATACGTACAAGCTTATACCAATACATGTTCTTTACCGTGGCATGGATCTCCCTATTCACCAAGGTCAAATACGTACAAGCTTATACCAATACATGTTCTTTACCGTGCATGGATCTCCCTATTCACCAAGGTCAAATACGTACAAGCTTATACCAATACATGTTCTTTACCGTGGCATGGAACTCCCTATTTACCAAGGTCAAATACGTACAAGCTTATACCAATACATGTTCTTTACCGTGGCATGGATCTCTCTATTCACCAAGGTCAAATACGTACAAGCTTATACCAATACATGTTCTTTACCGTGGCATGGATCTCCCTATTCACCAAGGTCAAATACGTACAAGCTTATACCAATACATGTTCTTTACCGTGCATGGATCTCCCTATTCACCAAGGTCAAATACGTACAAGCTTATACCAATACATGTTCTTTACCGTGCATGGATCTCCCTATTCACCAAGGTCAAATACGTACAAGCTTATACCAATACATGTTCTTTACCGTGCATGGATCTCCCTATTCACCAAGGTCAAATACGTACAAGCTTATACCAATACATGTTCTTTACCGTGGCATGGATCTCCCTATTCACCAAGGTCAAATACGTACAAGCTTATACCAATACATGTTCTTTACCGTGACATGGATCTCCCTATTCACC